>BLBF01000058.1:10003295-10023295 GCA_015471245.1 Laticauda colubrina
AAGAAGAAGAAGAAGAAGAAGAAGAAGAAGAAGAAGAAGAAGAAGAAAATTTTCAACCAAGAAGCTCATATGTTCTTGGATGAGAAGTGAAACATCTCCTTCTTTCTCTCTCTCCTCAAATAAAAAACAGTCCATCTGCCTTTTGAAAAAAAAAAAAAGCACCTTTGAGACAACTTTGACCTGGTTGACTGAGAATCTCCATAGACAAGAATAGATCATATTTTGCAACAGATCTCTCACTCTGATTGCAGGGTATCAAACACTAAGATCTAGTGTCTGAGCAGTAAAATGTGTCGGAAAAAATATTTTTAGAAGACAAAACAACTAAATGTCATTTCTTTGATTCTTTTGTTAGTCATTAACAATTTTAGGGGAGAATCTATCAGCTATGAAAGAGAGGGAACGGGAGCATCAACAAAGAAGGAGATGAATATTGAAAGAGTTTTGATATTAGTGAGAATGCGTTAAAGTAATCTGTTGAAAATAGGTTTCATTCAATAATTCATTTTTTATCAGGGCTCTTTGAACTGTATTTGTCACTTACTTATAGCTTTTAAATTTAAAAAAAAGTTTAACCTTTTTAATTGATGGCATATTAACTTTCAGCTTTATACCACTCTTCCCCACTTCAAAGTTTAATATCTATCAAAGAACACACAATTTTCTGTCCTTCAGTATAATGGCATTATAATTTACAGTAATTTACCCTGATTTGTTTTCAAATTTTATTTCAAAAAGAGAAGAGGACTTTGGGCAATTTTATTCCATTTATTTACCAATGACATAGCCAGGAGGCATGCATAAATGGCCTGGCTTTATTTTTTTAAAAAATGATTTTTATTAAACTTTTTCACAATTAAAAAAACAACTTATATATAACAAAAACACATATAAAAACAACACACATACAATCTTCACAGTGATGTGACATCAACTATTCCAATTAAATCAATACCATATATACATATTTACATTATTTTTTATTCCTACAGTCTAACCAATTGTACCATTTTTCCCAGACTGTATAGTATTCCATGTCTTCTCTATCTTGCAATTCTAGCATGAGTTTGACCATTTCTGCACAGTCCATTATTTTCTTTATTGTCATACTTTCTGTGGGGATGTTATCTTGTTTCCAACTTTGTGTGTAGGTTATTCTTGCCTCTGTTAGTACATGTATTATGATATATTTAGTTTCTTTCTTAAATACCCCTTTGATTATCCTAAAAGAAACATGAATGGCCTGTCTTTAATTGTGTGATCCATAGCCTTTTATCTCCCTGGATTCTCACTCTTCCAACAAAAGATCACATGATGGAAATCTTCCCGTGGGTCTTTTTTAGACTGGAAACTCGATGCAGGAAGGGAAGATGCGACAGAATGATGCAGGTTTACAAAGCAACACTTGGGAAAAAAATACTTCCTCTGCCATTTCCAACAATACCTTCAATTCAGAGAAATTGCCCAAGAGAAAATCTATATGAATTTTTAAATGCTGTTGAGGGTGAGGTAGAAAATGAGACATCCTATTCACCAGGGATCAACGTTTGTGAGGAGCAATTGCATTGTACTTTTTGGCACAGCATTAATTTCAGTCACTCATAGAAAGGAGAAAGTGTGGAGTAGATATGAAATTGCAATTCGAAATATGCACAAAGAGAAAGAGGAATAGGACATGTGTGAGAGAGGGGAAAGTATTACAAATTTGAATTGGGAGCCCCCAAATGATGTTTAAGCACTGATTCCTACATGGATACAATAAGATAAAAATCACCATAGAACAGAAGAAAGCCAAAAATGTAACTCTTTTGTCATATGAAAAAAGGCTAATAATATTATAATGTATAATAAAACATACTTTGAAGCAATATGCATATACACACATGGATACACATATATATAAAATGTTGCTCAAAGAGACGAGCCACTCTTTGGCAGCAAAATTCCATCATTTGAAAAAAAAAATCCACTACCCAATATTTATAGGTCTCGCTCTGCAGTGTTTGAAAAATTAAATTATTAAAAGCAAATACTGTAGCCAATAGATTCCAATCCATCTGAATAAAAACAACATGTTGGTTGCTCTGTCGTATTTATTACTTTTCGGCTTTTAATCTTCCAAGATTGAAAGGAGCATTAACAAATCAGAGCTTTTGCAATGCAATTTACCCAGTGAGTAATTTCTAATTGATTCAGAGCGATAGCACTGCAAGGGTGTGATATATTGCCAAAACGAGACACACTGTGGACCAACCAAATTAATACCTTTGTCTTCTCCAGAGGACAAATGATTGCAATATTTCTTTTTGTCATTTTGAGCTCTTATAATGTGGTTAATACTTTTGCATCTTTCTACTTATAGGATTTTATTTAGTGTAAATAAAATTGTTAAAACATTGTAATAATTAGCCAAATGCTTGGCACATTAACACAGAGAAAGAGAGAAGGAGAGAGAGTTCTCAATCCTCATCTCACTGAATTGAGGAGCAAGAGATACAGTCTTCTCTTACTCAAGAAATATATGGATTGAACTTTTATTGTTATTGATGGTGCGGTGGTTATAATACAGTATTGCAAGTTGATTCTGCTCACTGCTAGGAGTTCAGTCCTGACTGGTTCAAGGTTGACTCGGTCTTCCATCCTTCCGAGGTCGGTAAAATGAGGACCCAGATTGTTGGAGGCAATATGCTGACTCTGCAAACCACTTAGAAAGGACTGTAAAGCATTATGAAGCAGTATGTAAGTGTATTGCTATTACTATTATTGACAAAAGTCTTCTGCTGGGTCAGGCCCTTTGACAGAAACATTTCTGTAGTAACTTTCATGAAATTTTTCTCTCTTTTTTTCTGCACAGATTTAATTATAGGAATAGAGAAACACTCCTTTGCTGCATACACACTATGTATGCACCTCAAATTAAATTAAACATCTTTTGCTGAACTAAGACAATTATCTACATTGGCATACTACCTTGAACTACAGACTAACCAGACCAATACAAGGCACTGACTTGCAAACAAGCCAACCCACCCATGTTAGTGTACAATGTGTTGAGCTGAAGAAGAAAACCTGAGGATAGGCAAGGAAAATCACTTCTTCCTTCTTATACACATCCTTCTCTATTGTGCCCTGTCTCTAAGGAAAATATAAATAGCTAGGTCAGCCATAAAACATCCAGACACAATGTTGATTCAAATAAGTAGAGGTGCTAAGAAACAAGGACATCTGATAACACTTAGAAAAGTAACAGCTCAACAAGATATATTCTAAGATCTCTTTGTTTAACTAAAGTAAGCCATCGTTCTCTGCTATCCTGACCTCTCGAATGTGCAGCCTTGTTTTTCTTACACTGATTAAATATATAATGTAATTTATATTTATGAATTTATATTTTAAAAAATATAATACATTTATAATTTATTATTTCTCTCCATAAGGATAGCAAGATGCAATAAATGCAGACGTGAACAATGTCCAGTTGGACCCAAGTGGTGTTTGATCAATTTCAAAGCAATAAGCCAATTTGAGCTTCAGTGGGATTGCATGGTAGTCTCTGATCTAAATGAATTCCCCCTCCCCAAACAATCCCACAGTGCAAATCTTTTGGGCCTAGATTTCCATTATTTAAAAGGAAAATAAAGGTTTGCACCCCTCTATACATCCTCAACATAATCACAACATTCCAAATGTTGAGCAACAATAAGATGAAGAAGAGGAGGGCGGAGCTGGCATCACGATACGGCATGCGATCTTGGAGGTCTGAGAACGCTGCCGATATCTTTGCTCCTGGGTGGTCCAAGTGGATCTAAACCATCCTGAAAAGATGGTGAATGTAAAGAGCACATCCTGTTGATCTCAGGGATATCGCAAAGTCCCTGGAAGATCCAGGAGAAGCTGTTTTTGCCAGCGGCAAACAGGCAGCCATTAAAGCTGCTGAAGTTGGGTTAGCTCCGAAACGAAAGAGAATGGAAAGAGAATGGAAAGAGAGAGTGTGCCGGTTTGATAGAACTTTTTCTTTATTTGAAGACTTGAAAGGACACCCTAAGGGAAAGAATCGGTAAAAGTTTTGACAGAAGTGATTAAGTGGCAATTTTAAACAGGAATGTCAAAGTAATATTTTTTTTTTCTCATTGCTGGATTTTCTACAAATGATCTTATATTTTGAAACTGGACTGGTTTTTTTCTCTCTTCTTTTTATCTAATCTTTTCTCCTTTTTGACTTTTTAATATTTTAAGCCAGAGACTCCCTTTAGATATTTTTTTTAAATATCTTTTTCTTTTTTTAATTAATTCTTATTATATTTTGCTTGGAAAAGGAAAGTGAAAGCTAAAGAAACTTTGTAACACTGCCAACTAGAGGCTTGGAAATATTCTATTTCTCTTTTGACCAGACAAAGCTGAGAAAGAACTGAGACTTGTTTTCAAGGATATTGCCTGTTTCATAAGACAGAGGGAAAAGCATGGGAGAGTATTATTGCAGGTGCTCTTCTGGGTTTCTATCAACAGCTGGAGTCTGGGGATGAAAAGAAAAGGTGAGAAGGAGAAGAGAGTTATAATAAGTCTTGGATAATTAAACAAAGTGCAGTGTGCTCTTTTTATTCTTTCTAAGCTGTGCTACCCTTCCTCATCAGTTTACTTTTTTTTGTAATAGCTAACTTGTCTTTGTTATGTTTTGTTTTCTTGTCTTTGGAAGTTAAATTTGTACGTCTGCTTTTTATTTTAAAGGAAAAGCTTTAGTATTAATGTTTCCCTTCCTTTTCTTTCTAAGGGAGTAGCCTTTTTTTCTCTCTCTCTCCCTTCCTGGCATTTTTGTCTTTCCATCTACCTTCCATATTGGGTTGTTTGTTTGTTTGTTTGTTTGTTTGTTTTTTTGTTTTATTTTTATGCATCCTTTTATATTTGAGACCTCTTAATTGGATTAAGGTATTGAAGAGCGTGAAGAATTTTTCCTTTCTTTTTTTAGCATTTTTTCTTCACTTTTTCATCTTTTTTAGGATTTTACAATTTTTTCTTTTGTGTGTGTGTTTATGGTGTACTTATGGTCTTTTCCTTCATTTTTGAATTTTTACTGTTATCTAATAAACTGATTGGATTAAGGTATACAAGAACCTGAAGAAATTTTTTCTTCTTTTTTTATTATTGTTACCATTTGGCTTCTTTTTCCCTATTATTTTTAATTGGAACTGCAATTGGTTATTTCACAGTTGGATTAAGGTCCAGAAGAACCTGAAGATTTTGAATTGCTCAAAATGAATAGGAAATTAACAGCTCCTGGTTATTCAACTTCTACTTCTTCCTCTCCACAATCTGGAGAACAACGTTCAATACAGACAATGTTAAGGCAATAAAAAGAACAAGAAAAAGTGACCCTGCAGATGATTATGCAAGGAATTCAAAATATTCAAACAAGATCAGAGAATATTGAAAAGAGAATAGAGAATATGGAACAAAGAACAGGGAAAAGTGATGAAAAAGTGGAGAACATCCAACAAATGATGATGAAGTATGAAGAAGAAGATAAACAAAGAGACAAGAAGTTTGGAGACATTGATAACAGATTAACTATGATTGAACAAGATAAAAGTAGTATGCTGAGATGGGAGATAGATCAGAATTTTATCTTAGATTCCAAAACATAAAGGAAGAAAAAGGACAAAATCTAGCTGAGATAATGATAGAAATATTGGCTGAAGCTCTGGAAATAACTGAAGAAAAGATGATGGATGGAACAGAGGAGGTCTATCGAGTCTTCACAAGATATGCAATGAGAAATAGCCTACCAAGAGAAGTTCACATCAGATTTACAAGGAATATAATCTGCATACAAGAAGTACATATTAAAAAGCAATATGAACAATTGTTGATACAGCCAAAATTAAGGAAAATATTTACTTCCATGACACAATGTAAAAAAAGAGGAGTGGTTTTATACATTAAAGAGACCATCCCAGTGAAATTGATTTATACTGATGACGACAGAAGAATATTAATGGTGGAAAAAATTGACAATAATACGAAAACACTACTAATTGCAATCTAATTGCCCCGAATGACAACCAATTGCCCCGAATGACAACCAAGAAGAATTCTATTAAAATTACATATGAAAATAATTGAACTGGACTATGTTAATATAGTTATGATGGAAGATTTTAATGGAATTGTAGACAATAAACTGGACTATACAGCAAAGAAAAGAATAAAGCAAAATAGAAAGACTCTCCCTAAATCTTTTTTTAAAATGGTAGATGAAATAAACTTAAAAGATACATGGAGAGAAAGAAATGCTAAAATGAAACAAAACACCTTCTAGTCAAATAGACACTTATCATGGTCCAGAATAGATATGATATGGATCTCAACAGAATTGTTAACTAATATTCAAGAAATAAATATTGAAACAAGGACTTGGGCAGATCACAATCCACTGACAATTAAATGGAAAGGACAAAGAAGTAGATCTAGATGGACGTTAAATAATACTATTTTAAAGGAAAAAGACTTCACACAGTGGATGGAGAAAGAACTGGCCTTTTTCTTTAGAGAAAACAAAAAAGAAGATATATAAATCCAGAATGTATGGGATACAATGAAGGCATATGCCAGAGGCTTGATAATAGACTATATAAAGAAAAGAAATACCATGAAAAGATAAGCCTCTAAGGCATTAGAGGATGAGTATAAAAGAATTTAAAAAGAGCTACAGAAAATGCCACAGAAAAAGGACATTAAGTTAAAAATGGATATAACCAAACATAAAATGGATCTCATTGAAAAAGAAGAATTAGCACAAAAAAATAGAAGTGCTAAACAGGACTACTTTGAAGATGCAAATAAACCAGGTAGATGGTTAGCATATAAATTGAGAAAGGAGAAAGAATCAATGAAAATATTGCAATTAATAGATGACCAAGCCCAAGTTTGCTATGGTCGTAAAGAGAAGAAGGACGTCATTTGAGACTATTATGGGAAACTATACACACAAGAGAATATTGATGAGGAAAGAGTTCAACAGTATTTACAGAATGCTAATTTACCCCAGATACCTAAAGAGATTGAAACAATGTCAGAAAGCAATATAATGATGATGGAGTTAACTGAAGCACTCAAGAAGCAAAATAATGGAAAGGCACCAGGCCCTGATGGACTTCCGGCAGAATTTTACAAAACATTGCAAGAATCATTGAACTTTTCATTGTTAGAAGTTACGAATGAAGTTATGTTAAAGAAGAGGATACCTAAATCATGGTCAGAAGCTTATATTACACTTGTTCCAAAAGAGGAGACCGATCCATTACAAATCAAGAACTATAGACCTATTTCCCCATTAAATGCAGATTATAAAATCTTTGCTTCAATATTGGCAGAAAGACTTCAAAAATACTTAAATAATTTTATCCCTCCTGATCAAAATGGATTTCTGCCAAAGAGACAAATTAAAGACAATATGAAAGTAATCTTGGACACTTTGAAATACTATGAGGCACATCCTGAAAAACAAATGGCTCTGATATTTCTAGATGCACAGAAGGCATTTGATAATGTGAATTGGCGATTCATGTTATTATTGCTGGAACAGATGGGCTTTACGAGAAAATTTATTCAAGCAATCAAAGCTATGTATCATCAGTAGATGGCAAAGATAATGATAGAGGGGGAACTGACAGACTCTATTGATATAAGAAGAGGAACAAGACAAGGGTGCCCACTGTCACCTTTGTTGTTTGTGTTAACTTTGGAAGTGTTAAATAGAAATATTAGAGATGAAAAGAATACAAAAAGGATGGAAATTAAAAAGGAAGAATTTAAGTTGCAAGCATTTGCAGATGACCTGGTTTTTATCTTAGAAGACCCACTAGAAACAGCATCAAAATTGATAGAAAAGATAGAGACATATGGAAAGATGGCTGGTTTGAAAATAAATAAAGTTAAGACAAAGATCTTGACAAAGAATATGCTACCAAGACAAAAGGAAGAACTGGCAGACTTATTGAAAATTCAGGTCACTAATAAGATCAAGTACCTGGGGATATACTTGACAGCAAGATGCAGTACATTAAAAGAGAATAATTATTTCAAACTTAAATAGCAGATAGCACTAGATTGGTGAAATGGGAAAATTTACAACTGTCATTAATAGGGAGAATATCAACAATCAAGATGAATATATTACCCAGAATTTTATATTTGTTTCAAACAATTCCAATTAGGCTTGGAAAAGACTACTTTGAAGCAAGGTAAGAAAGCGAGAATAAAGTTAAAACTTTTGCCTAATTGGGAGTTGTATTATAAAGCTACAAATTTGATGTGGGTTATGGAATGGATAACATTAAGAAATGCTAGATTGTTGACTTTAGAAGGACATGATCTGTTGTTGGGGTCTTTTAAGAGATTAAAAGACAATGCTATTTGAAAATTCCAGTCTGGCTATCAACTATTGAAGCATTTTCTTATCCTATAATATACAAAAAGGAACAAACAGAAATGGTGAAATATTGAATGAAAAGGGTGAACTTAAATCTATACAAAAACTGGAGGAACAAATTATAAAGATGAATTGGCTTTCATATGTGTACTTCTGGAAAATAACAAATATATAAAGATGTATTCTTTTCTTATTATATCTACAAAATGTTCCGAAGATAGATCTGGGATGTTAATATGAATTGCCACAAAACAAATTAAGTAAAATATGATCATTTTGTAAAACATGAATGAATAAAAGTATAGTCAAATGATTGATTAATAATGATATTAATGTATTTAATATTTGATTGAAAATATGAGATTATATACAATGTAATTATAACTGAAGAATATGAAATGGAAGCACAAAACAATTTGTAAACCGACCGCCACACTGTATGTACATATATGGAAGATGACTTGATGTTTTTATGTTTTGTTTGTTTTAAAAACCAATAAAAAATTATAAAAAAAAAATAAGATGAAGAGATTACAAAATGCTAAATGGCTTTTCACAATGCCATTTCTCTTATAGAACTATAAAACAGTAAGAAGCTTAAGCTACCATTAAATAATAATAATAACAATGAAAACCTTGTGCAACATGCCTACCAAATTCAGAATTAAACCCAAAGAGTGAGCATGATATATAAAAAGCTTTGTTGCAGGTCAGAAGTTCAGATCTTGTTAATGTCAATGAAAATTAGATTAAAGAAATTACTTGTGGGAGTGGGGGTACTCTATTGGTGGCATTGCCATTACGAAAAAAAAAGGGTTGTGTCATGTTTTGTAGGTAACTATTGTTAAACACTTAATTTTAAAAAATAAAAGAATTATGCATCCAGAGATTGTGGTATCTTTTCCATGGAGGGCAGCAGATGGAAAGGAAAGGCATAGAGGATTGTGCTAAAAAACATTGGTATGTGCCTCTCCTGCATGGTGAAAAGGGAAAGAGAGTTTTCATTTTCATTCTGTGACAAACTCTGCCATTGCCCAAAAGAAAGATTTCAATTTCAAAAGAAGCAACATCTTCCCACCACACAAATTAAAAAAAAATCCAAAAGGAAAAGGAAGAAAGAGAATGGAAAAATAACATCAGCAGAGCAAGACAACTTCCCTCACCATGTTTTTGTGGGAAAAAAAGTTTTAAAGCTCCAACATAAATGTATAAGAAAAAATATAACTTGTCCTTAATAACCTCACAAGACTCTGTGGACCGATTAAACAGAATTATGGAACTCTCTTATTCTCCCTGCCCACACCTAAAGTCTGTCTTCCCCTTAGTTCCACACAGTCCCGTATGGTATCCCACAGAGATCCAGTCAAGCTGCTCTTACTATCCCCCTGTGGAAGCCCCATTAAGACAGAGTTGAGCTTTTTTCCCCCCTCATATATGTTATGCTTTCTTGATCTGGTTAAAAAGCCTCTGGAGATCCTACCACATACCAGAATAACTTTGGGAGAAAGCCAAGCAGCTTCCCTAACCATTAGGACACAGAGACCGAGAAGAATGGTGTGAAATGTAATTCAACGAAGACCTGAAGTGGAAGCATGGAGAGGCTGCATTTTTGTTGGACAGATTCATAAGAAGGGAGCGAATATCTGAATGCCCCAAAGGAAGCATCAAAAATCTAACTGTACAACTATAAATATTTCTTTGTGATTGCAGGCTCATTTTTATCACTAGGCATGCATGTTTTGATTGAATTCGACAGAAAATTCTGCAAGCAGATTCTTCTCTTGTTATAAAACTGGAGAGGTTAGGTCAGCAACATAAATGGATGTAAGGGGTAAGGTTGGGCTGCATAACCTTGTTCTCTTATTCAAGAATGTCCACCTACTCATACAACATCTACGCCAGATACAATCCTGCCTGGCAAATCCACAAAGTAAATCAAGCTAAGAGAATAAAACATGAGGTCAAGGTAGTAAGTGCATCTCCACAGTTACACTCATGATCCCCCCCACTTTTTTTTGGCAAAAATCAATAGCAAGCTTTCAGTCTCTAAATTACTTCAATTATTAAAACGAAAGCATAAATGAAATTGAATCTAAGAATCTGTGAAGAGTAAGGAAAATGATATTGATGGAAACACGCAGGAATCACTACCAGGGTAAAAAGGACTGAAGTCTTTTTTTAAAAAATAAAAAAAATGATTTTTTAAATTCTAGATAACATTTGGAAACAGCTCAGATAGATGGCTAATTCTTTGACATATAACAAGGAGGAGTAGATAGTACTGAACAATCCCAATCTCAGGATTCTACCAGTATTATTTCAGCCAATCTCAATAAAAGTACTTTTAGCCTTCTGATGTTGATTTCCTGATCAACCTAGGGAGTTGTTTGCCTGATGTTATTCCAAATTTTATCTCATTGTTCAAGACCAGTGTTGATGAACCTTTTTGGCACCAAGTGCTGAAGTGGGAGCACACGGGGAGGAGTGCCAGAAACTGGAAGAGCAGCTCCCTGGCGCATGCACGCAGGAGTGCCAGAAACCAGAAGCTCAGTTTCCTGCCATGCACATGAGTGCCAGGAGCTGCTCTTCTGGTTTCTGAAGCTCCTGTGAATACAAAGACCAGCTAGCCGGTGCACATGCACATGCTAGAACACAGAAGAGCAGCAGGCAATGGCTGGCATGCCCGGAGAGATGGTTTTGCGTGCCACTTCCAACACACGTGCCACAGATTCACCATCACAATTCTAGACTTTAAAAAAAATCATTTCACCCTTTTTTGGCATAGATAATAGTTGCTGAATGTTCTGATCAAGGTTATTATTCCTTATTATCTGATATTCCAACATCAGAACATAATTAGAAAACAACATAATTAGAAAACTGGATGTATTAGAACTGAGATGAATAGTTTGAGATCCATGTGAAAAAATTTTTATCCACAACTGTTGAAGAAAATTTGTTACTTTGAGAAGGAGAAACACAAAAGCAGTTAGCTTTCAAATAAAGTTAACATTTTTTTAAAGATGGGGAATCAAATCAAATCACATGTACCTGCTGCATCTTCTACTTTCCCCTTTAAAATAAAAAGTTTCCCCATCCTTGTGCTACTGCATAAACAGCAGACCAGTGAATAATCCTTCTTCCATCAATAAGTTCTTATGGGCCCATTGAAATTAGTGTCTGTGAGTGTAGTTGCATTAATTTATGGCTATGAGTTAGGATGGTTATATGGCTGTATTATTATGTAGTTTTATCTCTCTTATATATTGTATTTTAATGTATTTTGACATTATTTATTGTTGCATATTGCATAAATATGTAGATCACACCAGGCAGTGTATAAAATTTACAAATTTATGAATACAACAGAATGGAGAATTTTGAAAAGCTATGCATAGGCCTTAGCTGAATTGCTTCCATAACTTAACTGCACTGCTTAGCATCTCTCTCATACTGCAGAGTGGAGAAAAGTAGTACCCGCCAGGCATTAATTAGGACTGTGTGAAGCTTTGATTTAGGAATTTGATTCAAAGGCTGCTTGATCAAATCTCCAAATCATATCACTTTTCCAAATCAGATTGGAAAGTCAAATTGAATCATCAAATCAAACCACCACAGAATCACTTCAATATATCAATCGACTGGTTCAAATCTTCTTATTTTCCTGACACTATTTGCATTGTCTAATTCAAAGGTTTCCAACCTTGACAAAATAAAGTCACTATGAATTTCAACTCTTAGTATTCAGCCTCTTAGCACATTTAAGACTTGTTAGACTTCAAATCCCAGCATGGTTGGCTGGGGAATTCTGGAAGATGAAATCCACAGGTCTTAAAGTTGCCAAGGTTGGACACCCCTGGTCTAATGCATTGAATCATAGAGCCACCTTACATTGAGGATCTGAACTGGATCAGAGGTGATCTTCACATCCTTACAGTCCATTCCAGACAATGATGTAATGAGGGGACAATGAGGGGAGGAATTACACTCTCTCAAACTCGCAAGATTCTGTCATTGCAACCTTACAATACAGGTAGCATTAGTGTTCATAGTTTGATTTCCTACCTAGACTACCTCAAATGGCTAACATCTGAAAACACTTCACCCTTCTGTGCCTTTATTTTCCAAAAAATTAGGGAAGCTATTTGTTCCTGACCAAACCAAACAGCAAGAATAGTAGCAATAACAATTAGACTTATATACTGCTTCATAATGTTTTACAGCCCTTTCTAAATGGTTTACAGAGTTAGCCTATTTCCCCCAACAATCTGGGTCTTCATTTTACCAGTCTCAAAAAGATGTAAGGCTGAGTCAACCTTGAGCTGATGAGAATCGAACTGCTGAACTACAGGCAATCGGCAATCAGCAGCAGCAGCCTGCAGTACTGAATTCTAACCACCATGGCTCATTACCATTTTAAAATCAGCAAGTATTTAAACATCTTTAACGCAACAAAAAAAAGTCATAGGTATGAACTAACTCAAGAATTATATGATTTCTGTCTTGACATTGAGTTATTGCAAAGGAGATAAACAATTCCAGAGGATTACAATGTCCTCACCTAAGCTAAACCTATTTTTGTTTTATTTTTCTCCTTTCCTTGTCAAAGTTTCCCACCTAGACAGAGCAGGTAGCAATGACAAGGACAAAGGAGTAAGTATATTGCAAGCAACTGTGAGTGATCATTTTTTCCCCACTTTAAAATAATTGTTGTCTGAACTGCCAGTGAACAATCCTGCCCTTGCTCGGATGGCAATCAAGGTGGGTGGTTTCCTTCACATTGCATCTATTTTGTTTTCTAGAACAAGATTGGCACCTGCCAATAAAATAGACAAGGTGACTATTTTAAGAACCCAATCATCAAGCACCAGATATCAAAGTGGTAAAGATGTGCTCCCTGATGCTAGCAAACATGTACTTAGAGCAGCGAGACACTTCAGAATTGGTATAACGTCACAAACCTTCACTCTGCTCAGTTGCAGAGGAAGTTGCCATCTCATTTGTTTCTGTTAACAAGATCAATATGGCAAACGAGTTTCATCTTCAACCCACTAAGGACATCTCTGGAGCAGTTTTTAGATTGTTCATGGACATCCAACCAGTTTTAAAGGCAGGACTAGGAAAAGCTTTTTTCTTTCTCTTTCTTTCTTTTTCCTCTCTCTTCAATGAAATAAAATATGAAATAAATGTCCTTTGGAGGAAGAAAAGCATAACTGGAACCTAGAGAGGGTAATAATTTGTGGATTTTTGTATCTTTCATCAATATATTCACAGTCTGCTGTGGTTAGCTGGCAGCAGGTGCGGATGGCTGAGGAGAGCAAGGACTCAGGTGACGGACCAGGACCATTAGGGAGTGGACTGCTGCCTTCAGAGATTGTGGGGGCTGGCAGCAGCGATGATGAGGTTCCCAAGGAGCCTGTGCCAAGTGTGTGTGCATGCAGAATTGCTCATAGGAAAGGCCAGCTACAGTAGCGCAGGTGACTCAGAAGTAAGGCTGCAAGATAATGGTCCCTCCTTCAAGAAGATAAAATCCAGCTGCGAAACGAACATACTTTTCAGATGGCAAAGACATTTTGAAACTCCAGGCTCATGGACATTCCAGTGTCCTGAGTTTGTGTTTGAAGAGTCTTGTATTGCAAATTATTTCTTGTCTGTTATCTTTTGAAAAGTCTCGCACAGTTTGGCAAGGCTTGTGCTTATCACAGCTAATTATTTTGTAAAAGCATTACAAGGTTTTGTTCCCTTTGAATTGTGTTTGATTTGTTGGAAAAGGGTCTGGGTCAGAACACAGTCAAATAAGATCAGTTTGGTTGATCACAAACTCACAAGCTCACAAACATTAAACAGAAGAACTAAAAGAGGTTTTCTGTTTCTTCGTATTTCTCCTTTAGTCAACCAATGTTTTGCTACAGAGAGGTTCCCTGAAGATGGGCTTCAGCACGATTCTGAAAGGTTGGAAGACAAAACCTCTGGTTCTGGTGACTGATCCAAATTAGATCCTGCAACCAATGTTTTATTCTTAAGAGTTGGGAATGACTTTTCAGTGGTAAATGTCTTTGAAGATTCTCAATCCTCCAGGTCATGGTTGACCCAAAGATGCTTTTTCCAAACACCAACTGGACTTCCTTGGATTTTTTTTTCCTTTGAAAATGTTTTGCTTCTCATCCAAGAAGTTTTTTCAATTCTCACATTCAAGAAGCTTTTTCTTCGGAATTGAAGAAGCTTCTTGAATGAGAAGCAAAACGTTTTCAAAGGAATAAGTACCTTTATAATATATAATAATTATTATTTTATTTTATAATATATAATAATAATTATTTTATAATAATTATTATGTCATTGTAGTGCTTTCAAAGTTGTAGCAACGTTTCAGCAGAATCTCATCTGCCATCATCAGGCTTCTGTATGGATGTGTGTCTCACAGCTTCTGGTTTCAAATTCGAGGCTCGAAGGAAGCTGAACAGCACACATGTAAGTACCCGCGAAAGCTTTAAAAAACATATATATATATATATATATATATATATATATATATATATATATATGTGTGTGTGTGTGTGTGTGTGTGTGTGTGTGTGTGTGTGCTGTTTAGCTTCCTTCGGGTATTATCCCACGTCATTGTAGTGCTGTTAAAGTTGTAGCAACGTTTCAGCAGAATCCCATCTGCCATCATCAGGCTTCTGTATGAAGATGTGGCTATTGACCAATTATTGACTAATGTATTTGTCTCCTGAAGCTGCCCTATCACAAGGAACATTCATGAAGAGAAACTACACTGAACATCTCAAAATGTTAATTCCATCCAGACTGCTGCTAATCTATTTTTATCTGCAGGTCCTGTTGCTTTGGCTTCATCGGGTTATGCATAAGGCAATACGCAGGAAGCTATTAAACAGGATTAAATGCAGTGATGGTATTCAATCGGTTCAGCCCGGTTCTGCCAAGCAGGTAGCGCCGATGAGCAGTGGAGACCGAACCAGTTCTCTCCAATGCTGTTCTGTTGGGTCCGCCCGCCTGCCCGGGCTCCCATACTAACCTTTATTGCCTCTTTTGAAGGGCAGCTTCTTTGCGTGGCACAGCAGATTGCCGTGCAGGAGCTGCTGAAGACCCAGGGAGAGTGCAGGTTTGTAGGAGGCAAGTCAGAAAACCTCTGCGCAGGGGTGGGATTCTACCAGTTTGTACCTATTCACTAGAACTGGTTAACATTCTAAGCAGTTTGGTGAACCAGTTGTTAGAAGAAATTACTGGCCTAATCCTATAAGGAAGGCAGGAAGGAAACATTCTGGTGTTGCTTACAGAAACTGCCTCTCCATTGGGATCCTTTACATTCTTGGCAGGACTAGACTTCCTGTCTTTTTCTCTCCTTTGCTGGTACTTTTCTTGTGTGGAGTAACCATTCAAAGTTACAACGGCATTGAAAAAAGTGACCATTTTTCACACTTATGACTGTTGCAGCATCCCCACAATCATGAGAGGCCAGGTGAGGAGAAGCATGCCTCGATATGAGTGATATTGAGTTGGCCACACCCAGCCAATAACATGACTATCAAGCCATGTCCACCCAGTCACATGACCACCAGGCCATACACACCACCTAAGCCACACCCACAGAACCAGTTGTTAAAAAATTTGAATCCCACCCCTGCCTTTGTGCCTGGGCAAAGTGTGCATTTGGCAAGCATACACACGCAAAATGTGTGAGTGTGCACAAAGCACGCCTAACAAGCCATGCCCACCAAACTGGGGGTTAAAATGTTTGAAACAAACCACTGATTAAATGGTGGCATTCTTTTAAAAGCAGAGAGATATGAATTGCAGCCCTCAAAAGTATTGTTTGTGCCTTCCCAGAAAAGTTTTTATCATATTGCAACTCCAGTGGTAATAGATAAAGTAAAGGTGAAGTAAAAGTTTCTCATGTCCAGTCGTGTCTGATTCTAGGGGATATAGCTCATCCCCGTTTCCTGGCTGAGGAAAACCAGCATTGTCTGAAGATGCTTTGTGGTCATGTGACCAGCATGACAATATAACAAGGTGCTATTTCCTTTCCAACTGAAGTGGTACCTATTTATCTACTCACATTTGCATGCTTTTAAACATGTGGACAAAAATTGGGGCAAGTAACAGGAGCTCAGCCCATCATGTGGCACTTGGGTCTTAAATCTGGGCTGTCAACTGAAAAGTAGAGAGTCCCAACTCCTGCACACCTAGCAGTTTGAAAGCATTCAAGTCTTTAACCAATGAGTCACTATGCCCCTTTATGTGGTTATAATTTAGATCTATATCCTGCCTTTCATTCAAGAGTTTAAAATGCTTCATGTAGCACCCCAAACTGAACCAAAGGCTTAGAAGTACTTTAGCAAATGGGTTTCACTACTACTGCTTCCAAGCATCTCTGGACCACACTGGCTTTATATGGACTTTTAATTAATTCATTACACTGAATGAAATTCAATCCAATCAAGATTTTGTCTTAACTCCGACTCCTGCAAATAAGACTCAACTGTAAAATATCCCCTAGCATGATTTTTCAGGATGCTCATAACATAAGCCCTAACCTGAAAATAAGCCCCAGTTAAGATTGTCAGCCAGACAGATGTATTTGGAAACATATTTTTCCAAAAATAAGAGCTAACTGGAAAATAAGTCCTAATGCATCTTTTGGAGCAAAAATTAATATAAGACCCAATCTTATTTTTGGGGAAACACGGTAGTTTTTCAAATGTAACCCCCTGTGCAAAGAACGAATCCATATCCTTGGTCCAGAATATGTTTGGTGCTCCCATTCTAAGGAAGCTAATGTACCCACTATTTTTATTTTTTTTGTAGCTTTGGTTCATTTTTGGATAGAACATAGTGCAGCATTTTTATTTATTTTATTTAGCAAATTAGAAACCACTCATCTTGCATACAGAGGGACTCTGGGCAGTATACAAATAAATTATTAAAACATTAAAAGAAAACCCTCTATGTCAAAACCATCTAAGCCAAGATGATTGAAATTCAACACTGAAAGTTAATTCAAAGAGATATTGCAGGAAAGGATGTCAGTGAAATGCAAAATCAAGATGAAAATAACAAGAGGGATTCTACATCATAGAAACAAAGCTCCAATTTGGATTTTTGAGTATTTTCTCTTCCTTTCTCAACATTTCAAGCTTTCAATTTTGGAAGTTGTTGTTCTTTATTTATTTTTTTAAATCCGATGTCTACAAACAGCTGCAGTGACTCTATAATTCAGTAGGATACTCCGTGATACAAACACCTGTTTTAAAGACAAGCAAAGTGCCAGCTTTTTCCTTTCTTTGGTGTCACTGTTGCTCCTCTTTAATGATTTTTTTCCCCATTTTGTTGTCAGCTCTGCTGTATTGGGAGAGAAATCAAAGGGTCAAACCATCTTCCTCTGCTTGCACGTTAATGTCTGGCTCTTGTCAATTAGCCTTGCTTTTTGCTTAAAAGGGAAAACTGATTTGTGGGCAATGAGATTTCCTTTGCTTCCAAGGTTTGCTTGTGTTTCAACTTTCATATATGCAGTAAGTGAGCATGGGACAGGGAGAATGGGATGAGAAAGACCATATATCTGAAAAAACTGCCTGCAAATGTGTGACTCATGGGAATAGCTGCCTTTTAAAAGGCTTATATCACATGAAAAATGTTTACAATTAGGGAAGCTTGCAAACAATGAACACAGAACTTCCAGATTTTGTTTAATTGCAAAAAAAGACAGTTGGAATGCAATAATTGGTTATAATCTTGCAATTAGCATGCATTAATCCTCAGTCCAAGCCATGCATGCACTAATCCTCAGTCCAAGGCATGCTCATCATGTAGTTGAATCATACAGGACTTTAGAATCAATAGATAGTTGCCAGATGAAGTGAAAAGCTTTTTATTTAACCTTTTCTTATCTCGCCTTCTTCTTGAGCCCCAAATTTCAAACTCCTGACAAACTGTTGCTGCAATAAAAAGTTGTGAAAGAGGTTGCTGATTTACAGTTTCCAGCCCCCAACATCTTGCAATGCACAAAGCAAGGCTTGTTAAGTACTGTAACCATCCGTTTCTGACTTAGGATCAGAAATTATGGTAAAATCAATTAGCTACTTTTAACCAAGAGAAAGTTATTGACTGCTGCCTTCTTTCGGAAGAGAGGCAACATTCAGTTAGTAAAGTTACAAAACCCATCTCTCGGCATTGAGGCTGTTGGCAGTTGTGACATACAAGTTAGGCGGAAGCAATCTCATAGACCACCCTCACTCTGTCAAGGACCTAGGAGTACTCATTTCAAACGATCTAAGCCTCAGAGCTCACTGTAATAGCATTGCCAAAAAGGCTTTAAGAATTGTTAACCTTATTTTAACTAGGGCATACAAAACCTTTGCCAGACCAATTTTCAAATATAGCTCATCCGCCTGGAACCCACACTATATATCGGACATTAACACAATTGAGAGGGTTCACAGGTATTTCTCAAGAAAAGCACTCCATTCCTTCACTCACAATAGAATTGCCTATGCCTCCAGGCTCAAAATTTTAGGCCTGGACAATCTGGAACTGTGCCACTTGCTGTCCGATCTAAGCATAGTTCACAAAATTGTCTGCTAGAACATCTTGTCTGTCAATGACTTCTTCAGCCTCAATCACAATAATATATGGGCAAACAACCAATATAAACTCAAGGTAAGCCACTCCAAACTCAATTGCAAAAAAATATGACTTCAACAACAGAGTGGTCAATGCCTGGAATCAGGGGTGGGATTCTACCAGTTCACACCTATTTGCTAGAACCAGTTAACATTCTTAGCAGTTCGGAGAACTGGTTGTTAGAAGAAATTACTGGCCCAATCCTGTAAGGAAAGCAGGAAGGAAACATTCTGGTATTGCTTCCAGAAACTGTCTCTCCATTAACCCTTATTACATTCTTGGCAGGACTATCTCAGGAACATCTGTGGAGTTTTTTTCCTGTGAAAAAAGTGACTTATGACCATTTTTCACACTTACGATTGTTGCAGCATCCCCACAGTCATGAGAGGCCAGGTGAGGAGATGTGTACCTCGAAGTGAGTGATGTTGAGTTGGCCACACCCAGCCAATAATATGACCAAGCCACACCCACCACCTAACCCATGCCCACCGAACCGGTTGTTAAAAATTTGAATCCCACCCCTGCCTGGAACGCCCTACCTGACTCTGTTGTTACAGCCTCAACCCCTCACAGCTTCAACCTCAAACTGTCTACTGTGGATCTCACCCCATTCCCAAGAGGTCCTTAAAAGGCGCACCAGAGTGCCTATCATCTCTTCTCATTGTCCCCATTTATCTGTACTTACTTTGTTCTTGTTTACGTTCATACTTATACTTGTTATCTTGTACATGTTTGACAAACAAACTAAATAAATAAAATAATCTGTGCCATCGGACCATTCACTGCAAATATAGGCTGCCTGCATTTGTAGAACAATAACCTCATCATTACAACATCAAGCAGGCTGTTAACCTATTTGAAGGCTGGCAGGAACTAAATTACCAGGGCACTGCTAATAACCATTTGACATAATTTGCAAGAGTCAGCAAAATGAGCA
>BLBF01000058.1:10025180-10043436 GCA_015471245.1 Laticauda colubrina
AAGAGAAGAGAAGAGAAGAGAAGAGAAGAGAAGAGAAGAGAAGAGAATTCCATATTGGCCAAGTGTGATTGGACACACAAGGAATTTGTCTTTGGAGCAACTCTCAATGTAGATATAAATAACAAAGTGATAGTTCATATATCATATATTATATATCATATATTTACAATCATTAATCATAAGATACAAAGATGACACAACATGAAGAATATATTTATATTTTGGGTGGGTTAGGGATGAGAACAGGAAGTGGAAGCCTCTGTGAAACAAATCACTTTGATTTTGTCTGTGCCACTATTTGGGGAATTACTTCTGGGCAACGTCTGATTGATTTTATTTATTACATTTCAACACTATAAAAATATTCAGTATTGCATATATATATTACACATATGTACATATGTGGAAGATAGCTTGATGTTTTTATGTTGTGTTTGTTTATGTTTGTCTAAAAAAATGATAAAATTTTTCAAACAAGAAAAGAAATGTTCAGTATTAAGGATGGGATTGAAGGCTATTTAAAAAAAAAAAAAAAAAGGCAGAGGTAGTATTCAGCAGGTTCTGACCAGTTCTGGAGAATGGGTAGCGAAAATTTTGAGTAGTTCAGAGAACCAGAAAATATCACCTCTAACTGGAGATTTTACAGTATCCTTCCCCTGCCACATCCGCCAAGCCACACCCACAGAACTGGTAGTAAAAAAAATTAAATCCCACCACTGAAAAAAGGGTATTAAACTTCAGCCAATTTATTACTGCATTTCAATAACATGTTATTATGGGTCTGGGGGATACATTGACTATCAGAAGCAGCTAATGGGCAGTATTTGTCCACTATTAGTTTAACTAGCATTTGTATTTATTGTGAACATCAACCAGAATGTAAATTGCATAGTAGCATGCTGAACAGCAACATTTTAGCTCCCTTCAAATGAAATGATTCTGCCTGCTTCTTATGATTATCACCGCTTAACAAAAGAATGTGTTTGGAAATGAATGGAAATGAAGGAACTTGTCATTTAATTTTTGCTATGATCAAAAAGTGAAGCTTACAAAAACAAGAAATTCTACTGCTTCCTTCTGTATATGTTTTCTTTTTCTTTGCTTTAAATCATTGGAAAACAAAGCTACAACATAGCAAATCACTAAACCAAATCAACCTTGTAGCCTGGCCTGGTATCCTGTATCTGACAGCAGCTAGAAGCAGATGTTTGAGCAATAGACAGAGCGGAATCTTAGTTACAAGTATTCCAATAATCAGCCTCCAGAGAAAGCTGCTTTTTAAGTTTTGTCAGACACGAGCAACCTTACAAACATGATTAAGAAGCTGACTGTCCATTACAGAATATTGAATATTTGCTGTCTGAGGTAGTCTCATTTGGAGAAATATTTTAAGGAATGGCTTAATAGGCTGTCAATAGATCAGAGCAAATAGTTACATAGAGCAAGGGCAACAATGCCATTGGGAAGAGTTGACTTGAATTCGATGATCCCACAAAGTTTTCCAAAATTGAGCACTGAACCATTTTACAGCTGAATTCTTCATCAGAATTAAACCATAATGTGGTTTATTTGATTCAGTGAGAGATGTAAATTCAGCCATAGTTAAGTTATCAAGCCTGGTTAAAATGATATCTTACAAAGTCACAAATTGGCTGGTGTAATTTTCTTGATTAAGGACCTGTCACACTGCCCAACGGATGCAAAACGGACACAATGGACAAGAAAAATGTTCCATCCATTGTTATCCACTCTCAGAAGGGGCAAAAATTTGCATAACCGGAGCGGAAAACATGGACGCGGGGAGGACGCAGGGCGGATGGAAAGCGGATGCGGAACGGAAGCCCAGCTGATGGAAGCGGATGGGAGCAGATGGCACATCCGCTAGGCTTCCGGGGGACCTCAGCAAAGCGGATGCAGAACGGATACAGTGGATGCAGAGCGGATGCAGAGCGGATGCAGAGCGGATGCAAAGCGGATGCACAGCGGATGCACAGCAGAAGCCTAGCGGATGCCGAGCATTAATTGCGCATGCGGGGAGGATGCATTGCGTCAGCCCCGCAGATATAACAGAAGCAGCTCGGAAGCAGGTCGCCATTCAGAGGAAAGACCTGCTTCCAGACACATTGACTCCCTTGCCTGTCCTGCCTGCATGTCTGCCTGCAAGCCTTGCTGCCAGCCTTGCTGCCAGCCTTGCTGCCAGCCTCCTGCCAGCCTTGCTGTCTGCCTGCCTGCCAGCCTTGGTTCATGCCCGCCTACCAGCCTTGGTGCCTGCCTGCCTGCAGCCTTCCTGCCAGCCTTGGCTCCTGCCAGCCTCCCTTCCAGCCAGCAACCCCACAACCATGCTGAAGCACAGCAAGCCTCAGCCATCTGCTGCCAGCCCTTGCAAGA
The DNA here is from genome assembly GCA_015471245.1 of Laticauda colubrina. Classification (NCBI taxonomy): domain Eukaryota; kingdom Metazoa; phylum Chordata; class Lepidosauria; order Squamata; family Elapidae; genus Laticauda; species Laticauda colubrina. Next base: position 10,027,569 of record BLBF01000058.1, read on the forward strand.
GGGACAGGGCTACCATCCCACCCCCTGGCCCTCATTCTGGTTCTGCTGGAGCTTCTGCAGCACGGGCTCGCTCTTCTGGGGCTGGGGCTTCTGCTGCTTCTGCTTCTGGAGGAGCTGATGATGTGGGGGATCAGACAAGCACTCTAGCACCAGCCACCTCCACATCACCTGAACCCTTCACCCCTGAGACTGAGTGACCAAGAGGAGTGCCAGAGACTCATTTTTGTTTTATAGCTTGTTTTTAATAAAGTCTATTTTTGATTCCCACACTTGCTTCGTTTCTTTTTTTTAATAAAGTCTTGGTGGAAACTTTTAGAAATGGTTTCAGCCTTTGCATGCTTGTGGGATGGGTTAAGATAGCAGTGGGATGGGCAGGTCTACCTTTGGGATGAATAATAGCTGTGGGATAGATAAACCTCCAGTGCAAGCATAGTGGGACTGTATGGTCCACCCTCCCAGCTGCCACACCTTTGGCCCTTTATAATCAATAACATTGTAAGCATTGATCATTTGAACATAAACACAACTCTTTATTAAATGCCCTGTTCATTGTCGGCCCACCCAACATACATGGCCCAATCTCATCAGTATGATGAGACAGGCTGAAGGAAGCATCCATTAAGCATCTAACATCCTGTCTTGCCACTCCACTGATCCAGCTGGGGAGTTGCACCAGTGTCTCAGGAGGTTGCGCTGCTTGTTCCCTTCACGTGAGGCTCTTTTGGGGCCTTGCACATCCTGAGTGTCTATCAGGTTTCGCCCTTGCCTCCATTCCCCAGGCTCCATGTCCCCATTGCCTTGTTGGAGGTCCACGAGCCTGTTCTGCAAGACTGGGTAGTGGGTGCACATGAGATTGTGCAGGATTCAGCAAGCTTCCATGATCCTCCTCACGGTCTCTGGGCGATGCTGCATGGTGGTGAGAAGTACCTGGAACCTGTTGGCCAGGATGCCAAAGGTGTTCTCCACCACCCGCCTTGCCCTGGACAGCCTGTAGTTGAAGATCCTCTCTTCACGGGTGAGGAGTCTGGAAGTGTAGGGCTTCATGAGGTAGGTTCTGAGGGAGAAGGCGACATCCCACACGATGAAGTAAGGCACATCTTGTGTGTCATTGGGCAGGGGTTCTGGATCTGGGAAGCCCACGATGAGGTTGCCTTCCAGCCCCTCCTTGAGGTGACTGGCGTTGTATACCTGGGCATCTGAAGATGAGCCGTTGTCTGAAGCAACGATGTACATGAACTTGTAGTCAGCATTGACCATGGTGAAGAGGATGATGCTGAAGAAGCCCTTGTAATTGAAATAAGTGGACCCTGACTTGGCTGGAGCTTTGCAGGCCACGTGCTTGCCATCTATGGCTCCAACGGTGTGGGGGAAGTTCCACCTCTGATACCACTGCTCTGCAACTTTATTCCATCCTTCTTCAGTGGAGGGGCACTGGAGGAGCTCCTCCTTGTGTTCTTTGATAATGGCCTGCACCACTTCTCTGACCACAATGCTGATGGTGTTGGGTGGCACCCTCCAGCCGTACTGCATGCTCGTGTATGTGGTCCCTGAGGCCAGGTGGCGCAGAGTGAGTGCCATCTTGAGCCCAGGTTCCAGGCTGGGCCTGAAGTTGGTGTTTGCCTTGGTCAACCTGGGTGTCAGCTGCTGCACAACTTCGTCAAACATGGCTGGAGGCATCCTCATGAAGTTCTGGAACGCCCGAGTGTCTTCGTTCCTGAGCTCCACCATCAGCTTGTTGTACAGTCCGTACTCTGCTCTTCTGGTGAACCATCTTCGTACCCAGATGCTTCTTGGCCGCCCCTTTTTCTTCCTGTAGTAGAGTTCACAGAGCCTGTAGATGGCTTCGCACTGTTGCAGAAGGATGGTGGCTGCCAAAAGGACTGTGTTACGATCCACGGTTGACATGACTGGATGCTGTGGAAGAGGAAGAGTCAGATGAAGGCTGCAGTGGTCTGCACAGCTAGGCTGCTGGTCTGAAAGTGAGATGCAAGTGAGTTGCTCCCCCTTTTTATAGGCAGTATAGGTGTCCCTTTGCATCCTCTAGGCATCCTCTAGGCATCCTCTAGGCATCCTCTAGGCATCCTCTAGACATCCTTAATATCCGAGATAGGTCCCCTCTGAAGACGTTTTTTCCGTTTTACATGCTTTGTTTCCGCTAGGCATCCGTTCTGCATCCGTTCTGCGTCCGTTCTGCTTCCTCCCTGCGTCCGAGTGGATGTGAGTTGCGCGGATGCACAGCGGATGCCTAGCGTATATAGCGGATGCATAACGGATGCGTAACGGATGCGTAGCGGATGCAGAACGGACGAATTGGATACATTTTCCGCACAAACGTTTTGAGCAGCTCAAAACTTTCTGAGTGGATGAAACGTCCATAACCGGATGCTGGACGGATAGAGAGGAAGCAAAACGGAGGCAGTGAGTACATCGCATTAACTTACGGATGGCAAGCTTTTTTGTCCATTTTATATCCTCTTTGCATCCGTTGGTGCAGTGTGACATGGGCTTTAAAGACTGAGGTTTTTTTCATCAGATAATGGCAAAGTTTTCTCTATCCAGTCATGACGAGTTCTATAGCATGGTGTTCACTTCTGTTTCTAGGCCAAGGGAACCAACATTGTCCACTGTGTTCGTGCAGTTGGCTTGGCTATATATCAGAGGTGCATGAAATGCTGTTACATTTCCACCAAGGGGGTAGTTATTAATCTACTCATATTTGCATGCTTTCAAAATGCTTGGTGGATAGGTGCTAGGGCAGGATAGAGAGTTCAACCTGTTGTGTGGTGCTCAGATCTCCGAATCTGGGCTAGTTAACTTTCCAGCTGATAAGCCCAGCACCTTAAATTTCTAAAGCATAGCATCTTAGCAAAATTTTCAGCATTTGCTAAGAATGTTCAGATCCTTCTAAATCCTATATTCTTGATTTAGCCTCAGTGGCACAGTGGTTAGAGTGAAGTACTGCAGGCTACTTCTGCTGACAACTGGCTGCCTGCAATTTGGCAGATCGAATCTTACCAGACTCAAGGTTGACTCAGCCTTCCATCCTTCCAAGGTAGGTAAAATGAAGACCCATATTATTTGGGGCAATAGGCTGACTCTAACCGCTTAGAGAGGGCTGTAAAAGCACTGTGGGGAGATATATAAATCTAAGTGATATTGCTATTTATGAATGCTAAAAAATTATTATGTGTCATGTATGCTCAGAATTATTTGATTGCATGTGATAGAAGAAAGAGGCATGAAAGACCTGGGCAACTATAGATGGCTTTGCATTCCATTCCATGCAACTAAAACCAACCTTTTCTGTAAGTTTAGATGAGTAACATTCTGTTATCTGTGATTGAATGCCAACATAAGATAAGCATCAAAGTCCATTCCTTGATGCTCCCTTTGTTGTTTCACAATAAAATAGCACTGAAGAGATTCTACTAATTTTGCATGCAAATACAAAATTATGCAGCACCTTCTGACTCCTCCTCCAAACACATCAAATTTCACATAATGATAATTGAATATTAAAATGGAATAAAAATATGAAGCAGACTCACCAGGTACAAGTCATTCTTTTTAAAAAAAAACCATCTACACCCTTTCTCAACAATCACTTATTTCACAAAGATTATTTTAAATAATCTCTCACACCAAATCATGAACAGGATTTTATTTATTTATTTATCTTTTACTCTTGAATCTGTTTCTATGCTCCCCTTTTTCTGAAAATTCCTTCTTTTGTCTTTCAGCTTAGTTCATACTCAAGACAATTCTGATTTATTTTCAAATAGCCTTGAAGACTTTCTTTTCACAACTCACAAAATGCTAAGTATTGTTCTTCCAAATCAGCCATTTTTAAAAAGAAAAATAAAATGGAAAGAAGGTGTGTTTTTGTGCTCTGTAGTTATAGCTGAGACTTCGACGTATTATTGATCAGAAAAAGAAAGGACTGTCTGAGTCACTTACAGAAAAACAGGTTGAAATGAAGAATGTTCAACTGATCACCCAACTGTGAGTCGGAATGGGAGAAGGAATGAGAATTCAATGTATCTAGAGAGGCAAAGGGAGATGTTTTGAAAAGGACTATTGTTCTCCAAAGCATCAACATATCAATTTTCCAAAAAGTCTAAATGGCATCTGACCACGAACAAAACATACCTATGAACTTCAACCCATCTCCTTTGCAACCAAAGCTATGCAGTCAAAAGAAACCCAAAGATTTCTCCAGACTGGAAATATAAGAGTGAGTTATCAGATATTTAATAATCTCAAAATAATAATGCTTCCTTCTTACAAAAACAGAAATTGGATCCAATTCTATCACTGAAACAACAGAACTGCACCCAAAATAAAAGTTCATAATAATGGAACAAACTCTCAAAAAATATTCAAGAAGCAATGGTGTAGAAGTCTTTTCTTCCAGGACAGAAGTATGAAGTTGACTTATTCGCCATCTTCTCATGGACAAAGCTGGGCCAAAAAAGAAGCTTCAATTCAGTGATACAATCTCACTTCCCATTTACATCAGAGATGGTATTCAGCCGGTTCTGACCAGTTCTAGAGAAGCAGTAGCGGAAATTTTGAGTAGTTTGGAGAACTGGCAAAAACCGCCTCTGACTGGTCCCGCCCCATCTATTCTCTGCCTCCTGAGTCTCAGCTGACTGGCTGGGTCTTCTTTTGTTGACCTGCAAAGGAGAATGGAGCTAGAAAGCAGGTCAGTGGGGTGGGGAGGGAATGGGTATATTGGAGTATTCTTCCCCTGCCATGCCCAACAAGCCATACCCACAGAACTGGTAGTAAAAAAAATTTGAATTCCACCACTGATTTACATTCAACCTGAACATATCTTCAGGTTGAACCTAAAATGGAAACACTTGTGTCTGAAAATATTGAGGGACGGTGCCCACCAATGTTCACGATACGTATTCCTAAACTTAGGTTACAAAACATAATCATGGTGTATGTATAAACATACCCAAAGAAATAAATGATTTACACCTGAGCAGGATGGCTGTTTTATCCAACCTGCTAACACCATGGCTGGCTTTCCAATGCACGCTGAACTATCAATGAGCTTCTAGTTCTGATCTGTAGATCAGTCATGCTCTGATTCAGTAAGAGGCTTTTGATTTTTAGGTGTGAATCACTCTTTGGTGAAGTCCTTTGGGGTGACACGTCAGTCCACCTCAATAAAATGCTAGAGTGATTTGAGGGACGAATTCCTCTTAGTTAGCCTGTTCACTTTGGTAATGGGCTCCTCCATTTGTGATGCACATCAAAGGAACAGATAGCATCGATCAAAGGGAAACTCAGCAGCCAAGATCCTCTGGCACATAGAAATGTGGCAATGCATCTCTTCAAGTTTTACTTTGAAGGGTGGTTTGGAACAAAGCTCAATGGAGCAAAGGATGCCTTTCAAGATTTGTGCTATCCAGATGCCCAACCTTGTGTAGACCCAGCCAGTGTTTCTTGTGTAACCATGACAACTCAGCAACTCAAACCACACTTAAGGCAAATGGGGGCTGAAAAGTTGCATGGGAATCAAATTGCTAACTACTGTTGAAAGCGATACAGGTCCTCGAATTACAACAGTTCATTTGGTGGCTGTTCAAAGTTACAACGGCACTGAAATAAGTGACTTCTGACTGTTTTTCACTCTTACCACTGTTGCAGCGTCCCTATGGTTATGTGATCTTGGCGACTGATTCATATTTATGACAGTTGCAGTGTCCAGGATCACGTGATCCCCTTTTGTAACTTCTGACAAAGAAAGTCCGTGGGGAAGCAAGAGCACTTATACATATATATCGCTTTACAGTGCTTTACAGCCCTCTCTAAGTGGTTTGTAGAGTCAGCCTCTTGCCCCAACAATCTGGGTTCTCATTTTACCCACCTCGGGAGGAGGGAAGGCTGAGTCAACCTTGAGCAGGTCAGGATCGAACTGCTGGCAGTGGGCAGAGTTGTCCTGTAACACTGCATTCTAACCACTGGGAAGGAAGGGAGGGAGGGAGGGAGGGAGAGAGGAAGGGAAGAAGAGCAACAGCATTTAGACTTATATCTCCCTTCACAGTGCTTTACAGTCCTCTCTAAGCAGTTTACAGAGTCAGCCTATGGCACCCAACAATCTGGGTCCTCATTTTTCCCACCTTGGGAAGATAGAAGGCTGAGTCAGCCTTGAGCTTGGTGAGATTCGAACTGCCAAACTGCAGGCAGACAATAGTCAGCAGAAGTAGCCTGCAGGACTGCACTCTACCCACTGCACCGTGGCTCAAATTCACTGAACAATGGTTTTACTAACTTAACAACTGCAATGATTCACTTAATAAATGTAGCAAGAAAGGTCGTAAAATGGGGGAAGACATACTTAACAAATGCATCACTTAGCAACATAAGTTTGGGTTCAATTGTGAACATATGTCCAGGATCCCCTGCACATAACTCTCATTACAGAAAGGGGTGAATAACTAGATTGCTATTGACAATAAAGAAATATCAAATGACAATCGCAAAACCGTACTTTAATGCACTGGTAAAGTTAAAACATGTCTTTAGAAATTCTCAGCATATCTAAAACACCTCTAATTGTATTGCAGATCTCTCTTCCACTGCTACTATCATCATCAAGAAATCTGCAATGCCTCATTTGAATCTCAGGTATGAGAAAAACACAATCTAAGCACAAGTGGCATTTTTTTGCCATTGTAATTTCATCAAATAGTGACTGCATTTCTTTTAGACTGCTGGCAAATAGCTTATCCTCATTCACCAAGCACATCCTGTGTAAAATCCTATACAGAAAAAATTGCATATTCCAGTTATTAAGCGAGGCCTCATATAGGGAATATATGGCCTCCCCATTTGCTGAAATACCTGATGGGCTTCGAGTTAGTTTTCATATACAATTCAAAGTGCTGCTAGTAATTTTTAAAGGTCTAGTAATTCAGACCTTGCAGTATTTTCCTCCCATGCTTATCAGCTTACATTTGGATGGAATATATTGGAGAGATGAATATTTTGTGAGAAAATGTACTCTAAAAATAAAAAAAAAATCAATTTTAGTGTCTTGCAATCCAGGAGAGCTTATATGTTATTAAATTTGCAAGCTGTCACAATCTACAAGCCGATTGCACAAATCTACAAATTACTGTGGAAATGTGGATTCAGGCAAGAGTTGATGCAGACTGGAAAAAGTTTGATCTATCCATTCCTGGTTATTTCTGAGAAGGCTTATGTGGTAAAGACAATTGTGTCAAACAAAATTAACTGTTCCTTTGGCCTAAATGTATGCATAAACCTTTTCCCGTTTACCTGCAAATGTTCCATTACTGATTGGACTCAGTATTTGGTAGAAGTCAAAAAGAAGAAGTGCTAAGTAGAACTTGGGTTTTATCTAGTTATTTTCAGTCAAGTCTTCTTCAGCCTTCCCTTAAGGTTTTGCTAAATGAATAAACCCTACCAATTCCCTGCCTGCCATCTCTATGCAAACAAAGGTTGTTGCTCTTTATGTTGCAGCAAAGCAAGAATTCTGGAGCTTGATAAGATGAACAATTAAATTAAATTTCATTGTATAAAAATAATAATGGATGCATTATTTGCATTGGTATAATTAAGAAAGCCCCAACATTTGCATGGTCAATTATTTCATGAGATTATTTCAAGGTATGTAAGGATCCCCAACAGGGAAAGTGAGAATGGGAACATTTTAACAGATCTATATGTTCTTGGGTTATAATTTTCACTATAGAACCATGGAGACAATGGAGTCCAATCCCCTTCCTCAACAGATTGGAAGCAAAAAATAACTTCTGGCAAAGTGCAGCTCTTTATCTCTTTGGAGAATTATTTTCATTCTTGCTCTATGTTAGTTTTTTCTAACACTGAATTGAAATTTGACTTTGCTCTTCTGTTGCTCTGTCCTCTGAGAATATAGAGAACATATTATATTCTTCTTCTGTGTAACATCTTATGAGATACTTGAAAATTATACATTTACAACATCTCTTCTCTTGGCTGACCTTTTCTAGTTCCTTCAATCTCTTCTTCTAGGTCTGACCTAATCTTCTGATCACCCTCACTGCTATGCTCTTCCTTCAATTTTATTACTAAAGTTTGGTAAAGCTCAAGTGCCCGGAAATAAACCAAGTACTCAAGTTGGAGGTGTAACAAAGTAGAATATGGTTTCAATCTATTCTGGAAGAAGTATTGATCATTGGCCAGATTGAGGGCTATTTAGGACAACCTGTAGAGAGACCCAAGCAAAGATTGTCTAAGAACTTTAATGTGATGTGTGGATCTTGCCTGGTATTCATAGTATTTGATTGTTTTACTTCTTACATCATTGCTCAAATTTCTGGACAGGCACATTTTAAAATATGGTTCTGTCTGTTATACTGGTACAAAAATGGCACCAACCATAGTTCATAACAGTGAGAAATGACATGCATTGTATATCTTTTTTGCTTAATATTCAATCTCTTTTGTGTCTCATCACTTCACTCTGCTCTTGGCTGTACCCATTCAAGTGTAGTAGATTGTGTTTTGAAAGATACTTTAACTTCACGGTCTTATTTCTTGGACTTTAGCCTTACAGATGGTCCAGTTCACACCTTTCAGATTGGGGACTTTTCAGTTTGCAAGGCCATTACATTTCAGGGCCATTTCATCTCATCTCAGATGAGCATCTTTGGTTCTTCACCTTAAAAGTCAATAGAGGTTGTTTTTTGGGGGGAGGGGGGAACCCATTCAACCATTTAAAAATAGAAACCACCGGATAAAAGGTTTGTTTGCTTTCCAATATTTCCCTAATGTGACACTTTTTTTCAATAGGAGAAAATGACATGGGAATAATTGAAGAAGGGAGATTGTAAAAATATATTGCATGCCCTAAATGTGGTTTCTATTTTTTTCCTCACTTTCTTGCATCTTCACAGGACTATTTTATCTAACATCAGGCTCATTATTTCTAGATTCAAGACTGTTTTCTCTTCCCCAAAAGGGGGGAAAAATTCTTCAGAAAAAGGTAGATATAATTGGTATTGTGAGAGAGTCTTGCTCATGACTTGCTTGTGTGGTGACTCTTGAATAGGTCCTGCACATTCTGAGCATGTTAAGAAGCTGAACTTCTTGTAGGATTAAGGAGGTTGTAGTATACTCTGGGGAAAGAAATATGTAAATTCTGTGAAAGGGGCAGGAAATGAGGAAATTATTTCCAAACATCAGTTCAGCGCACAGAAATAGATTCAGCAAGGAGATGACAGCCTACTAGTGTGCCTGTGAATTTAGGTTGACCAGGTTTCTTATTTCCAAGGAGGAGCCCTGTGCTTAAAGGACCTTAACTTGGATGAGATCACCAGTCTGTAATCTCCTTGATCTTCTGCTCTCACTGGATCCATGGGGGCAGCCATGGAGAAGAGCAGATTCTAAATCACATACATACATAAATTCATACAAAATACATAAAGTATTTTCAGGTTTCTCAAAGAAGAAGACACTGCTGGTGAGCTCATTCTCTATTGTGACCATTAAACACTTGCATACATAGTGATTATTCATTTCCTACAATTGCATCTAATGTTTCTAAAGAAGTGAGATACCTGAACTTGAGAAAATCCTGTGTCAGCTTTGGAAGCCATTTTTTACTTGGAAGCTTCAAAGCTGCCACATTGAGTGCCTGGGAATTTGGGAGGGGGGGATTTCAGAGTGGGGCAGAAGATTAGATACAACAATATTCTTTCTCAGAGAGTCAAGGACATGTTGCCCTACACCAGGAGAGGACTGTCTGGAGGGATGTCTCCAGTTAAGCCCATGTCACACTGGCCAACGGATGCAAAAAGGACACAGCGGACGAGCAAAATGTTCCATCCGTTGTTATCCGCTCTCAAAAGGGGCGAAAATTTGCATAACCAGAGCGGATAACACGGACGCGGGGAGGACGCAGGGCGGATGCAAAGCGGATGCGGAACGGAAGCACAGCGGATGGAAGAGGATGGGAGTAGATGGGAGTGGGTGGCACATCCGCAGGGCTTCCGGGGGGCCTCAGCGAAGTGGATGCGGAACGGATACAGCGGATGCAGAGCGGACGCCGAAAGGATGAAGCGGATGCACAGCGGAAGCCTAGCGGATGCACAGCGGAAGCCTAACGGATGCCTGTCGTTCACTGCACATGGGGGGAGGATGCATTGCGTCAGCCCCACGGATATAATGGAAGCAGCTCAGAAGCAGGTCGCCATTCAGAGGAAAGACCTGCTTCCAGACACATCGACTGCCTTGCCTGCCCTGCCTGCATGTCTGCCTGCCAGCCTTGCTGCCAGCCTTGCTACCAGGCTTGCTGCCAGCCTTGCTACCAGCCTCGCTGCCAGCCTCGCTGCCAGCCTTGCTGCCAGCCTCCCTGCCAGCCATGCTGCCAGCCGGTCTGCATGCCAGCCTTGCTGCCTGCCTTCCTGCCAGCCTTGGTTCATGTCTGCCTGCCAGCCTTCCTGCCAGCCTTGGTTCATGTCTGCCTGCCAGCCTTGGTGCCTGCCTCCCTGCCAGCCTGCCTGCCAGCCTTCCTGCCAGCCTTGGTGCCTGCCTCCCTGCCAGCCTTTCTGCCAGCCTTGGTTCCTGCCAGCCTCCCTGCCAGACAGCAACCCCACAACCATGCGGAAGCACAGCAAGCCTCAGCCATCTGCTGCCAGCCCTGGCAAGAGGGACAGGGCTACCATCCCACCCCCTGGCCCTCACTCTGGTTCTGCTGGGGCTTCTGCAGCACGGGCTCGCTCTTCTGGGGCTAGGGCTTCTGCTGCTTTTGCTTCTGGAGGAGCTGATGACAAGCACTCCAGCACCAGCCACCTCCACAGCACCTGCACCGTTCACCCCTGGGACTGAGCGACCAAGAGGAGTGCCAGAGACTCATTTTTGTCTTATAGCTTGCTGTTAATAAAGTCTATTTATGATTCACACACTTGCTTCATTTCTTTTTTTTAATAAAGTCTTGCTGGAAACTGTTAGACATGGTTTAAGCCTTTGCATGCTTGTGGGATGGGTAAGGATAGCTTTGGAATGGGTTAGGATACCTGTGAAATGGGTAATAGCTGTGGGATGGGTTAGGATAGCTGTGGGATAGATAAACCTCCAGTGCAAGCATAGTGGGACTGTATGGTCCACCCTCCCAGGTGCCACACGTACGGCCCTTTATTATCAATAATAATGTAATAATTATCCACACATGTCAACATAAACACAACTCTTTATTAAACGCCCTGTTCATTGTAGGCCAACCAAACATACATGGCCCAATCTCATCCGTGTGATCAGACAGGCTGAAGGAAGCATCCATTAAGCATCTACCATCCTGTCTTGCCACTCCACTGCTCCAGCTGGGGAGTTGCACCAGTGTTTCAGGAGGTTGCGCTGCTTCTTCCCTTCACGTGAGGCTCTGTTGAGGCCTTGCACATCCTCAGTGTCTATCAGGTTTTGCCCTTGCCTCCATTCCCCAGGCTCCATGTCCCCATTGCCTTGTTGGAGGTCCACGAGCCTATTCTGCAAGACTGGGTAGCGGGTGCGCATGAGATTGTGCAGGATGCAGCAAGCTTCCACGATCCTCCTCACGGTCTCTGGGCGATGCTGCATGGTGGTGAGAAGTACCTGGAACCTGTTGGCCAGGATGCCAAAGGCGTTCTCCACCACCCGCCTTGCCCTGGACAGCCTGTAGTTGAAGATCCTCTCTTCACGGGTGAGGAGTCTGGAAGTGTATGGCTTCATGAGGTAGATTCTGAGGGAGAAGTCGTCATCCCCCACGATGAAGTAGGACACATCTTGTGTGTCGTTGGGCAGTGGTTCTGGATCTGGGAAGCCCATGATGAGGTTGCGTTCCAGCCCCTCCTTGAGGTGACTGGCGTTGTATACCTGGGCATCCGAAGATGAGCCGTTGCCTGAAGCATCGATGTACATGAACTTGTAGTCAGCATCGACCATGGCAAAGTGGATGATGCTGAAGAAGCCCTTGGAGTTGAAATAAGTGGACCCCGACTTGGCTGGAGATTTGCAGGCCACATGCTTCCCATCTATGGCTCCAACGGTGTGGGGGAAGTTCCACCTCTGATACCACTGCTCTGCAACTTTCTTCCATCCTTCTTCAGTGGTGGGGCACTGGAGGAGCTCCTCCAGGTATTCTTCGATGATGGCCTGCACCACTTCTCTGACCACAATGCTGATGGTGTTATGTGGCCCCCTCCAGCCGTACTGCATGCTCCTGTAGGTAGTCCCTGAGGCGCAGAGTGAGTGCCACCTTGAGCCCAGGTTCCAGGCTGGGCCGGAAGCTGGTGTTTGCCTTGGTCAACCTGGGTTTCAGCCGCTGCACAACTTCGTCAAACATGGCTGGAGGCATCCTCATGAAGTTCTGGAACGCCCGAGTGTCTTCGTTCCTGAGCTCCACCATCAGCTTGTTGTACAGTCCGTCCTCTGCTCTTCTGGCGAACCATGTTCGGATCCAGACTCTTTTTGGGTGGCTCCTTTTCTTCTCGCAGTAGTGTTCACAGAGCCTGCAGATGGCTTCACACTGTTGCAGAACGATGGTGGCTGCCGAAAGGACTTTGTTACGATCCACGGTGGACATGACTGGATGCTGTGGAAGAGGAAGAGGCAGATGAAGGCTGCAGAGGTCTGCACCGCTGGGCTGCTGTTCTGAAAGTGCGATGCAGGCGAGTTGCTCCCCCTTTTTATAGGCAGTGTTGGTTTTCTGCTAGGCATCCTCTAGGCATCCTCTAGGCATCCTCTAGACATCCTTAATATCTGAGATAGGTCCCCTCTGCGAACGTTTTTTCCCTTTTAAATGCTTTGTTTCCGTGCTGCATCTGCTAGGCATCCGTTCTGCATCTGTTCTGCATCCGTTCCACTTCCTCCCTACATCCGGGCGGATGGAGTTGTGCGGATGTGTAGCGGACACCTAGCGGATATAGCAGATGCGTAACGGATGCGTAACGGATGCGTAGCAGATGCGTAGCGGATGCAGAACGGATGAACTGGATACATTTTCTGCGCGAAAGTTTTGGGCAGCCCAAAACTTTCTGAGCGGATGAAATGTCAATAGACAGATGCTGGACGGATAGAGAGGAAGCAAAACGGAGGCAGTGAGTACATCGCATTTTCGAATGGGTGGCAAGGTTTTTTGTCCGTTTTACATCCTCTTTGCATCCGTTGGTTCAGTGTGACATGGGCTTTAGGAAAAATATTTGATTGGGCTATGTGATGGACTTGTGGATGCAGGGGATGGATCTTTGATTTCTCTTTTGTGAAGGGAAAACCCAGAACTCCCAGATTCAGTTTTTCTGAATATGACAACTCTAATATAATGGAACTGTGAAGAACTGTTTGTATCAGAGTCTATTGGTTTGGAGTTGGTTAGTTGGAGCGCTGACACCCTGGAGACGGACTGGTTGGTTAGTGCTGTAAAAGATCATAACAGATGCATTAATAATCTTCGGAATTGATTGTTCCCCTCTAGTAAGCGGGTGGCAAGAACTGAAATAGGAAGTACTGAAGGAAGGAGGAGAAATGGTTTGGAAATGAATAGCACAGGCAAAAAAATAAGTAGCCATGGGAATGTGCATGTGTCAAGGAATTAAGGCAGCATCCTAAACAAGAAGGTTGGCTAGAGGGCAGAGAATGGTTCAGAGAAGTCAGAACAACACCTGCAGAATAATCAAGGAGAGAAAGAATTTTGATCTGTTTGAAAAGTTGAACATGCCAGAAGTGCAGTGACTGTTTTCTGCAGACCATACGATGAATTATGGATTTTCCTATGAATTAATGGAACTGGTGAAATTCCCAGAGCAAACTGAACCCCTCTTTTTAAAAAAAAAAAAGTTTCTGTGTTGTATGAATCCAGCTAATTGGATGCAATAGGTTTAGAGGTTTTTTAACCTCTAAAATAGGTTTTAGAGTTTTGGGATTCTAAGTAAAAGAAAAATCCAAAAATGAATACACAGGGATGGAGGGTTGCCTGCTGGGAACACAGCCAGATGGATGAATTTAGATCAAATGATTTGGATTGTATGAATTGGAAATATTATCTGGGCAAATAGGCAATAATTGATCGCCTGACCATGGGGACATTGCAATGGTTATAAGTGTGAAAACCATCATAAGCCATTTTTTTCAGTGCTTTTTGTTGCTTTGAAGGGCCAAATTTAACTCAAGGATTACCCATATCTAGTAGTTCTGCAGATAAGTGTTTTACTCTGAAAAGATTTGTGTCTATAAGCAAGCAATAATAAAGAAACTCATTGTATTGTTCTTGATTCTTTGGGCCTGTCAGTTTATTTGCATTCTTTTCTACTGGGGTTCCAATAACTGTTTTCTCTGGGTGGTTTATAAACAGCAAAATGTGAACATCCAGAAAACCAGCATCCAGAAAAGAATGAAACATTCTGCAGTAGCAAGCAAAGGAGGTAGTAATATATGCATCCATTTTCAAAATACATAGCAGCTTTTTTTAAAAAAAAGAAAGCTTGCTTCAAAGAAATAAAAAACACTCAGCTGGTCACCAAAAAAAGTAAAAGAAGGCATCAAAGAAACACTTGCAATGGAAGGTGTTTCATAAATTGGTGGTTTTTGCAACACATATATCGTCTAATGAAAAAGAACTTTTCTTTACCTTCAATGTAATGATTTCTATTCATTTGCCAAATTTAATTAAAATGTATATGATAGATGAAATCTGCAGAGATTACCCAGGAAGTTCTCATCAATTTTATCTTCACAGGCTGCACAATTAAAAAATAATGTATATTCTGTTTTGGAAACAAAACACTCACACAAATGAATGCACACCCAGCCAGCATGACAAGGAATAGATGTATTTTGGATGTAGGCATTGTTTCTTTTCCTCTCATTGCCAAGATGACTCTCTTTGAAGTCTCTAAACGAACCATGGGAGGACCTATTTGAAGTCCGCAGCTGTAATTATTGTTTTTCCTTCTCAAATGTATAATTAACAAATACTTTCACTGTTGCAATTGATCGTCCTTGTGGGATATATCTCTGCTGGAATATTTTAAAAAAGAAGAGGGAGAGGGGAAGGCATTTTTGCTATCCTTCTGGTTACTTTCATTTAAAATACTTGTTTTCCAATAGCAAACAGCAAATATTGCTTGCTATTAATTATTTTTTCTTAAAGAAATGTTTTACAAACTGTAAGCAATATGAATTTAAAGAAAAAAAGAAAGAGAACAGGAAGGAAGGAAGGAAGGAAGGAAGGAAGGAAGGAAGGAAGGAAGGAAGGAAGGAAGGAAGGAAGGAAGAGATTTGCCACTTGTGCCCCCAAAGACATAACTGAATGCTTCCAAGCCTCATAACCTGCCACCAACTATAGCCTACCAAAGAAGTGACTGGCATACCCCAATTATTTTTCATTCATCAGTGTGACTCTTTTCCGTTTACAAGTTTTACTGATCTAGTATATACAGCTGACTTAATCAATCAGTCAAGAGACTTGAATAGTCTGCCATTCCTGATTTTTTTCATTACACTTTTTTTTTTCTCCCAAAATTTTTCTGTTTTATTCTCACAACAACCTAAAAGAAATCAGGAAGTTACACAATATAACATACCATTTGAATAATTTGTTTGAATGTGGCCATTGTAAATGCGGCCATTGTAAAACTGTGGATTAGGACTTCATAGATCAGCCAAGACAGCCAATATTATCTTTATATATTCCACGCATATAATTATTCAGCCATGATTTGTGAACTGTGACAAGCATCTGGCCCAAGATGAATCAGGATAAGGAGGTGATGACTTCCATATGAAGTGAGCCCAAAGAAAAGAGGAAAAACATCAAAAAGAAAAGAGGAGAAGGCGGAGCTACGTCTCGGTGTTACAGCTGCGATCTCGGGGC
>BLBF01000058.1:10048436-10062585 GCA_015471245.1 Laticauda colubrina
TTTTTTTATCAATGGTTAGATGATAAAATACAATAATAGAGCATTAGTATTATATATATAAAGGGTTTTTAGGATTGATTTGTTATGATTATATGATAAGTTATAGAATAAACTGTTTGAAGTATTGCTATCTCACAAAGCATGAATGATTAAAAGTATAGTCAGAAAAAGATTTTTTTATTTTTTTTTAGTAATATTAGAATATGGATTGACAATATGAGTGGTTATGCAATATAACTGTAATTGACACTATAAAATGAATGCACAAAACTGATGAACCAACCGATACACCGGAAGTATATATGAGAGGAGATGTTTTTAATGTTTTGTACGTTTGTCTATTTGTAGAAAATTAATAAAAAAAAAAATTTTTTAAAAAAAAAGAAAGGAGAAAATATGGGAATATGGAAAAATTATGAAGGCATTCTCTCCCTCCCTCCCTCTCTCTCTCTCTCTCTCTCTCTCTCTCTCTCTCTCTCTCTCTCTGTGTGTGTGTGTGAGAGAGAGAGAGAGAGTGTGTGTGTGTGTATGTGATTTCTACAAGTCAGGAAAGACAAGTTCTTAACCCCCCAGTTTTCTTTACAATGCTGTTGGAAGTGGTTTGCCACTGTGTGCCTCTTAGGCCTGAGAGTGACTGATCTAAAGCCACCCAGCTGGCTTTGTGCCTAAGGCAGGACTAGAACTCCCAGTCTCCCAGTTTCTAACCTGGTGTTTTTAAATGCTACACAAATGATCTCTCTCTCCTTCCTTATATTTGTCTAACCATGCTGAAACATTTCCTTCAGGCCTGGAATATGAACCATATATTATATAATAAGCAGGAGCGGAATGAATAACAAACAGAATGCATACATTACCCAAGACATAATTTGTGATGTAAGATAATTGTGGGCATATATCTGAATGTACTTAGAGCCTAGGAGCCAATATTGGCTGGCTGGGAGGGGGGAAAGTCCAATCAGCTATTTTGGGAAAATCAAAAAGCATTCTTTTACTGTCTCCAAAGTCACAACTACTAAGCATTTTAACATCATCGAACCTCAAGACTGCAAATAGAAATTTTGTCTGGGACCATTGATCAACGTATCCTCCAGGAATTTTTTTTTAATCCCCTTTTAAAGCTGTCTAAGCTACAGTCTTGTAAGCTAGAAACCTTAAAACCAATTAATCAGAGAGTGAGAGCTAAGAAAAATGGGCATGAGTAATGTAAACATGGCACAGGTCCACTCCCATACAGGTATACATAAGCCCACCTTTCTCACATACAGCACCAATAACAATTTTTTATTTCATCATAATGACCTTAGACCAATGGTTGCCAACCAGTGGGCTGGGAATCACTGGTGGTCCATGAGAAAATTTTGGTGGTCCACAGAGAAATGTCACTCCCAAAGCACCCCCCAAAGCAATTAATTCAGGCTGCACAGGAACACAAGGCTGCACCACTTATATGGCCTGTGGAAACACAAGGCTTGTGTCGCTTGCATTACAAACAGCATGAGGTCGTGAGGCAAAGGGGGAAAGGACAGAGAGGGAGGAATTTGCCCCACTCGTCCCATGTGCCTAGCCTGGCCACAGGGTTTCTTGTTTCTACTTCTTTCTTCTTCTACTTTTGGCTGCACACAAGTAAAGCCCCTGTCACACTGCACCAACGAATGCAAAGAGGATGTAAAACGGACAAAAAAGCTTGCCATCCATTGGTTAACGCGATATATCAGTTCTGTACTCACTGCCTCCGTTTTGCTTCCTCTCTATCCGTCCAGCATCCATTTATGGACGTTTCATCCGCTCAGAAAGTTTTGAGCTGCTCAAAACTTTTGCGCGGAAAATGTATCCAATTCGTCCGTTCTGCATCCGCTAGGCATCCGTTCTGCATCCGTTACGCATCCGCTATATCCACTAGGCATCCGTTCCACATCCGCGCAACTCGCATCTGCTCGGACGCAGGGAGGAAGCGGAATGGACGCAGAACAGATTCAGAATGGATGCCTTGCGGATGCAGCATGGAAAAAAAGCATTTAAAACGGAAAAAACCTTTGTAGAGGGGACCTATCTCGGATATTAAGGATGTCTAGAGGATGCCTAGAGGATGCAAAGGGACACCTATACTGCTTATAAAAAGGGGGAGCAACTCACTTGCATCTCACTTTCAGACCAGCAGACCAGCTGTGCAGACCTCTGCAGCCTTCATCTGCCTCTTCCTCTTCCACAGCATCCAGTCATGTCAACCGTGGATCGTAACACAGTCCTTTTGGCAGCCACCATCCTTCTGCAACAATGCGAACCCATCTACAGGCTCTGTGAACTCTACTACGGGAAGAAAAAGAGGTGGCCAAGAAGCGTCTGGGTACAAAGATGGATCGGGAGAAGAGCAGAGTACGGACTGTACAACAAGCTGATGGTGGACCTCAGGAACGAAGACACTCGGGCATTCCAGAACTTCATGAGGATGCCTCCAGCCATGTTTGACGAAGTTGTGCAGCGGCTGACACCCAGGTTGACCAAGGCAAACAGCAACTTCCGGCCCAGCCTGGAACCTGGGCTCAAGGTGGCACTCACTCTGCGCCACCTGCCCTCAGGGACCACCTACAGGAGCATGCAGTACGGCTGGAGGGTGCCACAAAACACCATCAGCATTGTGGTCAGAGAAGTGGTGCAGGCCATCATTGAAGAATACCTGGAGGAGCTCCTCCACTGCCCCTCCACTGAAGAAGGATGGAAGAAAGTTGCAGAGCAGTGGTATCAGAGGTGGAACTTCCCCCACACCGTTGGAGCCATAGATGGCAAGCACGTGGCCTGCAAAGCACCACCCAAGTCGGGCTCCACTTATTTCAACTACAAGGGCTTCTTCAGCATCGTCCTCTTTGCCATGGTCGATGCTGACTACAAGTTCATGTACATCGATGCTTCTGGCAACGGCTCATCTTCAGATGCCCAGGTATACAATGCCAGTCACCTCAAGGAGGAGCTGGAATGCAACCTCATCGTGGGCTTCCCAGATCCAGACCCCCTGCCCAACGACACGCAAGATGTGCCCTACTTCATCGTGGGGGATGACGCCTTCTCCCTCAGAACCTACCTCATGAAGCCCTACACTTCCAGACTCCTCACCCGTGAAGAGAGGATCTTCAACTACAGGCTGTCCAGGGCAAGGCGGGTGGTGGAGAACGCCTTTGGCATCCTGGCCAACAGGTTCCAGGTACTTCTCACCACCATGCAGCATCGCCCAGAGACCGTGAGGAGGATCGTGGAAGCTTGCTGCATCCTGCACAATCTCATGCGCACCCGCTACCCAGTCTTGCAGAACAGGCTCGTGGACCTCCAACAAGGCAATGGGGACATGGAGCCTGGGGAATGGAGGCAAGGGCAAAACCTAATAGACACTGAGGATGTGCAAGGCCCCAACAGAGCCTCATGTGAAGGGAACAAGCAGCGCAACCTCCTGAAACACTGGTGCAACTCCCCAGCTGGAGCAGTGGAGTGGCAAGACAGGATGATAGATGCTTAATGGGTGCTTCCTTCAGCCTGTCTCATCACACGGATGAGATTGGGCCATGTATGTTGGGTGGGCCTACAATGAACAGGGCGTTTAATAAAGAGTTGTGTTTATGTTCAAATGTGTGGATCAATGCTTACTAATGAAGGGCCAAAGGTGTGGCACCTGGGAGGGTGGACCAGACAGTCCCACTATGCTTGCACTGGAGGTTTATCTATCCCGCAGCTATTACCCATCTCACAGGTATCCCTGCCTACCCCACTGCTATCTTAATCCACCCCACAAGCATGCAAAGGCTAAAACCAATTCTAAAAGTTTCCACCAAGACTTTATTTAAAAAAAAAAAAGAAATGAAGCAAGTGTGTGAATCAAAGATAAACTTTATTGAACAACAAGCTGTAAAAGAAAAATGACCCAAGTCAAGTGTCCAAATAAAGTCCACACCCAGTCTCTGGCAGTCTTCACGGTCAGGTGCTGTGGAGGTGGTTGCTGCTGCAGCGCTGGTCTGAAGCACCACTGGGGTGCCTGGCCCGAGAGGACAACAGGTGACGGTGTGTTGAGAAAGCTCTCGGACAGCTGGCTCAGATCCGTGATGCTGAGAGGTCCTTCCTCCATGCCATGGGGTGCCAGCCCCAATACTGATGACAGATGTACTGAGGCCGGGCTTGGCTGTGGGGTGGAGGAAGGAGTAGTGTAGTGGGGCTGTCTGGTCTGCAGCTGGGTGAGGACTGGCGTGGGTGGCATCACTGTCATCGGTGGCATCATTGGCATGGGTGGCATCGGTGGCATCAGTGGAACTGATGCCAACGGTGTCGTCCGATGACTCTGTGCCTGGACTGGGAAGGGCTGCTGCCTGTGCTGCTGGACCTCCTGGTAGCCGTAGCCCTGGTAGGTGAGGGGCTGTGGGAAGCCTTGGAATGGGAAGGACATCACCTGGGGTGGAGGAGCAGACCTGGACTGGGTGGGAGCAGGTTCCTCTGGATCTGGAGGGTTGTGAAGCAGCTCGGTGATCTGGTCCTTCACCAGCTGGTACTGGGGTTCTTCCATGTTCCTGAGGGTCTGGTTGACATAGGTGAGGAAGGGCTTGTGGTTGGAGGATGAGGAGTCGGTGTTGGCCAGCTGAGAGAGATCTATGCTGGTGCGGATGGTGTCCCTGATCTCCAGCAGGACAGTGTGGCTCTGCCCCTCCTGCTGTCTGGCTCTCTGCCTTTCTGTGGAGGTGGAGCTGGGGGGGATGGATGCGGCTATGGCTGTGGTGGACGCACCGTCTCCTTTCTCCCACCACACCAGGGAGTCCTCCACGCACTCCACCATGGTTACAACACCTGTCTGCGGGTTCTCCACCATGGCACGCTCCACAGAAGCCTGCCTGGAGACAGGGACTGACTCTCAGCCGGAAGAGAACTGGCTCTCAGCAGGCTACCGGAGAGAGAGGGTAGTGAGAGGGGCTCCTGGTGCTCCTCAGTGGCGGATCTCACCCTCCAGGAAGCTGCACCTGGCCATGACGTAGGTCTCTCTGTCCGTCAGCTTAACCGTGGCCTGGCCAGATTTCTTCAGGTGCAGCTTTCCGTACCAGGTGTGCATGTGCTTCCACCAGCCGAGGAGCACCTCCGAAGTGGAACCCATACTCTCCGCCCTCTCTCTCCAAGCAGCATGCTTCCTTTTGGTGTCCCTGTACAGACGGTGTCCTGCAGTCTTTTCCTGCAGTCTTTTTGGGGGATTTTCCCAGGGTCTCTGGTCTGCAGGATTTAAAATTATGAGTTTGGTGGTCCCTGAGGTCCAAAAGGTTTGTGACCCCTGCCTTAGACTATCCATATCTCTTTAACTACACCACCTTCCAAAAACATGTTTCCAGCACAACTCTAAAACCTCTATCTGTCCACCGCTATGAACATTATATGTTGAGTTATTAAAGTTCAAACTGAAAGTCACCAAACATGCAATAAGTATTTATTATTAAAACAATAATAACTAAAATCTTGATTAATGCAAGATTCTTCAGCTCACTGGTTATTCTTGTTTGAAGGTATGCTCCAAAGTTTGAAATGAGATTGATGGGATATTGCAAATAACACTCATTAAGAAAATCGCAGTCTCATTAAAGGTTGGGCAGGTTAGGTTTATACAAAACACTAGGCTGCATTTTTAGTCCATTTTATCATGCAAACACCACTCAAGGTGATTCATTGATGGTTTAATAGGTTGGACGAAACCAAGCTATTGCATTAATTCATCAACGCAATACTCACAACTGGTGTTAAACCAATCCTGAGCATGCCAGCCGTGTGAAAACAATCATAGTTCTACCGGACCCAAAGAGAGAGAGATTTATTTATTAAATTTATATGTTGCCCATCTCACTATCTAAGTGTGTTTTACATCCAAAACATATGACTTATGGAGAAGATGAGATCTACCTCCTCCCACTTCCTAATCTCCATTGAGATTTTGTAACCTACATACTGTGCATATATATTCGTTTTTCCCTGAATGCCATCACTCTGCTAAACAATTAATTCCCTCAACACTGTCAAACAGTTTACTAAGTCTGCATTACTATTACTATTAATCCTCCCATTCTTCCTTTCACCCATCTCCTCCCACTTATGACTGCATGACTGTAGCCTTGTTGCTTGTATCCTAACAGTTTTATTGACTGTTTCCTAGTATGATTTGATTGCTTATTATTGTACCCTATGACTATCATTAAGTGTTGTACCTTATGATTCTTGACTCTTGATGAAGGTATCTTTCCTTTTATGTACACCGAGAGCATTTGCACCAAGACAAATTCCTTGTGTGTCCAATAAAGAATTCCACCCTATTCTATTCTATATGTACATATGAAATAAAGAATTCTACCCTATTCTATTCTATATATACATATGAAATAACAACAGATCCAAAGCTACTGGAACATGGTCTGTGATTTCCTGAGAACTTGCCTGTGCAAGTGATGATTTTATAGAAGATGCATTTGTTGGGCTACTTGTTTAGGTCTGCTTGGGAGTTGAGAAATTTAACAGCCTCTTCATTTTGACCCCCCCCCTCCCGCAGTGTTCTCTCCTGCCAAATGCAGGGCCAGATAATAGGTGGCGAAGGCATTCATTAGATCTTTGTTTCTACCAGTTGCTTAGCGTGCTAGAAGGGTTGGATCAGTTTAATCACTGCCCTTGAGGCTTGCTGTGCAAAACTGGCAGTCAGAATCCAATTCCCATTAAAGGCCCTGTCACACTGCCCAACGGATGCAAAACATTAGTAAAAAGGACACAACGGACGAGAAAAATGTTCCATCCATTGTTATCCGCTCTCAGAAGGGGCGAAAATTTGCATAACCAGAGCAGATAACACGGAAAGGAATGGACACGGGGAGGACACAGGGCGGATGGAAAGCGGATGCGGAATGGAAGCCCACCGGATGGAAGCGGATGGGAGCGGATGGCACATCCGCTAGACTTCCGGGGGACCTCAGCAAAGCGGACGCGGAACGGATACAGCGGATGCACAGCGGACGCCGAGCGAATGAAGCGGATGCAGAGCGGAAGCCTAGCGGATGCAGAGCGGAAGCCTAATGGATCCCTAGCCAGCCTTGGTGCCTGCCTCCTGCCAGCCTTCCTGCAAGCCTTGGTGCCAGCCTTCCTGCCAGCCTTGGTACCTGCCTGCCTGCCAGCCTTGGTGCCTGCCTGCCTGCAAGCCTTCCTGCCAGCCTTGGTGCCAGCCTTGGTTCCTGCCAACCTCCCTTCCAGCCAGCAACCCCACAACCATGCTGAAGCACAGCAAGCTTCAGCCATCTGCTGCCAGCCTTTGCAAGAGGAACAGGGCTACCATCCCGCCCCCTGGCCCTCACTCTGGTTCTGCTGGGGCTTCTGCAGCACAGGCTCGCTCTTCTGGGGCTGGGGCTTCTGCTGCTTCTGCTTTTGGAGGAGCTGATGACAAGCACTCCAGCACCAGCCACCTCTACAGCACCTGGACCCTTCACCCCTGAGACTGAGCAACCAAGAGGAATGCCAGAGACTCATTTTTGTTTTATAGCTTGTTGTTAATAAAGTCTATTTTTGATTCACACACTTGTGTCATTTCTTTTTTTTAATAAAGTCTTGCTGGAAACTTTTAGACATGGTTTAAGCCTTTGCATGCTTGTGGGATGGGTTAAGATAGCAGTGGGATGGGTTCAGATAACAGTGGGATGGGCAGGGATACCTTTGGGATGGGTAATAGTTGTGGGATAGATAAACCTCCAGTGCAAGCATAGTGGGACTGTCTGGTCCACCCTCCCAGGTGCCACACCTATGGCCCTTTATTATCAATAACAATGTAATCAATCATCCACACATGTCAACATAAACACAACTCTTTATTAAATGCCCTGTTCATTGTAGGCCCACCCAACATACATGGCCCAATCTCATCCCTGTGATGAGACAGGCTGAAGGAAGCACCCATTAATCATCTATCATCCTGTCTTGCCACTCCACTGCTCCAGCTAGGGAGTTGCACCAGTGTTTCAGGAGGTTGCGCTGCTTCTTCCCTTCACGTGAGGCTCTGTTGGGGCCTTGCACATCCTCAGTGTCTATCAGGTTTCGCCCTTGCCTCCATTCCCCAAGCTTCATGTCCCCATTGCCTTGTTGGTGGTCCACGAGCCTGTTCTTCAAGATTGGGTAGCGGGTGCACATGAGATTGTGCAGGATGCAGCAAGCTTCCATGATCCTCCTCACAGTCTCTGGGCGATGCTGCATGGTGGTGAGAAGTACCTGGAACCTGTTGGCCAGGATGCCAAAAGCATTCTCCACCACCCGCCGTGCTCTGGACAGCCTGTAGTTGAAGATCCTCTCTTCACAGGTGAGACATCTGGAGGTGTAGGGCTTCGTGAGGTAGGTTGTGAGGGAGAAGGCGTCATCCCCCACAATGAAGTAGGGCACATCTTGTGTGTCGTTGGGCAGGGGTTCTGGATCTGGGAAGCCCACGATAAGGTTGCGTTCCAGCCCCTCCTTGAGATGACTGGCGTTGTATACCTGATCATCTGAAGATGAGCCATTGCCTGAAGCATCAATGTACATGAACTTGTAGTCAGCATCGACCATAGCGAAGAGGATGATGCTGAAGAAGCCCTTGTAGTTGTGATAAGAGGACCCTGAGTTGGCTGGAGCTTTGCAGGCCACGTGCTTGCCATCTATGGCTCCAACGGTGTGGGGGAAGTTCCACCTCTGATACCACTGCTCTTCAAATTTCTTCCATCCTTCTTCAGTGGAGGGGCAGTGGAGGAGCTCCTCCAGGTATTCTTCAATGATGGCCTGCACCACTTCTCTGACCACAATGCTGATGGTGTTGGGTGGCACCCTCCAGCCATACTGCATGCTCCTGTAGGTGGTCCCTGAGGCCAGGTGGCGCAGAGTGAGTGCCACCTTGAGCCCAGGTTCCAGGCTGGGCCGGAAGTTGGTGTTTGCCTTGGTCAACCTGGGTGTCAGCCGATGCACAACTTCATCAAACATGGCTGGAGGCATCCTCATGAAGTTCTGGAACGCCCGAGTGTCTTCGTTCCTGAGCTCCACCATCAGCTTGTTGCACAGTCCGTCCTCTGCTCTTCTGGTGAACCATCTTTGTACCCAGACGCTTCTTGGCCGCCTCCTTTTCTTCCCGTAGTAGAGTTCACAGAGCCTGTAGATGGGTTCGCACTGTTGCAGAAGGATGGTGGCTGCCAAAAGGACTGTGTTACGATCCAAGGTGGACATGACTGCTTGCTGTGGAAGAGGAAGAGTCAGATGAAGGCTGCAGAGGTCTGCACCGCAGGGCTGTTGTTCTGAAAGTGAGATCCAGATGAGTTGCTCCCACTTTTTATAGGTAGTATAGGTGTCCCTTTGCATCCTCTACGCATCCTCTAGGCATCCTCTAGACATCCTTAATATCCGAGATAGGTCTCCTCTGCGAAGGTTTTTTCCATTTTAAATACTTTGTTTCCGTGCTGCATCCGCTAGGCATCCGTTCTGCATCCGTTCCGCATCCGTTCCGCTTCCTCCCTGCGTCCGAGCAGATGCGAGTTGCGCAGATGTGGAACGGATGCCTAGCGGATATAGCAGATGCGTAACGGATGCAGAACGGATGCCTAGCGGATGCCTAGTGCATGCAGAACGGACGAATTGGATACATTTTCTGCACAAAAGTTTTGAGCAGCTCAAAACTTTCTGAGCGGATGAAACGTTCATAAACGGATGCTGGACGGATAGAGAGGAAGCAAAATGGAGGCAGTGAGTACAGAACGGATACATCGCGTTAATTAACGGATGGCAAGCTTTTTTGTCCGTTTTACATCTTCTTTGCATCCATTTGTTCAGTGTGACAGGGGCTTTAAAGAGAAAATTGGCTGCATCATGGTTTTTTTTGGCAAAGAATCAAGTTCCTTCAATAAAGTTGAAGAACCTGTTCAGGACACTGTCTGTTTTTTTCCTATCTTCCCCCAACATACACACACACACACACACACACACACACACTTTGCTTTCTTCTTAGTGTTTGTTTTTTCTTGTTTTGTTCCATGGGCAGTTTTTACCTAATTGACTCAGTTTGACTTCTTGAGAAAATTCTTTAATTGCATGCCCCTTCCGTAAGGCTTCTCCTACTGATGATCTACCAAGGCTGTTTGATCATGCTTGCATTTATTTATGCTCTAGCCTGATGTTTCTCAAGTTGCTTTGAGGCCATCTGCAATCGCAGGGGCAAAGCAGCGCTACACATAGCATCTTGAGTGAAGAAAATGCAGAAAGGAGGTGAACGTTGAACATATTCAAGCTGCTAACTGGGATGGAAAGAAATAAAAATATGGAAGCAAAAGGAATTTTCACTGAACACAAATGTTCAGCTCTAAGGGGCCACGTAGTCTTCTATTCTGTTAATTTACAAAGACCTTCTTTTAAAAATGCCCATGAAAATAGGCCACATTGCAATAGAGCTTTTTACTGTACTTTTCAACAATATATATTGTTCATGTGCAATTAACCTCATATGAGTCATTTTTAGAGGTGAAGCCTCTTTATAATGCCCTTTTCAAGGCAACTTTATATAATCGTTTTTATAATAATAGCTGAGGACGAGTATGCTTTTTTTTTTATATATAATTTTAACTTTTTTAAATGGATGGATGAATGAATACATGTTATTGCTGTAATTATATTGAGACATGGACCTTCAAACACAACAACTAATACAAACATTTAACATTTCTAAGAATGGCTGAAATTACAATTAACAAGTTGAGTTTTTCGCAAAACTTCCTCCTAATATATCAGCTTGTACGAACATTTTTTAGAAAAAAAAAAAAAAAGGATACTGGTACTTTCCAATATTTGCTTCGATGGATTAATGGCTTGAAGCAGAAAATAAAAATAAAAATTATTTGTTGGAATTTTTTCTACTTATTTATCCAGATTAGAAGGTTTAGTCCCAGAACTGGAACTTTTTTAACTTGCATATGAATGCTCTACAATTAGAACTAGGCAATAAAATGGAAGAGCGCAGTGGCCTAGAATTGAAGACACTTATCTCCCATTCAAAAGGTTGTGAGTGTCAAGTGTAAAGTGTAGATAGAGTGTAAGTGTAAAGTGATAAAGATTGCCTCCTCCATCAGGAAAGCTAGAGAAGATCTATATACCAAGGAACAGATCTAGAAGTCAGCGTAAACACATCATTGAAAATGCCCACCCAATGTGCAGCTGCTGGGAGGGTGGGGAACAGAGTGAATTCTACATAGGAA
The DNA here is from genome assembly GCA_015471245.1 of Laticauda colubrina. Taxonomy (NCBI): domain Eukaryota; kingdom Metazoa; phylum Chordata; class Lepidosauria; order Squamata; family Elapidae; genus Laticauda; species Laticauda colubrina. Next base: position 10,059,677 of record BLBF01000058.1, read on the forward strand.
ATCATTTGAACATGGACTGAACACAAATCACTGTTGTAATGTTGATCTTATACCAATCTATGATGAGAATACACTTGGCTGTCAAGTTTCAAAAGGAGCTTTTTCTGTTGCAACTATTTTCACTTCTCAGCTTGCCAACAAACTACGGAAGGAGGTCTCAGCTTTGAAAGCCATATTTTACTTCGAGGCTTCCACATTGCCACATCCTAGTGCCTGGGAATTTGGGAGGGGGGATTTCATAGAGTGGTGGAAGTTTAGACATAACTACATTCTTCTCATAAAGTCAAGGACAAGTTACTCTGCACCTGAAAAGGACTGGTTCGAGAAATGTCTCCATATGGGAGGATGGGTGATTGGATTGGTGGGTGCAGCGGGGTGGGTTTTGATTTTAAATTATGAAGGGAAAACCCGGAACTCTCAGATTCCGGTTTTCCCAGATGTGCCAGTCTGACTTCTTCAATAAATTCTTATTTGGATGAACTTTGTTTCTGAATACTGAATGAAATGGGGAGTTTCACCAGAAAACTGACAGAGGGAAGGGGTAGATAGAATTTATATCAAGATGCCAGCCATGAGAACCAAGGACTAGAGGTGGTATTCAGCAGGCTCTGACCAGTTCTGGAGAACTAGTAGCGGAAATTTTGAGAAGTTCAGAGAACCGGCAAATGCCACCTCTGACTGGCCTCCATCTATGCTCTGCCTCCTGAGTCCCAACTGATTGGCTGGGTCTTCTTTTGTTGCCCTGCACAAGAGAACGGAGCTGGAAAGCAGGTTATTGCGGTGGGGAGGGAATGGGGATTTAAAGTATCCTTCCCCTGCCATGCCCACCAAGCCAAACCATGCCCACCAAACTACGCCCATAGAACCAGTAGTAAAAAAAATTTGAATCCCACCACTGCCAAGGACCCTTTGGCAGGTGTTTATCAGAGCCAAAATACTTTCTCACAACAATGCCAGGAGATTCCATTGGACAATGTGACCTGGTCAATTAGGGAGAACCTGAACATTAACCATGTGGACTTGCATGGGAAATGGTTAGATCTGATTTTGCCCTCATCTTTGCCAAAATGATGTACTCGCTGAAGCTTTGCATTAAGAGATTGGATCATCTCAGCCATGCTTACTTTGGTTGAGTTCGTCTGTCAGACTTCTATATATCATTTGGATCAGTCCATCTTCAAAAAGATAATACCAATCTGCAAAAGGTACAGAAAAATACCTGAGGACTGCACCGCACAAGGAAAAAATGCAGAATTTGGGCTTGTTAAAGTTAAAAAATAATAATGAAAAGATGAATGGTAAACAGCTGTAAAACCAAACATGGGACAGAGAACAGGAGGAAAGAGAAATCTTTTTTCCCTCTCTGTCATGATGTTAAAATTCAAGGTCACCCATTGTAGCTGAACACAGGCAGATTCAGGACCAAGAGAATAATACTTTTTCACGGAGTGCTTAAACAGATGAAATTGCTTCCAGCAATTGTGGGTTTTAAGAAGAGTCACGGAGGATCAAGCAATAAATTATCACTAAGTTTGATTTACTGCCTCCTGAAGCATAGAAAAGCATGCAGAAGGCTAGGAAGTTATGTTAAAAGTGGGGATGACAACTGTGGTGTCCAGTTCTGACTGGTGAGCATGCTGGATAACTTTGTTATGTAGCCTGATCCAGTAGAGTTCTCTGTTTGTATGGAACAAGCAGAAATTTATGATGGGGAACAATTCATTTATTTTCCTAAATTTGCATTTGGGATCCAACAAGCAACCCAGAATGCAATTATTTAAATGTAGTGTGAAATGTGAAGAGTCTGCACTTTTCAATACACATTGCCAATTAAAAAAAATATTTTAGGGAAACGTATATCCATAAATGTGTACATTCATGTAATCTATATTCAAAAATGTATTGCATTAAGGAATAAAATTTGCAAGAAATGTGTTCATTAGATAAAACTGCAAACAAAATGCACATGCTTGGGGAGAGGGGCACTAAAAATACATATATTGCAAAGTAAGAAAAAAAAAGTTGCATTTCATATACATACCAACATTACAAACTAAAGGAAGTTCTACAGCGAGAGAACCTGGAACAAGAGAAACTGAGATAAACTTAAATTGACATATTACCCAAGTTTTAATTCTATTCACAATATTTTTATTAACTCTGTCTGTCTGTCCTCTATCTATCTATCTATCCATCCATCCATCCATCCATCCGTCCATCCGTCCGTCCGTCCGTCCGTCCGTCTGTCTGTCTGTCTGTCTGTCTGTCTGTCTGTCTATCTTTCTGTCTATCTTTCTGTCTATCTTTCTATCTACCCTGTTTCTCCAACAATATGGCCTCCCCCAATAGGAAGTCCCAGCATGTTTTATAGTCATGAAATGAAATTAAGCCCCTCCCCCCAAATTAAGGCCTATATTATAGGCCTGTTATATTAAAACATGCAACATGGGGGGGAATGGGGGGGGGCTTGCCGTTAGGAAGTATTTTTGTTGCACACCCGGATATGGTGCTGCCTGGGTTGACCCCGATACAGAGTGCCCCATCAATGTCGAGGTCAATATCCAAGCCATCACCGCCCGCCCACCCAGAGATGCCAGGATGGGAATTAAGTCACCCCCGAAAAGACCACCTAGCCATTTTTTCAGGGCTCAAAAAAAAAAAAGACCCGGTCTTATTATATGAGAAACACGGTATCCATCTGTCTGTCTGTCTGTCTGTCTGTCTGTCTGTCTGTCTATCTATCTATCTATCTATCTATCTATCTATCTATCTATCTATCTATCATCTATCTATCTATCTCTACTGTATCTATTTATCCATCTCTGTCATCTGTCTATCTATCTATCAACTATCTATATCTTATATCTATCTATCTATCTATCTATCTATCTATCTATCTATCTATCTAT
>BLBF01000058.1:10062595-10107964 GCA_015471245.1 Laticauda colubrina
TATCTATCTATCTATCTATCTATCTATCTATCTATCTATCTATCTATCTATCTCATTTATATGGCTGCTCAATTCACAGAAAATGATTCTAGATAGAGTATAACAACTGTCTACTTTCCCAACTGCAAAGTTATTTTTTTTCTATCTGCCTCTTGAACATAAAAAGAAGTCATTGGTGCCTAAGGGTTTTGAAGAACTTTTCATCTGACAGTGAAGAAAAACCCTGATGGTTAGTAAAAGACTATAAATAGTCTCTAGTGCCCAGTAGTGTCTCCAATAGTAGTGTCTACCTACATACACAAGCAATAAGAACAAAAAGTTTCTCACTTGAATGCCAGTTGAGTTTAGCACCTGCTAGAAAGAAATAACCCAGGGTTACTTTCCAGAACAGACATGTCCTCAACTGCTGGAAAAATGATGTTGCTTGAGGGATTAATATTGCCTCCATCCATGTTTGCTTCCCATCTGCTCAACCTGTAAATAAACCAGAGATATTGCCCAGTTTTGAAATTAAAGGGTGAGAAGATTAGGAACCCATGCATCCCAGTTTGTTCATAACAAACACTTTATGATACAAGCAAAAAGTCTTTGAAATAACAGATAACAGATAATCAGAGTTGGAAGGGACCATGTAGGTCATCTAGTCCAACCCTCTGCCCAAGCAGGAGACCCTACACAATTTCTGACAGATGGGAGTCCAATCTCTTCTTGAAAGTCTCAAGTGATGAATCTCCCACAAAGTCCAAAGGCAACTTCTGTTCCATTGGTTGATTGTTCTCACTGTCAGAAAGTTTCTCCTTATTTCCAGGTTAAAGTAACAGAGTAACAGGAAGGGACCTTGGGAGTCTTCTAGTTTGTTAAACTACCCAGCTATGTTTGCGCTAGTTAACTTTGGAATACAAGTGAAGATCTTATTGATAACATTTCTGACCGTTTAGTTAAGAAGTCACCAAAATGTTCACACATTTATGCAGAGACAGCCATATTGCTGGAATGGAGAGTTGCAAAATGTAAAGGAAGGAAACCATCCATAAAAGCTGACAAGAAGAGAGGCAGTGTGGAAGTTGTCATGGAGAGGTTTCTGAGATTAATTGGAAACTGTTTTGCAAGTACAGTACAATAGCCCAGAATTAACCCCAGCATCTTAAGGTGGGGTTGGAAAAACTTTGGCCTGAAATCCATGGAAAGCATTGCTGATCAACAAACCTGAACTAAATGGTTCAGTCTTGTGTAAGGCATGACATAGGAAACCTGAATGTCTCCTACAGCATTAGAATTTAGAAGAACTTTGGGTTGGAAGGGGAAAGATACAGGGAGTTACAAATATAGCACCTTTCTGCACTTTATAATGGTCTGGTTTGGCTGTGCAACCCAATAAGATAGACACAGACTTCAACTGATAATTAGAACCGCAGAAAAAACAATTACTACCAATCTTCCTTCCATTGAGGACCTGAATACTGCACGAGTCAAAAAGAAGGCTGTCAAAATATTTATAGACCCCTCATATCCTGGACATAAACTGTTTCAAAATGATGCTACAGGGCACTGCACATCAGTTTTTTTTTCTTGAAGGCCATCACTCTGCTAAGCAACTAATTCCCACAACATTGTCAACTTATTTACTAAGACTGTATTACTATTATTCCTCTACTACTAGATTATAATAACACTTCCTAGTACCTATTTCTTCCCACTTATGACGATAACCATGTTGCTTGTATCTTTACAATTTATATTGTTTTATTTGTTTCCTAGTATGATTTGATTGCTTATTTAGTAACCTATGACTATTAGTAAGTGTTATATCTTATGATTCTTGATGAATGTGTTTCTTTTCTTTTGTGTACACTGAGAGCTTATGCACAAAAGACAAATTCCTTGTGTGTCCAATCACACTTGGTCAATAAAGAATTCTATTCTATTCTGTTCTGTTCTGTTCTGTTCTGTTCTATTCTATTCTATTCCAGAAGTTGTATTTTTTTTTCAGGATCACTTGGCTGTTCCCCAAAACTGCAGCATAATCCCAAGAAAAAGTATTATATTTAAGGAATTGTTATCATGTGCTACCATAAGTTGTTTCAAAGATCCTTCTTTCCTTTAAAGTTGAAGGCCTGTACAGTTCTGGGAGAAACAAACACCATTCATGCTGAGTTTTTTTCTTCTCCTTTTTAAAAAAAGTCTGGAGACATATGCCTGTTCCTTGCACTAAGACAGATAAACAATATTTCAAACATCTCTTATTATAAAGTGCATTATCAAAGACTTCCAAATCCCTTGTTATAAAGAAAACTGACCAGATGATTGCAGGGATCCAGTAACTCCTATGTCCTCAAGACACTAACTTTTAATAAATAATATTACATTCTTTCTCTCCTCTCTGCCAGCAGAGATTGACTGTTTTTAATGTACATTTCAATTTTCAATGCTTTAGCTGGCCATGAGGGAAATATAAGAGCCTTAACCGCTTAGCACAATGTTGTCATTATGTCAATACAAGATCATTATAATAAAACACTTCTGTCCACTATAAAATCTTTTCTTTTAAGGAGTCCTGGAATAATTTGATGCATTTTTTTTAAAAAAAAATCTATAATTTAATTGAGTAAGAAACACAGTTATGGTTGGTTCCATTATCATTATTTTAAACATGCCGTCATGATCATAGCATTGGGGAAATGCTGTGTTTGGCCACTGTGAACCAGAGATTTAGCAATCAATTTATGATGAATCAACTCAATGGTCCATGAATGGCTTCAGGTGAAGATCGCACTGGCGCCAATTGGAAAATTCACAAGGAAATCCAAGAACTAATAATAATTTATTTCTATCTAGGAAAATAAGATGCCAGAACCAACTGCTGTGCTCAAGCTCTCATTCATTTTATTTTCTTCCCACCCAAAGTAAGAGATTCCTGGCATACCTCTTTTAGGTTGGCTGGCCCATTAGATTTTGCCCTTTGCTTCTATGACCTGCAGACTTGTTTTCATATTTCTCACTAATAGTGTGAGAACTGACTCTGACAATCCATTGACCTAGAATTCTTTTAAACAAGGCCAGGCAACCTATGGCCTTGTGCAGTTGAGGTTTTGAGGTTAATTCATAAAATGTACTGCAAGTTCAGAGCTCTTATCTTATAGTCCTCTAGCTATAAGCAAAGGATGATCAAGAAAGAAGACGTCATTAAAAGATTTCCTGTATGAAAACAGCAAATGTTCTTCGAATGAGTTGTGGGTCTTCCTTTAATATTTATAGCAGTGTTTCTCAACCTTGGCCACTGGAAGATGTGTAAATCGCAACTCTCAGAATACTGGAGCCAGTATGCTGGCTAGAGAATTCTGGGAGTTGAAGTCTACACATCTTCAAGCTGTCATGCTTGAGAAACACTGTGTTATAAAGTACTAAAAGATAAAGGTAAAGATTCCCCTCACACACAGGTGCTAGTTGTTTCTGGCTGTAGTGGTCAGTGCTCCAGAGATGGTATTCAGCAGTTGACCAGTACTGGAGAACTGGTAGCAGAAATTTTGAGTAGTTTGGAGAACCGGCAAATACCACCTGTGACTGGAGCTTTTACAGTGTCCTTCCCCTGCCATGCCCACCAAGCCATGCCCACAGAGCTGGTAGTAAAAAAATTTGAATCCCACCACTGTGGTGCTCATCTCTATTACAAAGCCGAAGAACCAGTACTGTCCGAAGACGTATCCGTGGTCATGTGGCTGGCATGACCAAACACCAAAGGCGCACAAAAAGCTGTTCCTTTCCCACCAAAGTGGTCCCTATTTTTCTATTTGAATTTTTACATGTTTTCGAACTGCTAGGTTGGCAGAAGTAACGGGAGCTCACTCTGTCACGTGGTGCTAGGGATTTGAATCGCCAAACTTTCTGATCAACAAGCTCAATGTCTTAGCCCTTATAGAGTACTATGTCATCACAACTAAGGGATAAGCATCAGATACCAGATATGGGCTGGCTTGTGCTGAAATCATTCCCACTTAATTTCTTCTGAAACATATAATAAGGATGGACACATATTATCTTGGAAGAGATGATGCATTCTATAAGTATTCATTCCATACATTCTTGTAGGTCAGCATAAATATAACCAAATATATGATTATTTTAAATGATAGCCTTCCATGCTACTCTACTTTCTTTCTCTTCTATTTTTCCTTTCTCACCTATGAAGTATGTTTTGCTAACAAAATAGCATTTGGATAGAACACTGGCGAATTTAGGTATATTCCAAGAAGAAGTCAAAGATGCTCTGGGCCTAATATTACAGAGGTGAGTCACAAATTAGTATCCTCTCCCCACTGCAAACTCTATGGGCAGTGTTGACAATTTGTGGATATATCACAGCCACATTCAACCCTCCTTTGGTTTACATTCTATTTTCCAAAAAAGTAAAGTTCGATGCTTTCTAATCTGAACCTGAAACTAAAAGAGGCAACGGTTACTTTGTTAGACACAAGAAGGAGGCATGAAGAATTAGTTTAGGTTTTTATTACTTCCTCCATGTGCAAGCTGATAATCTTCATATTGTTCGGATTTCAACTTTTATCACCTCCAGCCAGCATGACCAATGACAAGGGATTATGAAAAGAGATGCCCCAAACAGCTAAAACTCACCTGAAACCTTCCCAATATAGACAACTGGATATGTAATTTATTCAGCTGTTTGCAGAGAACATTATAGCTTATTGCAGTGGTTATGTGTATCCGTTTCTTCATTTTATTTACCCTTCTAAAATTACATGCCTGTGACGGAATTTACTGTTTCCACATTTCTTAGCTCCCCAGGAAGAAAAAAAAGGTTCAATCCCTTACACGATTTTGAAGTTAAATCCAGATTTCATAGCCTACCAAGAACACAGGCGCTTTCTGAAAAACATAAGATTGTCCTGTTAATAGGTCCTAACTGACCTTTTGAGACAGCTTATAAACTTTAATTCTTTTTAGACCATTCTTCTCTTCTTATCAACTCACCTGACCTGTTTGTGCTACTAATCCATGTCATTTGATGGAGTCATTTGATGTGGTGGTTGATATGGTGGTGACTTTATTTTCAGCTACCAATGAAATTGGGAAATGCCCTTGGCTGGTCTTGTGCAATAGCTTGAAAATATTCTATTGCATCTCAGAGGTAGAATTGTTGCCCTGGAGCAAGGAAAGAAGAGATCCTTTTCTTTCTTTTTTTAAAATATTGTGTAATGGAGATATAATTTCTGTACAACCCAGACAAAATTGAGGACGATAGAACTCCACTGACTATAAATTAAGTCTGAATTTCCACACTTCTTCAAAACACAGAGCTACATAAAGTTACTTCACTTCATTGGATTTTGCTCAATGTCTTGTTCAAGCAATTCATTAGCCAAGTCCAAGTTCTAGAACATCTGCATTAGGAACCTTTCAATACCACCCTTCCCCACAAGAAGGCTAGCAATTGCAGTAGCACTTAGACTTATATACCACTTTACAGTGCTTTACAGCCCTCTCCAGGCATTTTACAGACTCAGCATATGCCCCCAACAATCTAGGCCTTCTGGATAAATTCTGGATCATAATAAATCAACTCATTGAGATGTTAATCCCATACTCAGAAGCACCGTTCCAATTACACCATGCATAGAACAGGAATTCTTCCCTCTCTATTTCCTTACCCTCTCCGAGAGACTTTAGAAGGATAGTATTCAGTCCTCGCATTATCTCATCCTTCCCTTACTGTCAAGGATGACATGATAGCTATTTCAAACATTGACAAAACATTGTCCTCAGTCGGCTTGAAATGAATGAAAAAAATTCAACTTCATATTGCTTTGAACAGAACGATCCAAAGAGATATTAATATGTCTGAGGAAGTGTGTTTCGGGTGGCAGAGTGGAGGGCAAAGGAGCTTTTAAAATACAGCTTGTAAACCTGTAGACTACAAGAATGAACTGACTCAAGCTCTTTGATCAGAAGATACTATAGCTTCCATCAGAATCCTATATTCTAAGGCACACTTGGAACTTTTAGAAGCACCATTTTCTGGGGTGCCCACCTAATTTCATTGCTCAGATTTTGCTGCAAATGTCAACAATACTGCAAATAAAAACAATGCCATTTATTTACAAGGGAAGTAGGAATAAAGTGGGTGTCCCATTTTTATGACCTCCTAACAATGCCTCCAAGTGTACCACCCAATACACTGTAAGCATGATTCCTCCTATGGTTTTTAAGAAAAAGAAGCAAACACCCTGATTTTTTTTTTAAAAAACATCCTATTGTGAGAATTTAAAAAAAAAAAAAAGACTAGTCTCATTGATGAATGTGACAGAAATGTGTCCAATGCATCTTCGGAAAATGCAAAATCTGAGTGTAGCTTGCAAACACCTAAAGGTTGTATGTCTAAAAGTTGTACTTCGCTCTTAACATGATTTCAACATTATAATCCTTTGCTTAACATTTATTTTCCAGAAATATTAATATTGATGAAAATAACAATAACAGAAGGGCAGATTTTCCAAATGGGAGTAAAAAGGCTATGAATTTCATTTTTTAAAAAAAGGACATTAAGGGAAAGGGAAAGGTTCCCCTCGCACATACGTGCTAGTAGTTTCTGGCTCTAGGGAGCGGTGCTCATCTCCATTACAAAGCCGAAGAGTCAACGCTGTCTGAAAACATCTCTGTGGTCAGGTGGCTGGCATGACTAAATGCCGAAAGTGCACCAAACACTGTTACCTTCCCACCAAAGTGGTTCCTATTTTTCTACTTTCATTTTTACATGTTTTAAAACTGCTAGGTTGACAGAAGCTGGGACAAGTAACAGGAGCTCACTCCATTATGCGGTGCTAGGGATTCAAACTACCAAACTGCCAACCTTTCTGATCAACAAGCTCAGTGTCTTAGCCACTGAGCCACCATGTCCCTTTTTAAAAAGGGACATTAAAACTTTTAAAAGGACATTAGTTCGCCTAAAAAAAAGGGGGGGTGTTATGCGGCTATGCCAGAATGATGATCGTGTTCCTGACCTATTAGAAGCTCAAAACTAGAGTTAAGGTGGTAAGGGAACCATCAAGGGGCTTCTCAGCCAGTTATTATGATTAGAGCTTTTCCCCATCTCTTTCTTCCTCTTTTGTGGTTAGAGAGGCTCCCTTTCAGCTTCCACATCAGAGAACGCCTTGATCCACCCATCACTTCATTAGGCATCACAGAGCACCTTGATCAAAACCCTTGACTGGAATGTCATCGCTCAACTGGCATCGACGTCAATGTTATTTTACTGGCTCCTCTCCTCCCAAAATAACATAAATAGCCTACACATATTACCTGTCTAGAAACTTTCTCCAAGGAGGTTACATAGAGAGAACCTATATAGTTCCCATCCTGAGAACTGGCTTGTCTTTATATTGTATTATACTGTGTTGTATTGTCATTTTTTATCTTTTAATGACCCCATAATCCCTTGCATTGGGATGGAGTTGGGGCAACTGAATGGAGCTGAGTGTTTACTGGCTGGATGCCCTTTCTGTCACCAATACAGAGTTCGCAGCTGATATTTACTCATTGTGCCCAGAGAGAAAAATATCTGCTGCTACCTAGGATCAAAATCACAGCCTCCTGATTGTGAGGAGAGAGTCCCATTTCTAGGCCACTGCACCACTCCATTTATTGTATTGTAATGTTAATATGTCATTATTAACATATAATAATATGTTATTATTAACATATATTAACATTGGGTGAAGTGACCGGGACAGTGCAGGCTTGCAAGAGGTGAGTTAGAATGCCTCTGCATCTCCACAAAGTGTTTGGTGCGCATGCCCACCCAGACATGCCCACCGAACCGATGGTAAAAATATTTGAATCCCATCACTGGTCCAGGGTTCTGTGGTAAGACACTGGTCCCGTGATAAGACAGGCAGCCAACGAATTTAATAAATAAATAATTAGATTTGAACATACATTTGTGCATTTCTACCACACTCTTTTCCTGTGTTGCATCCATCCTGTGTTCTGACCTGAATTAGCTTTAATTGCCCTTTGCAAATAGCAATAGTGAATATTGTTTGCTAATTTTTCATCAGCACAGTGTGGTTTTTATTTTGTGGGTGCCCTGAACCATCTTACAAAGAGGAGAGATCTGGTGTCAAACCAGATTTTTAAAAAATAACAACTGGAAAACACTTTTTTTTTTTCCTAAACCTTAAATGGATGATCATTTGCAGAATTTCAGCCTGGTCCCGTACAGTCAGGAAGGACAAAGATAAACCAGTTCATTACATTTTTCTCGTCCTCATTTATATCACTTCAGTTTCTCTTATCCACTAGCCACTAAGCCTGACTAATTCATCAGCAGTTACTTCAGCAGGCATGTAAATCAATGTGCTGTTATGAAATACCTATAGACAGGGAATTGGGTAGCAAGTCTATTAAATAATCCATCAGAAAAAGTGGAGAGAATCTTCCCACCATAATTGAGGATGAGGGTAAGCATTGATTTAGAGGTGGAGGAACAGATGACAACTCTGATTTTTATTTAAGCTCTCTTGGTGGCTTAGCACCAAGGCCAGGCAGGTAATGGATACAACGAAGTAGGTGGCCATGTATCCTGCCTTCCAGGGAACCATCTTTTATTTTGAAAGCATATTCTTTCAGAAGGCATGTTATCATTCAACACATGCTCTGAAGCTGCCCAGAAAAATCTAGTTGACTAGCTACCTAGTATGGTAGTGAACTCAGAATGGCCAAGAACATTGAGAAGAGCTCTTTGTTCTAAAACAGGGGTCTTCAAACTTGACAGCTTTAAGATGTGTGGACTTTAACTCCCAGAATTCCTCCTCCAGTCATATTATCTCAGGAATTTTGGGAGTTGAAGTCCACACATCTTAAACTTGTCAAGTTTGAAGACCATTGTTCTAAACCATCCTCTAGTTTTAAGAAAAAACATCAGAAACAAGAAGCATGGAAGAATACCATTGACGGTAGCTCAGGCACGTTTAATACATGGTCTTCGTCTTTCTTCCCCACTATGGTGAGAAACATTGCATTTCTATTTAAAATTATAGCAATTATTTCTAACCCTGCATTCACACATATAAATTAACACATCCCAAATCTATATGCAAATTCATTTCTTCTGTTGTCTGCTTTGTTGGCAATGCCCCAGGATCTATCCTTGCCAATACAGAGACAAGTGCATGCAGCTTATAGGAATGTCAGTCCTTAACCTGATGCAGCATGCAGCATGCAGCATGCAGAGCTGGCCAACAACATGAGATCCACTTTTGACAGAGGTCCAGGAAGGATGAATAGATGCATAGCATAAAATTGCTTCTTTGTACAAGTGAACTAAACATAAAATAAATATAATGTAACTGTAGGTCTGCTTCTTTATGTTGCAAATGAATCACAGATCTAAGCACATAAACAGATAATGCAAGTGCCAAAGAAATATCAGCATCTTGGATTTTAGAGGAGGATGGGGTGGAACACAGCAAATAAACATCCCTTTGTGTTTTAACAGTTCTATTACTTTAAAAAGAAACTAATTTCAATCTACAGAGTCACCAGTCACATGGAAATGGGGCAGTAGTGGTATTCAAAAATTTTTACTACTGGTTCTATGGGCGTGGCTTGGTGGGCATGGCCTGGGGTGTGTGGCATGGGAGACATGGCTTGGTGGGTGTGGCAGGGGAAGGATACTGCAAAACCCCATCCCGTCCCCACCCCACTAACCTGCTTTCCAGCTCCATTCTCTTGTGCAGGGCAACAAAAGAAGACCCAGCCGATCAGCTGGGATTCAATGGGAGGCAGAGAATAGATGGGGGCGGGGCCAGTCAGAGGGGTTTTTTGCCAGTATTCCAAACTCCAAACATTTCTGCTACCGGTTCTCCAGAACTGGTCAGAACCTGCTGAATATCACCTCTGAAATGGGCCATATCTTCTCTGGACTGTCTTCTAATACATTTATCTACTTGCTCACTTGCTTATCTTTTCATCTGTCTCCTTCTTTTAATTTGCTTCTTTCATCTGTTTTCTTACATCATCAAACACACCTTTTCTAGTAACAAAAACAAAAATGCTGCCTTAATAATGTAGGGTAATGAATTGCCCAGCCTAATGCATTACTTGCCTCTTGATCTTTCCTATGGGATTCTCCAGTCTATAATATTGCTGAGGGCCAGGAAGAAAAGCTGCTTTGATGGTTTCTTTTACCAACACTTAACATGTGTAGAACAAGTGCAGAGGGGATGTGTCACAAGCAGGACATCACCCCACCTTCCAAAAATTGCTCCTCAGGCTTTTGTCATTTGAAGCTTAGCTAGTTTCCTCTTAATCTGTTCGGTGGAGGCAGAGAGGGCTTGGTTTGGTTTGGTTTAGGTTGTTTTTTCCTGGCTTTGCAAACTAAGTTTGATCAGCTTAAAAGGCTGCTTTCTCCAACCCCAAATCCCAAGATAAATATGACCTTTTCACCCTTTTTCAAGCCTTTGCCCATCTTTGAGTAGAGGCAAGTCAATAAAACAGAACCTCCAGGCAAAGAGCTGGTTCTTTTTATTTATGTATTCTTTTAAACAGGTAGAGGTTATTTGTAATAAGCTGATGCATGCTCCTTTAAGAATACTCAAACCAAGTATCCCTATCTTTTTTTTTCCTATATTCTTTAACCTTTTCTTTCTCCTCTCTTTGACTCCTGTTGACTTTCTCTTCTGGCATGTAGCTTAACCCTTGACTGTCATCCTTAGTGTAAGGAGCTACCTTCTAAAACAAGGTAAAACAAGTGCCCAAGTTTAAGGGAAAAGGTAGTTTTAAATCTAAAATGTCCTACCTGTCAATGACTACTTCAGCTTCAAATGCAATAACACACAGGCAATAGATACAAACTCAAAAGTAAACTGCTCCAAACTTGATTGCAGAAAATGCGATTTCAGCAACAGAGTGGTAAATGCCTGGAACTCATTACCTGACTTTGTTATTACATCCTCAAACCCCAAAACTTTAACCTTAAACTGTCTACCATGGACTTCCATTCCTAAGAGGTCCGTAAGGGGGCATGCATAAGCGCACCACCATGCCTACCGTCCCTGTCCTACTATTCCCATTTATTATGTATATACTTATACCTGTTTATACTTTCATGTTTATATGTTATGTTCATACTTGTTCTCTCATACATGCTTGACAAACTAAACTAAATAAAAATTAAATAAACAAAATAAATACATGTGAGCTTTCATCAGTTCTTCAACTGGTAGTCATTTTAGAAACATGGCAGCAAGGCTAATTATCCACAAGGAATTTCAAGACTCAGACTCCCTGACTTCCAAGAAGAAAAATGTGATGGTCAATGTTCTTTAGAAGTGGCTCCACCATCTGCATAAATTAATTTCAGCTCCCATTTATATTCTGGGCTTTGAAAAGTAGCCCAACCAAAATAACCTGTTAAAGTGATAAATGAGTGATTCTGTTTTGAAATCACAATCCCAAAGACAAACCAAGTAGTGAGAATTGGCACATGAGAAAACTGTAACAGTGATCAAAGAGCATGTTTTGACTCCAAGGTAAATTCTCACTTCCCTTACTGGATTTGCTTTAATTGTCCATGCCTTGGTTTTTCTATCACGTGTCCATTTACATATCCCAAGAAGGCTTAATTAGGGATTGACAAAGATCCCAATGATATTCTGAGATGAAACATGTATTTACAAATGGAAAATATAATTACACCACTTGCACAGTTATTATTAAAACAAAAACACAGCTTATTTCGTCTCTTCTTTGTAACATTCTGAGATGTGGAATCTTGGATTCATGCAATGTGCATATATGTGTGTTAGTTTGTAGAAATGTACAAGCATACACATACACACATACACACACATGCATACATATGTACACACATACACACACACAGAGAGAGAGATTTCATAGCCATGCAGAACTGCCAATTATGTGGCTGGCAATGTCCCAGTGTGTTGGGGTACAATTTCCAGAATCCTGAACAGAGTGACAGATCATATAGAAATTTTACGATATATGCCACCAGGTTTCCACACTATACAACATTAGGTACTCATCAGGGAGACTGTCCTTTAGTTCATAGAAAAATAAAGAGGTTTTGCAGGATAGTTTGAACATGCAAGGATAAGACTAATAGAAAAGAATGTTTGTAGTTCAGGTTGAAATGAGAGGTCCCTCATGCCCTCTGAACTTGGTGGTTTTCTTGCAGACATTTTGTCACCCAACTAGTTAACATCATCAGTATTAGAAGGGTGTGGGGTTCTACCGTGGATGATATTACTTAGCTGGGTATTGAAATGTTTGCAAGAAAACCACCAAGCTCAGAGGGCATCAAGGACTCCATAAAGATTACCAGAATCTGAGGCAATGAATGACAGCAAACGTCATCAGATGTTTCCAACTGGGTAACACCCTTTTTTTCTCTTTATTATTACAGATTAACAGAGTTGGAAGGGATCCTGTAGGTCATCTAGTCCAACCTCCACTCAAGTCGGAGAACCTACACCATTTCTGACATATGGCAGTCCAGACTCTTCTTGAAAGCTTCCAGTGATGGAGTTCCCACAGCTTCTGAAGACAACTTCTGTTCCATGGGTTGATCAGTGGTGGGATTCAAACATTTTTTACTACAGGTTCTGTGGGCATGGCTTGGTGGGCATGGCAGGGGAAGGATACTGTAAAATCTCTAATCAGAGGTAGTATCTTGCTGGTTCTCCGAACTACTCAAAATTTCTACTACTGGTTCTCCAGAACTGGTCAGAACCTGCTGAATACCACCTCTGGAGTTGATTGCTCTCACTGTCCGAAAATTTATCTTTATTTCTAGGTTGAATCTCTCCTTGATCAAGTTTCCATCCATTCTTCCTTGTCTGGCATTTGGGTGCTTTGGAGAATAGGTTGGCCCCCTCCTCTCTGTGGCAGCCCCTCAAATATTGGAAGACTGCTATACTGTCTCTCCTGGTCCTTCTCTTCCCTAGATTAGCCAGGCCCAGTTCCTTCATATGTTTTAGTCTCCAGTCCTCTAATCATCCTGGTTGCTCTTCTCTGCACTCTTTCTAGAGTCTCAACATTCCTTTTTATAGATCTTGAGAATATATATTAATGACACAATAACCACTTTCTCTTCCTTTTGATGCATGCAGAGGGGAGGGCATAAGATAATTTTAAAGCAAAATAGCTTTACATTTAAAGCAAAATATTTCACATTCAGATTCACAATTCACATTCAGAATTTTTTTTTTCTTTAATCCCTGAAAAATCCCCACTTTTGCTCCTGGTAGCACAATTTTGTGGGTCTCACTGGAGAAAGGGGGGGATGATAATAGATCTGGGGTTATACATGGCTTCTCAGCCACGGTTTGCACATATTCCATTTACCACCAACTTCCATCTGCCTTTGATTTTTTTGAACAGTTAATTATTTGATTTTTGTGGGGTAAGAAAACAATTTTAAAAGTAATCCTCTATTTCTGCAGTGATGTTGAATGTTTATGAAGTTTCCCTGTGAAAAACCTTTTTAGATTCTATGGCTGTGATGCCTGTTGTTTTAGTCTCTGCTGCTTTGAATTGATTGCTTTATTGTGTTGCTTTTTTTAAATATTTGAACGATGTGGATTTGGCTTTTTGTAGGAGTGCATATATTTTATGTTGCCCTGAAAGACATTAGCAAAAAAGTGA
The DNA here is from genome assembly GCA_015471245.1 of Laticauda colubrina. NCBI lineage: Eukaryota > Metazoa > Chordata > Lepidosauria > Squamata > Elapidae > Laticauda > Laticauda colubrina. Next base: position 10,076,276 of record BLBF01000058.1, read on the forward strand.
TTAATAAATCTTGAAGGAAAGAAAGACGTTCACTTCAAATAATGCTTCAGGGGGAAAATTCTGAATCTAAAACCAACTGAAATCATCTGTTTCAAGACAAAACAATTAGAATCAATATGCTTTCGGATTTTACTTTGTCCTTTCCACAGCTGCAGTGTACATCACTAAATCCTTCAATATAAAATCGTAAAAGTTAGGACCATTCTACACCTTTTCCAATTGGTCATCCTCAACTGATCATGGCATGTACTGAAATTAACAATTTCCATCTCTTCTTGAAGCTCTGTCCTTGATATCTTTGAAATGATGGTTAATTCTGTGCCCTTCCCTTTATACATAGATGCTATGATTATCCACATCTCTTCAAAACTCAGTGAAACCAATTTAATCTTTTTTGTTGGTGGTGGTGGTGCCAAGTTATGTCCAACCCATTGCAACCCCATGGACAATGTTCCTCCGGGCCTTCTTGTCCTCTACCATCTTCTGGAGTACATTCAAACTCATAATAGTACACAAAATTATCTGCTACAATGTCGTACCAGTCAGTGACTACTTCAGCTTCAACCGCAACAGTACAAGAGCACACAACAGATACAAACTCAATGTAAATCGCTCCAACCTTGATTGCAGAAAGTACAACTTCAGCAACAAAGTGGTCAATGCCTGGAATGCACTACCTGATTCTGTTGTTACATCCTTTAACACCCCCCCTCCTTTAACCTCAAACTATCCACTATTGACCTCACCCCATTCTTAAGAGGTCTGTAAGGAGTGTGCATAAGTGCACAATTGTGCCTACCATCCCTGTCCTATTGTCCCCATTTATTCATACTTATTTCCTGTATTCTTACTCATGTTTATACTTATACCTATTATCTTGTAAGTGATTGACAAATCAAATAAATCAAATGATCTTCTTTAAACACCATGAAATTAGACAATTGGGGAGTTCCTCTTTGTTTGAATCCCACATCCGATCTTGATTTGAGTGAAAGTGGAAATCACATCAACTCCATAAGGAAGAAACTGATCTTTCAAAATATCCAAGTCTACATCAGGGTTGGCTGGGGAATTCTGGGAGTTGAAGTCCACAGGTCTTAAAATTCCAAGGTTGGACATCCCTGGTCTACTTTCTTATGCAATGTGTGTCTTAGTTCAGGTAACCTTCAGCATTGCAATCCAGAAATCCAGAGTTGAAATTCTTGCATCTTAAAGGATCTTAGATTGCAGGTGGAGGTGATGTGAGCATTTTGCCTGAGTCTATAGAAAAAGCTCCATGCTTTGGATTTTGTCGGTGTTTTGATGACTAAGAAATATATTTATTTGTCAACAGGCAATAGGAGATGTGGGATGGGAATGGATAAAACTGCCAATATAAGTGTCAGCCTTAGAAGCTATATTTTACTTGGAAGCTTTGAGGTTGCTGCAATTAGTGCCTGGAAATTTGGGAGGGGGGGAATTCTTAGAGAGGTAGAAGATTAGACTCAACAACATGCTTTCACAGTCAAGGTCCGTGTTACCTTGTACCTGGAGAGGGTCTTCGGTTGGGATGAAGTTTGTGATGGACTAGTGATGGACTAGTGGGTGCAGGGGAAGGATTTTTTTTTTTGGGAAGAGAAAACCCAGAACTCTCAGATGTGCCAATATGACAACTCTAATAAAATGGAACTTTGAGGAAATGCTTGTCTTGGAGTTTACTGGTTTGGAGTTTGATTGTTGGAATGCTGACAATAAGAAACAGAATTGGGATTTTCAGCTTGGTTTTCCTCCAATTTGGTGAGGCTTTGAATTTGATTTTTTAAATGTAATAGAAGCACTAACTGTCAGGATTCCAGCAGTTATTCCAATTAAATCATGAGCCTTGAGCCACACTCCCAAAACTCCAAAGGATTTATTAGAAGTTAACATGCCAGCATTAGCCTGGGCGTAGCCGACTCTGAGATATGTAATTCACTGTCACCGTTGATCTTGCTTTCCCCCCATCCCTTTGGAGGAAAAATCATCCAACAAACCACATCCCTAGCCAAGAGTCATCAATCATGCTCTCCAATTAGATTTTTGAGGGGCAGGAGCTTCAGTCATCTAATCAGTCTCTGAAGAAAATATGAATGGAATGTACTTTCAATTCCATACTGCTGCCTGCTCTTTGAAACCCCCCCCCTTCTTTCTGTTGACAACTATAAAACATGTATACAAAATGTTTTATGAATTGATACTAACCACACCAAGGGCTATATAGGGTTTCTAGAAATGCATCCATGGAAAATGGTCCATAATTGATGTATGACATGTGATGGTATCTCAGAATCTACTAAGCATTCATGAACTTCTCTCACTATTATTTCTAAGGATAGATAAGTTGCTTCTGCAACCAGGTAAAAACAAAAATGAAGTTACAAGTTAGAAAAAAAAATAAGTATAAAATTATAAAATACAAGGTTGGAGCCTCCTGTTTGCACAAGGATTATGATAAGTCTTATGTATGACTCCAGAGACCCCTGAAAAGTTGCTACTACCTCATTTTTGAGTGACAGTAGGAAGTTATTGAAAACATGGACAATAATAGTGAGCTGTGTTGAATTTAATTTAAATAATGTCAGTTTTCCCCCCTCTGGCTTTCCTACTTTCTGGTATGTAGCACAAAGGTCAAACACAGCCTTGTTATGTACCTTGAACCTAGTAAGCAGGCAACTTATGAGATTCTTCTACTGATATGCGAGAAGCGGAGTTTTCTTAAAATCCTTTCATTGAAAATGCATGCATCTCTCCCTTTTCCTTCTGTGTTTCTATCAAATCCTCACCTGTTTACCTGCAGATAGAAAGTCAGTTCCATACAGTGGGAATGTAGAGTAATGAGCTCCTGTGTTACAGTTTTTATCAATTTTTTTTTGCTTTTGATTTGCCTGGGTTGGACACTTTCTGCAGTAAAACTGCAAGAAAATATGCTTAAAAAACCAACTCAGCAGGAAGAGCTCCATGTTCTAAGTTCAAAGACTTGTTCACTGATTGCAATCTGTATCTGGAGTGCTGTCCCATCTGAGTCAAAGAACTGCTAATGCAGAGAACCACTAGAAATGGAAGGAAGAGATGGGAAATTGTTCCAAACTCTCAGCATCTGTGTAGCAGAAAGACCTACTCAAGTCTTCTCCTCTCTAGACTGTGCATTTCTCTTGAAATTAGAGTCATTATTCCTAACTGTTCAATAGTGCGGTTACACCTCACCTACCATGTTCCCCCAAAATAAGACTCTGTCACCAAAAAAAGGACCAGGTCTTATTTCAGGAGAAGTCATCCACTGATTAATCTCACTTGCGCGTGTTGCCCCTGGCCTCCTTTTCACTGTCAGGGAACTTCAGGAACTTCTTCTGTGGCTGGCATGACTTTCCTGAATGCCTCTGCAGCCAGTAACAGAGCTCCAGATTGATCTAGGGCTCTGTTATCAACTACAGAGGCCTTTAGGAGAGCCTTGCTGGCTGCAGAAGAAATGGGCTGGCAAGGCAGGTATCGGGGTGTGTAAGGCCCAGCTACAACTGTCCAAAGTAGGGCAGTTCCACTACCACCCCACCCCCACCTTAGCTTAATTTTTATCTGTGCAGTCTGGAGTGGGCGGGATCTTAATTAGAGCTTATTTTGGGGTGTAGGGTTTATATACACATGTAAAAATCAAGTTAGGACTTACTTTCAGGGTAGGTCGTATTTTGGGGGAAACAGGATAAGAAGAGAACATTAATAATAATGAGGTTGTGGAGGTTAAATCTCCGAGCTTGTGGGTTGGTTTCTGAACATTTCATTACCAGACTCGGTAATATCATCAGTAGAGTTTAGGAGATGTCAGTGTGTGTGTTTGTTTGCTTAAAAGGGCTTCATGTGGTTAGTAGGTCATGTGATGGAGAGAACACATCAGGTGATGGGACTTGATGGGACCTCCCCATCCCAAGACTTACAGACAATTTGTGCTTTTACTGAAGCTTCACTTCTATAGGAGATTTCAAATTTAAGATTTCCTGTTCTGTTTCTTGATTTAAGTTTCTCTAGTTTTATGAGCCATGGTGGCACAGTGGTTAGGGTGCAGTACTGCAGGCTACTTCTTCCGCCTGCTGACTGCCTGCATTTGGCAGTTCAAATCTCACCAGGCTCAAGGTTGACTCAGCCTTCCATCCTTCTAAGGTGGGTAAAATGAGGGCCCAGATTGTTGGGGGGAAATAGGCTGACTCTGTAAAGCACTTAGAGAGGGCTATAAAGCACTGTGAAGCAGTATACAAGTCTAAGTGCTATTGCTGTTGTTGGCCAACAGATGTGTGGGATAGAAAGGTTCACTATCTCCAACCAATAGGCTCATTATCCATACTGGGAATTGAATTATCTTGCATCTAACTCAACATTTTTCAAAACACCGGTTTCAATTGTTCCTCTTAAGTCTGAGAATCCCTCTGGAATTTGGGAAAGGGAAAAGGGAAAAAAAATTATTAAGGTTCACGTTGATGTACATTTCCACATTTATTACATTGGCATTAACTCCTTTACCTGTAGTTCTATCTGTAATATTTTTATCCCTGACTCTGCTGTCTTTTGAAATTTATGGACCAACCACCATCTGTAGAAAGGACCGCAATCTGGAAGCAACATCTGGCACATTTATTTCTTCTGCTTATAAAAACCTGACCCAACACATTCTAAATTCTGCAGAATTACCAAGGATCTTCAATTCCAATGATGAAAGAAAAATGGAATGAAAGCTGTGATAAAATGAAAGTGTGGATCAAAGTGCAGCCAATTTCACATTCTCTGTATTGAGTGTGTCATTCTCTTAAGACAAGTCTATTTCTCAAGGACAGAACAGAACAGAAAAACAGAAACAGAAACAAAATCAGACATGAATATGACTTTTTGCTTTCCCAACAGACATCCTGATTTACTAGGATAGGCCATATGTACATACAGACATACATACTTACATACATACATACAGTTACATACATGTGTATGTGTATATGTATTTGTCTGTCTATTTTCTATTATCTGTCTATTTATCAATCATCTATCTTTCTATTATCTATTGATCTATATACCCATTTCACATGAAAGTTGACTCAGGTTGCCATGCAACACTGAAAATAAATAATCAAATTACAATTAAAAATAATTACATTAAAAATAAAAATCACACGAAACAGGAGAGGCTCATCCTAACTACAGTAAGGGAGCCATCATAAAATCTTGAGTGACTTGAGGAACATAGAGTGGAACGAATATGGAGCTAGTCTAACTATAAGAATGGAGAATGTTCTACAAAGTGGACACCATGGCAGAAAAGCCCCACCTCCTGGAACCCACCAAATGATTTCCCTGGCAGACAGAGCACGGTAGAAAGCTTCCTCTGATAGTCCTGATGGGGCAGACAAATATAATTGGAGAGAGGTGGACTCTCAGATAACCTAGTTCCATGCCATCATCATAATCATCTTTTAACGATCCCATAATCCCTTATGGGTGGAGTCTTGGCAACTGAATGGAGCTAGCAGAGTGTTTAATGGCCAGATGCTCTTCCTGTTGCCAATGCAGAGTTTTGTTCAGCAGATATATTCTCATTGTGCTCAGAGAGAGAAATATCTGCCTCTATCTAGGATAGAACTCACAGTCTCCTTATTGTGAGGCAAGAGCTCCACCTCTAGGCCAACGCACCACTCCAACCTAGTTCCATGCCATGAAGGGCTTTAAAGGTCAAACCAGCACCTTGGACTGGATTCAGAAGCAAACCAGCAACCAATACAGCTCAGAGAAAAAATATATAATATATGTGCTGTTCTGGAAGCACATGTAACTGTCCATGCTACTCTATTATGCACCAGATATTCTTCCAGGGCACTTACGGTAGTTCAATCTGGACGTGACTAGGGCATGAGTGACTTTGAACAGATCCCCCTGATTTAGGAATAAGTGCAAATAGTGCACAACACAAAACTAAAGAGCCATGGTGGCACAGTGGTTAAAATGCAGTATTGCAGGCTACTTCTGTTGACTGCTGGCTGCCAGTTGTTTGGCAATTTGATCCCCATGTGCTTAAGGTTGACTCAGCCTTCCACTCCTTTCGATGTTGGTCAGTTGAAGACCCAGCTTGTTCAAGGCAATATGCTGACTCTGTAAACCACCTAGAGAGGGCTGTAAAGCACTGTGGATATACAAGTCTAAATACAAACTCCCTTCCAGCCAGGATTTCTATCTCCTCTTCAAGCAGGATCATGGAAACCCCCAAGCTGTGCACAGTGCCACACACCATCAAGCACCAAAGATGGTATAGTCCGAGAGGCAGATGGGGTTCCAAACCCGAACCAACTCAGTTTTGTCAGACTTCAGGGGAATGTTAAATGTGGGGGAGAGTTCAGAACACTGTAGTACTCCACACACCAGGCTGAGAGGTCTTTACTCAACACCACTGATTAGAATCAGCACCAGAGAAAAAGGCAAACCTTTTCAACAGCTCGATGCCACCCACCTCAAATTTGCCAAGATGATCCAGAAGGATACCATGGTCAGTGATATCAAAAGCCACAAAGAGGTCAGGTAGAGCAAAGGTGGATACCCAACCCACATCCTGCCCTCATCAGAGGTCATCCATGTATGACTCAGAATGCATAACCATGTGCATATTGCTGCTAAATCCTGGGTGACATCATGCCTGGAATTAATTCTGATTTTGGCATTTTGGATTTAGGCTTTCAACAACAATTTTTCCACAATTCAGTAGACCAATCTGTTTCGACCTTTGGTTTGCACTTTCTTGATAACTAGTCAAAATAATATTTTTTTTAAAAATGCACTGTTCTAGCTCACTCCCTTGAGTTATTTCCTTGTACAAACAAAAAGAAAGAAAAAATTAAAGAGACAAAAAAGTGTGGTGGGTGGGTGAGAGAAGAAAACCAGATTGCTCTGTGCACATGTGATTTGACTTCTCATTCCTAGGACTTACATCCTAAAAGTTCTTTGAAGCTGTAAATTACAGATCTTTCCTATGAAAAGTTAATGAAGGTGTCAAAAACCAAATAAAATAGAAATGATGACATGAAAGAGCCTCCTTATGGCTTCAATAACAAGATAAACAGTTTAATATTCCACATTCCACATTAAAAATAACAAGTAAAGAGCTCTGCAGAGACAATTCCCCATGTCAGATGACGACCGGCTGGTGGGTTATCATAATTTTTTTCTTACATATGGGGGGTGGAGGGAAATGAAGGCAAATAGTGATTTACACACATATGTCTACGACTTGCACTTCTCTTGAAACATTATCTGCCATCCAGCTCAAGCTGCTAGGACAGACACCTTCTATGTTCATGAAGTGTTTGAAAAATACAATAGGTAAGTGCCATTTCCCCACAGTAACACCCCAGATAAGCTCAGCTTGTTCTGTCAGTCTCAACTTGTAATAAATAATGGCTGTTTCAGATGGCATGGTTGCTTTCTTCCTTTCATTTGGTCTCAAAAGAAAGATGAGAAAACACTGCAATTTCATTAAAGATGGATTGTCTAATTGTCAAGAGAGAGAGAGAGAATGAGAGGGGGGGCTTAGATGGTCCAGAGATATTTCACGAGAAGAGTCATCCACTCCTCTACTTGTAACAGAATACCTTATGCCACCAGACTTGAATTTTTAGGCTTAGACAACTTAGAACTACACCACGTTCAGTCCAACCTAAGCATAGTACATAAAATTATTTATTGCAATATGCTACCCATCAGTGACTACTTCAGCTTCAACCACAACAATACACGAGCACACAATAGATACAAACTCAAGGTAAACCACACCAAACTTGATTGCAGGAAATACGACTTCAGCAAAAGAGAGGTCAATGTCTGGAATACTCTACCTGACTCTGTGGTTTCTTCCCCAAACCCCAAAAACTTTAACCTTAGACTGTCTACTATTGACCTCATCCCTTTCCTAAGAGGTCTTTAAGGGGCATGCATAAGTTCACTAACATCCCTACCATCCTTGTCTTAATGTTCCCTTTTTATTTGTATCCATTTCATGTATTAATAATCATGTTTATATTTATATCTGTTAACTAATACATGCTCGACAGAATAAAGATAAAGATTATAAAGGTAAAGGTAAAGATAATAAAGATATAAAGACATAAGGATATAGATATAAAGATATAAGTGTAAAGGTAAAAGTAAAGATAAAAAGATAATAAAGACAATAAAGATAAAAGAAAAATAGATCTAAGTAGGTAACCCTCGACTTACAATCACAATTGAGCCCAGAATTTATGCTGCTAAGTGAGAAATTTGTTAAGTGAGTTTTGCCCCATTTTACAATTCTTCTTGCCACATTTCATAAGTGAATCACTGCAGCACTTGAACTAGTAATATAGTTGTTAAGTGAATCTGGCTTCCCCACTGATTTTGCTTGTCAGAAGGTCACCAAAGCTGATCCTATGACCCCGGGACACAGCAACTGTCATAAATACGAGTCAGTTGCCAAGCATCCAATTGTAAATCACATGACCATGGGTAATGCTGCTATGGTCATAAATGTGAAAAATGGTCACTTTTTTCCAATGCCATTGTCAATTTGAATGGTCACTCAGTGAACTGTTGTACATCAAGGACTATCTGTGCCTGCCAGTGACTTTGTCCTGCAACTTTGTTAACACTGTGTCAGGATTCTGGCAATTATTCCAATTAAATCATGAGCTTCAAGCCACACTCCCAAAACTTGCAAGGATTTATTAGAAGTTAACATGCCGGCATTAGCCTGGGCACAGCCAACTCTGATATACGTAATTCACTGTCACCTTTGACCCTGCCTTTCCCCCCACCCCTCTGGGTGTATCATCCAACGAAACATGTCCCTAGCCAAGAGTCATGCCCTCCAATTAGATTTTTGTGGGGCAGAAGCTTCAGTCATCTAATCAGTCTCTGAAGAAAATATGAATAGAATGTATTTTCCATTCCACACTGCTGCCCCCCCTTCTTTCTGTTGACATCTATAAAATGTGTATACAAAATGTTTTATGAGTTGACACACTGGGCATGAAACCTTAAAAAAAAAATTCCCTTTTGTCCTAAAAGCTGAATGAGGGAATGTTGTAATTCATTGTCTATAGCTTAAACTTTCCTTCCTTGTGTAACTGTCATCTTCCTTATTTCACAGTTTAACTCACAACTTCTGTGTGCAGCTGAATGAATGTTTGGTGTGTTCTTATCAGCTACCAGAGTAGACACGAAACTGCTGAAAGTGATCTTATCACTTCATTTCTAGTCAGATAGGTTTTTTCTCTCTCTTTCCTCTTGAAAAAGGAAAAAAAAATGATGCAGATTTTCTTCAGTTAGTTGAGTAAATGACTCTTTGGTAGATCCCACCTTCCATCCATCCATCTTAGGACCTTTCATGGAACTTTTCAAATCTCTGTACCCTGATGGGTTTTGCTTCTCAGCTCGGCACATTACAGAATAACAGAGTTGGAAAGGACCTTGGAGGTCTTCTAGTCCAACTCCCTGAACAAGCAGGAGATCCTATACCATTTCAGACAAATGACTGTCCAATCTCTCCAAGTTGTGGGGAGCATCCACAAGTTCTGGAGGCAAGTTGTTTCACTGATTAATTGTTTTCACTGTCAGGAAATTTCTTCTTAGTTCTAGGTTTGTTCTCTCCTTGATTAGTTTCCATCCATTGCTTTTTGTTCTGCTCCATCATTAATTATTACTTCACACAACTGTGATGACCCAGGGTGTGGCACAAAGGCAATACAGTCAGATAATTAGTAGGAGTCCCTTTATTAGCTCCAACTTTGCCCCCAATGTCCTGGTTACCTTCTGGCTGGAGAAAAACTATCCCAGGAAAAGCCTTTGGCTGCAGAGAATCAAGTCCAAAACATGGTCAACAAAAACTGTAACTATAAGTCCAATCAAGGCAAGATGAGATTGTGAGTCTGGCAGGGTAGGAGCAAGAATTCAAAATGTGAAGGCACAGCAATAACTCAAAATGGTTGGGAAGACGCCAGGAACACAGATAACCAAAGTCAACACAAGATAAACTCACATTTGCTCCCAGCAGCTGCCACACTCAGCATGCATCTCTTTTAAACTCTCATTCCCAGGTGTAGCTAATGAAGGGAATCAGGGCCTTTTCTTCCCCCTTAAGCCATGCAACCCAGATTGCTCTCTTCTCCATTCCTCCCTGCATGCCCTAGGATGAAGAGGTGGTGGGCCTGTGTCTTCCTCTAAACTCCCTTTCCCTTGTTCTACCTTCCTCCTACTCTGCCCAGCCAGACTTTGCCCTTCCCCAGTCTTCTCCACAGTCAATGGAGCCACACTCACATTCCCTCTTAGCTATTCATCTTCCTCCTCAGATTCAGACTTCTACAGGGGCATGACACATCTGGGAGAGGATAGAAACTTGTTCGCTGGTGAACAGCTGGGATGCCCCTGCTATTTTTACTCCTAAATGCTCAGAAGCTGAGATCAAAGCAGCAAGAGACAAACCTCATGGGCCAACATGCTAACCACACACGGACCCTAGTAGAAATTTATATAAATATCTTTCTTTTCTATTCAGGGGCAAAACTGGGTTGGATTTACTTTATAAACACACAAAATGGTTGAAGACAGATTTTCCTTTCTGCAGACACTTCCAGGAAATGCTGCAAAGAAGATGAAGAGGCCCACTTGAATGTGCCTAATAATTCACATATTTTATGACTCACATTATCCAGGAACCTGGTCTGCTGTTGCTTTGAAATGTATATTGACTGAGAACAACTACTTGTTGATGTGCCAAGCTATGATGTGCCAAGTGTCGAGGATATGCAGAGATTTAAAATAGTTGAGGCTGAAACTTTGGCTGGATTTTGTACTACAAGTGTTCATTGCATAAAGCAGCTTCTAAATTTGCACTCAGTTGGATCTTTGGCTCTCTTTTTAAAAGTAACAGATCTTATTAGGGTCTGAAAATTCATTTATAGTGATCAATTTATATATGCATCCTTGACATTATAGAGAAAAACATGGACCTATTGAAAAGGGCTACTGTTTTCTAAAACAGATGATGATTTCACAGTGCGAGCTGATCGGGACTGTCCACTACCAGTTTTAGCCATTAGTTCACATAGAAACACTGGAAAAGCAACAAAATGAAGCATTGTTTACTTGTTTGTTTGGTCCCAGTAGAGGACTGAATATCTTTAAGTTAATGTAGAGATAATGATCCCTGAAGATGAAGATGAAACTTCAAAAATGTTTCATCTGTTTTCACCATAGAATTTTGCAAAATTATTTTTTTTTTATCGTAATGGAACAATCACATACAAAATTGAAAATTGTGCAAATTGGATTTTACTTCAAGTTCTTGAGTGCAGATGCATTCATTTAAACTAATATGGTTCATTCCTTCTCATCCAATGATTTTTGGTGGGTTTTTTTCTTCCCAGCAGCTTCTCACATATCTGATTACAGTAAAGATGGGAGGAGGCTGAGTGATTGGCAAATTATATTAATTTTGTACATGACCCTGGTTTTCATGAGATTTGTTTTTAATAAATTCCTGGTCCAGTGGTTTTGCTTCAAAGCTGTCCTGAGCAGTGTATTTAATATTTTAACCGTAAGAAAGACACATAGAGATAAACAAGAGAAATCTGAATACTGATGGTATTTTTTCACTGAAGTAAAATATCATTCAGAGGAAGGAAGGAAGGAAGGAAGGAAGGAAGGAAGGAAGGAAGGAAGGAAGGAAAGAATCTCAATAGTTCAAAACTAATTTACAGCTCTCTTTATATGGTGATGACTGGTTGACTTAAAGACAACAAACTGAAAGACAGAAGAAAATGCTTTTTCAGAGCATGTGAAATTTATGTGGAAACTCTTGATTTTATTTTGCTGCATTTCAATGACATAACTTTCTCTCTCTTTGGTGTAATAGTTATGATACCAGACTACAAACAAGGTGATGGTGAGTTCGAGTCCTCTCCGGGGCACAAAGCCAGTTGGTTGACTTTGTGTCAGTCTCTCTCTCTCTCTCTCTCTCTCTCTCTCTCTCTCTCTCTCTCTCTCTCTCTCTCTCTCTCTCTCTCTCTCTCTCTCACTTTCTGCCTCTCTCTCTCCACCCCCCCCACTCTTTCTGCCTCTCTCTCTCTCTCTCTCTGTATCTCTCTGTGTGCGTGTCTCTCTGTGTGTGTGTGTGTGTGTATCTCTCTGTGTGCGTCTCTCTCTCTGTGTGTATCCCTCTCTCTCTCTAGAAAACAAAGTACAGAGATAGAGACTTGATTGAGAGAAAATTCTGGCACAGCACTCGTGTGTAGAAAAGTACATCTATGAGAAGAAATCTGCAAACAAATCCCCTGAACTTTGGTGCAAGTTTATTCCTTTCTTGTAACTTATATTCAAGTAGAAATAAGATTTGCCCAAGATACAAGAAATGAATGAGTAGATGAAATTAAAATGACATCTTTTATCCTGTTTGGTTATGCACAAAAACCAGCAACATTTGAAGAAGTTTCTTCTACTAATAAAGAGTATAGCTTTTTCCTGCTGCATATAAGACAAAACTCTAATATTACTTTCTCCATCTTTTCATAAAATCCTCAGAGTTCTGCAATTACCATACCCAGAAAATTACATAGAAGCAGAATCCAAAGATAGACAATGTTCACCAAAGATAGACAATCTCACTCAACCTTATGGGCATATCTAAGATTTGGAGAACTCTCTTCCACAAATCTCCCCCCAGCCACACACAGTTCTCCAATTCATCGCAGGATAATTCTACTACTCTTCTTAAATTTGTTTTTTTTCTGAGTAAATGGGTCTACTCTTAAACTATCTACTAAATGTATCCATACTTCATTTTAGTTTCAAGAGCACATCCAAGTTTAGCAGAATCTCTTTGAGAATACTAGAGCAGATATGGGCAAACCTTATGATCCTTGAAAATTAGTTTGTTTTCTTTAAGTTTCTAAAGTGTTGAGAGGAAGCTTATATGGAAAGCTACATAAGAACCTAAGGTGATGATGGCACTCTGAAAATTTTCCCAAAGTGAGAGTCCTCAACGTGCCATTCAAAGATTTTGTCAGCCCCCTCCACAATAAAGAGACACCCACAGTTACTTATAACCACTTTCCTTTTTGTTCCTCCCCTATAGACAGAAATCTTGCCAGACTAAAGCAACTACTTGCAGCATTAAAGATATATTCTGAGAAATTCTAAGGAGGAGCTATCTTGACCATCTTTCTCCCAATTAAACTATTTAAACTTTGTTGTCTCTTGGTGCTCTTGAATGGAGGCCCTCCCCTCCTGGGAATCCAGACTATATCCACCACCAATTGCCATGATTCTCACCTTCACAGAAGTTGTATATTTCTATTCCAAATTCTATGGGGCTCTCTATTCTAAATTGAATTATTCTTGGGAAACAAAATAAAAATGATGAGTAAGATTAGGATTTAGTTTAACATTTCTTTCCTTCATTTATGTGTGTTATTGATTCAGAGAAATAAGAAAAATGCAGTCAGGCCAAAGAGGGCATTTGGTGGATGCCAAGGAATTCTAGAAGCAGTGGTATCCACAGGCCATCTATCACCTACTCATGCCATGCACTGATGTCTCCAGCACAATGCCTTAGATTTCAACTATGCTCTCATGTCTCCAACTTATTTATGTACAAAATAGTTTTTAGGGAAGAAAATATCCTGTTATCCTCTGGACTCAGGCTGTTCACAAAACATTTTATGGTTCTACAGGAGAAGAGGACTAGCTAGTACATTCTCTTCCAAATTCTGTACTGGAATCAGAGAGACCAACTTATCAGAACAGCTAAGATCATCACAAGCTAAGTAGATGCCAGCAAATAAAAAATGCAACAAAGGATTCCTTTTCAAATCTTCACCTTTCTTCTCAGTGGTCAATTTATTGCTCCCAAAAGGAATTTACCAGCAATAATTTGGACATATTTCAGGAAGGAGTCTTAACTTTGAAAAATGGATTCCAGGGGATCAATTTATACTGACCCTGTTCTCCTGCAATTACGTTGGCAGTAACTAAGTACCAAGATTTCCACCATTCTCTTGCATGGGTTTTTTTTTTAATTCATGGAAAAAACTATCATCAAATCAAAGCTAAGTTAGACATGCTTATTTTTTAAAATTTGCAAAATGACTATGGTTTGTTGAATGGTAACTATTCTATATTGTGTTAAACCCATGTCACACTGCACCAACGGATGCAAAGAGGATGTCAAACGTTAAAAAAAAAGCTTGCCATCTGTTGGAAAACGCTATGCATCCGTTGTGTACTCACTGCATACGTGTTTCATATGCTCTATCCTTTGAGCATCCGTCCACTGCAATTTCATCCGCTCAAGAAGTTTTGAGCTGCACAAAACTTTTTGAGCGGATGAACTTTCCACTATGTACGATGTAAATCCGTGACATCCAAGCAACAAACGTTCTATGTCCATTTATCATCCGTTAAACATCTGCTGTATCCTCTCTGCATCCTCTGGGCATCCTCGCAACTCACATCCGCTGCAGCTGAAAATGGAAAGAGGGAGGAAAGAAAAGGTCCATGGAACGTCTGTACATTGTTAGTAGCACGGAAATAGAAAGGATGCGCAGTGAACGGTTTGCATCCTATATACATCGTCTAGGCTTCCTATGAACATCCCTTTAACATCCCTGCTACATACTACCTACGTCCATTCTTTTCCTTTCTTTTCCGTTCAGTTTATGCAAATTTTTGCCACTTTTTGGAGCGGATGACAACGGATGGAGCCACCCCCCAAAATTTGCTCGTCCGCTGTGTCCTTTTTGCATACGTTTTGCATCTGTCGGCCAGTGTGACCTAGCCTTTAATTTGGATCTGGATAGTCTGAAGAAAAGAAGAAATAGGGATGACATGATAGCAGTATTCCAGTATTTGAGGGGCTGCCACAAAGAAGGTCAAATTATTTTCCAAAGCACCTGAAGGCTGGACAAGAAGCAATGGATGAAAACTGATGAAAAAGAGAAGCAACCTGGAATTAACAATTAATTAGTGGAGCAGCTTGCCTTCAGAAATCATGGGTGCTCCATCACTGGAAGTTTTTAAGAAGAGATTGGATAACCATTTGTCTGAAATAGTATAGGATTTCCTTCCTGGACAAGGAGATCTCCAAGGTCCATTCCAACTCGGTTTATTCTATTCTATTCTATTCTATTCTATTCAACTCGACTCGACTCGACTCAAACTCATCTCTATATTTCATATTTTAAAATCATGCCCTACTTAATCATGCAGCAATAGCTTATTTGAAGAGCAGAAACTTCTTCCTACAATTTCTATCATGGGCTGTATTCTGAACCTGCCACAAATCAAATTATAAAACATTCACCTTCCCTTCCAGGAGAGCTTCATGGGGAATCACTAAACCTCCAGTTAAAACCATGGAAGAAGGAACTTGTGCAAGGTAATTTCTGATATGGCATTATACTAACTGGCAGAAAACAAGCTGTCCTAACCCAATTGGAGAAAAAACATGAGTAAAACTAATATAGCAAACAATTAGCCTACATTTCATGAAAGGCACCATTCCGAGTTTCCTACAACAGTTATTTCTTGGAGGTATTTCTGTTTCTAACTTCAAAGGTCTGACAACTTATCTATGACAGCTACTTTATTGGTGTCCATAAATAGAATACAATAAAATATTTACTTTTATCCTGCCTTTATTATTTTTATAAACAGCTCAAGGTGGCGAATGTATCCCCCACACCTTCATCCTCCTGTTTTGTTAAGGTTTGGGGATTTAAGAGCTGACCAGCTGTGAAGGTGACCAGATGTGGTTGATGCAATAAGAATGAGTCAGCATAGCATGGGTATTTCCCTATAAGACTGGGGATGGGTGCTATGCCTTTAAGAGATGTTTATATAAAGGCAGCCATTAGAAGGGATGTTCTCTCTCCTTGTGTCTGGTATTCATTGCAGAGTCCTCTGAGTTAAGAAGAAGAAAGATTGCTTGTAAGGTATTTGCCTATCACGTATATTTCTGTATATAATTCTCTTGTAGATAACCCACTGTTATATGTCTAAATCTCCGTGTGATATGTTTTGCTCTTGGGTTATTCATAATGGCAATCACACTGCAAATGCTCTGACATATTTTCCCCACAACAACCTTATGAAATGAGCAGACAGAAAGAGTGACTGGCCCAAAGTAATCTGGGCCTGTCAAATGTTTATTGAGAGAGATGGGGGAAAGAGAAAGAATGTACAGATACTCCTCAATTTATGACCACAGTTGGAACCAGAATTGTTTTTACAAAGCAAATTCAGTCATGCCTGAATTTACAGTCTTTTTTGCCATGGTTGTTAAATGAATCATTCAGTTGTTAAGTGAATCACATGGTTGTTAAACAAATCCAGCTTCCCTTATTGACTTCCCTTGTTGGAAGCCAGCTGTGAAGGTCACAGATTAGGATTACATGACCCCAAGTTGCTGCAACCATCATAAATAGACACCAGTTGCCAAATGCCTGAATTTTGTTCAGGTGACTGTGGAGATGCTGCAATGGTTGTAAGCACAAGGACTGGTCCTAAGTCACTTTGTTCAGGGCCATTGTACTTTCAAATGGTTAGTAAAGCCCCTGTCACACTGCACCAACAGATGCAAAGAGGATGTAAAACGGACAAAAAAGCTTGCCATCCGTTGGCTAATGCGATGTATCCGTTCTGTACTCACTGCCTCCGTTTTGCTTCCTCTGTATCCGTCCAGCATACGTTTATGGACGTTTCATCTGCTCAGAAAGTTTTGAGCTGCTCAAAACTTTTGTGCGGAAAATGTATCCAATTCGTCCGTTCTGAATCCACTAGGCATCCACTAGGCATCTGTTCTGCATCCGTTACGCATCCGCTATATCCGCTAGGCATCTGTTCTGCATCCAAGCAACTCGCATCCACTCGGACGCAGGGAGGAAGCAGAATGGACGCAGAACGGATGCAGAACGGATGCCTAGCGGATGCAGCATGGAAACAAAGCATTTAAAATGGAAAAAACCTTCGCAGAGGGGACCTATCTCAGATATTAAGGGTGTCTAGAGGATGCCTAGAGGATGCTTAGAGGATGCCTAGAGGATGCAAAG
This sequence comes from Laticauda colubrina, assembly GCA_015471245.1. Classification (NCBI taxonomy): domain Eukaryota; kingdom Metazoa; phylum Chordata; class Lepidosauria; order Squamata; family Elapidae; genus Laticauda; species Laticauda colubrina. Next base: position 10,093,393 of record BLBF01000058.1, read on the forward strand.
GGACACCTATACTGCCTATAAAAAGGGGGAGCAACTCACCTGCATCTCACTTTCAGACCAGCAGCCCAACTGTGCAGAACTCTGCAGCCTTCATCTGACTCTTCTTCTTCCACAGCATCCAGTCATGTCCACCGTGGATCGTAACAAAGTCCTTTTGGCAGCCACCATCCTTCTGCAACAGTGCGAAGCCATCTACAGGCTCTGTGAACTGTACTACGGGAAGAAAAGGAGGTGGCCAAGAAGCGTCTGGATATGAAGATGGTTCACCAGAAGAGCAGAGGACGGACTTTACAACAAGCTGATGGTGGAGCTCAGGAACGAAGACACTCGGGCATTCCAGAACTTCATGAGGATGCCTCCAGCCATGTTTGATGAAGTTGTGCAGCGCCTGACACCCAGGTTGACCAAGGCAAACACCAACTTCTGGCCCAGCCTGGAACCTGGGCTCAAGGTGGCACTCAATCTGTGCCACCTGGCCTCAGGGACCACCTACAGAAGCATGCAGTATGGCTGGAGGGTGCCACACAACACCATCAGCATTGTGGTCAGAGAAGTGGTGCAGGCCATCATCGAAGAATACAAGGAGGAGCTCCTCCAGTGCCCCTCCACTGAAGGATGGAAGAAAGTTGCAGAGCAGTGGTATCAGAGGTGGAACTTCCCCCACACCGTTGGAGCCATCGATGGCAAGCACGTGGCCTGCAAAGCGCCAGCCAACTCAGGGTCCTCTTATCACAACTACAAGAGCTTCTTCAGCATCATCCTCTTCGCCATGGTCGATGCTGACTACAAGTTCATGTACATCGTTGCTTCAGGCAATGGCTCATCTTCAGATGCCTAGGTATACAACGCAAGTGACCTCAAGGGTGGGCTGGAATGCAACCTCATCGTGGGCTTCCCAGATCCAGAACCCCTGCCCAACGACATGCAAGATGTGCCCTACTTCATCGTGGGGGATGATGCCTTCTCCCTCACAACCTACCTCATGAAACCCTACACCTCCAAATACCTCACCCGTGAAGTGAGGATCTTCAACTACAGGCTGTCCAGGGCAAGGCGGGTGGTGGAGAACGCCTTTGGCATCCTGGCCAACAGGTTCCAGGTACTTCTCACCACCATGCAGCATCACCCACAGACCGTGAGGAGGATAATGGAAGCTTGCTGCATCCTTCACAATCTCATGCGTACCCGCTACCCAGTCTTGCAGAACAGGCTCGTGGACTTCCAACAAGGCAATGGGGACATGGAGCCTGGGGAATGGAGGCAAGGGTGAAACCTGATAGACACTGAGGATGTGCAAGGCCCCAACAGAGCCTCACGTGAAGGGAAGAAGCAGCGCAACCTCCTGAGACACTGGTGCAACTCCCCAGCTGGAGCAGTGGAGTGGCAAGACAGGATGATAGATGATTAATGGATGCTTCCTTCAGCCTGTCTCATCACAGGGATGAGATTGGGCCATGTATGTTGGGTGGGCCTACAATGAACAGGGCATTTAATAAAGAGTTGTGTTTATGTTGACATGTGTGGATGATTGATTACATTGTTATTGATAATAAAGGGCCATAGGTGTGGCACCTGGGAGGGTGGACCAGACAGTCCCACTATGCTTGCACTGGAGGTTTATCTATCCCACAGCTATTACCCATCCCAAAGGTATCCTTGTCCATCCCACTGCTATCTCAACCCATCCCACTGCTATCTTAACCCATCCCACAAGCATGCAAAAGCTTAAACCATTTCTAAAAGTCATCAGCTCCTCCAGAAGCAGAAGCAGCAGAAGCCCCAGCCCCAGAAGAGCGAGCCCGTGCTGCCAAAGCCCCAGCAGAACCAGAGTGAGGGCCAGGGGGCGGGATGATAGCCCTGTCCCTCTTGCAAGGGCTGGCAGCAGATGGCTGAGGCTTGCTGTGCTTCCGCATGGTTGTGGGGTTCCTGTCTGGCAGGGAGGCTGGCAGGAACCAAGGCTGGCAGGAAGGCTGGCACCAAGGCTGGAAGGAAGGCTGGCAGGGATGCAGGCACCAAGGCTTGCAGGCAGGCAGCCAGCAAGGCTGGCAGGGAGGTTGGCAGCAAGGCTGGCAGCAAGGCTTGCAGGCAGGCATGCAGGCAGGACAGGCAAGGCTGTCAATCCATCCGGCAGCAGGTCTTTCCTCTGAATGGTGACCTGCTTCCAAGCTGCTTCCCTTATATCCGCGGGGCTTACGCAATGCATCCTCCCCGCATGCACAATTAACGCTCGGCATCCGTTCGGCATCCGCTGTGCATCCGCTGTGCATCCGCTGTGCATCCGCTGTGCATCCACTTCATCCGCTGTGCATCCGCTGTGTATCCGCTGTATCCGTTCCTCGTCCACTTTGCTGAGGTCCCCCAGAAGCCTAGCAGATGTGCCATCCACTCCCATCCGCTGGGCTTCCATTCCGCATCCGCTTTCCATCCGCCCTGCATCCTCCCCGCGTCCATTCCTTTCCGTGTTATCCGCTCCAGTTATGCAGATTTTCACCCCTTTTGAGAGCGGATAACAATGGATGGAACATTTTTCTCGTCCGTTGTGTCCTTTTTACTAACGTTTTGCATCCGTTGGGCAGTGTGACAGGGCCTTAAACAAATGGTTGCAAGTCAAGGACTACCTGGAATCAGAGGTGATATTCAGCAGGTTCTGACCAGTTCTGGAGAACCGGTAGCAGAAATTGTGAGTAGTTCAGAGAATCAGCAAATACCATCTCTGATTGGCCCCACCTCCATCTATTCTCTGCCTCCTCAGTCCCAGCTGATTGGCTGGGTCTTCTTTTGTTACCCTGCACAGTAGAACAGAGCTGGAAAGCAGGTTAATAGGGTGGGGGGGGGGGTAAATGGGATTTTGCAGTAACCTTCCCCTGGAGTGGGGAGAGAACGGGGATTTTATAGTATCCTTTTCCTGCCACACCCACCAAGCCATGCCACACCCACCAAGCCATGCCATACCCACCAAGCCATGTCCACAGAACTGGTAGTACAAAAATGTTGAATCCCACCATTGCCTTTAAGTGGAAGAAGCCAAGGAGAATGACTAGAAGTGGAAATGCTACCTCCCTAGAGGTGTTGTTCAACCAAAATGAAACAGAAATTGTGAAAAAAAAAAGAAAGCAAAGAGAAAATACTGTGTTGGTTTGCTCAAAATACTATTTCCACTCAAATTGTTCTGAAGAAAATATCTCTTCCCTTTCCTGTGATTTTGAGCAATCCATTTGCGAAGTCGGCAGCCTCAAAAAGAGGCCACATTTATTTTCAATTTATCAAGTTCCCTCTGAGTATGCATCTTTTCTAAAAGGGAAAGTTAATCATGAAGTAAATAAAACAAAAAAGTTACTCTAATTGCCCGTTTATTTATTTTATTTTATTCTAATTTTCTTTCCTTGTATTTATCAACATAAAGAATAACTTGGAGGCAAGCAAGAGATTCATTTTAAATATAAAAGACAACAATAAATGTTATACTCCATGATGTTTTCTGATGTAAGAGTAAAGAATTGTGACTCAGAAATGTTTACATAAAAAATGATAGAATTATTGCATAGCCAGGCATCACACACCCTTCTTTTCCTTTCAGTATTAGAGAGATAAAAACGTTTATTGCTGCAGAGATGAGCCATTTCTTATTAAGTGACCGATGTAATATTGTTACTCCTCCTCATGCAGTGGCATACGGCTAACCTCATGGAGATGTATTGCTTATTTGCATATGCATGTGAAACCATTAAAAAGCACATTAAAGTTGCTCTCAGGAGAGAAAAGAAGAGGCAAGAACTTGCATTAATCACAAAATGGAAGTCTGTCCCACCCCAAAACATTTCCCTCTTAATTCCTTAGAAAACAGACCAATATCTTGGTCAACACGATCCAGAAATGTGCTTTGCTCATGAACATTGCTCAACAATGTTCTTCCTTTCTGACAGAGACTCTAAGATCTTTCCACCCTGTTCCCAAGATGCTTGAAACTTACATTCCTCTTGGAGAAGCTTTCTCATCAGAGATAGGATGGATGCCCAGCAGGATGGAATCTCTTTGTGGTGAAATATCCTCCAAAGTTGCAGGAGGGCTGAGATTCTTCCTAGAGAACAAAGAGACAGCAGAGCTTGGAATGTCTAGTTGACAGGAAGACAGCAATGATGGATCTTCCCTAGCAATTCACAAAGTATAAACATAGTTATGCAGATGGATGCTTTAGTCTGGCAAGATTCTGTTTGTAGGCAAACAGTAAACTACTCTGAAGTAATTTATTGTGTTGTTCTTGCTTCTTTGGAGCTGACACTCATACTGAAACCTCCCTGGTTCCCCACACCCAATCAGAGGAGTTCCCTCAGACATATTACCTTCTAATGTTATTCTTTTGGGGGTTAAGTAGGGGTGGGATTCCATTTTTTTAAACAACTGGTTCTGTGGGCGTTGGCTTAGTTGGTGGGCATGGCTTGATGGTAATGTTATTGGCTCGGTGTGGCCAACTCAACATCACTCACATTGAGGCATGCATCTCCTCATCTGGCCTCTTGTGCAATAGTCGTACGCATCTCCTCGCCTGGCCTCTCATCCCCAGCATCGTGGGGATGCTGCAACAGTCGTAGGTGTGAAAAATGGTCGTAAGTCACTTTTTTCAGTGCCATTGTAACTTTGAATGGTCACTCCACATCAGCAAATTATCAGCAAAGGATGGAAAGAAAACTCTAGAGAAGTTCCTGAGACAGGAAGTCTAGTCCTGCCAAGAATGTAATAAGGGTTAACGGAGGGGCAGTTTCTGTAAGCAACACCAGAATGTTTCCTTCCTGCCTTCCTTACAGGATTAGGCCAGTAATTTCTTCTAACAACTGGTTCTCAAAACTGTTTAGAATGTTAACAACCTGTTCTAGCGAATAGGTGTGAACCTGTAGAATCCCACCCTGGGGTTAAGTAATGTGTGGGAAGGAAGTAAATCTGCATGTTGCTGAAGAAACTATGGTACAAGGAAGGGCAGGATATTAATATATGCCATGACCATCTCACTGCTAATTAAGTTCTTTTAGTCATGAGAATCTCTGAGATTCTCTTCTCATTTGCAAGAAATTTCAAAAGCAGATTCTCTTTCATCAGGCTGAATGAAACTCAATGGCAGGAGAAATATTGATTGCCCCCTTGAATGAAGTTCAAACCAAATTAAGTTCAGATGCAGAAGAAATATTGATCCCAGGCTCTTGCCAATGTACAATTCTCACTCTGTCGCGTCTGCCCAGATTTGTAGCCAGACTATGATACTACACCCTTAGGCCAGAAGAGTATTTTGTAAGAACATAGAAGTCCTGGTTTGAAACTATCATCCAGGACACATTCACAAGAAAATTGAGATGGAGACATGCATATATTAAAGGTACCCTGTCCTTTTAAGATGCGAAGAGAAGGTTGTACAGTAAGAAACAAATAGATTGAATGAACTGCAATTCTGGCAAATTTGCAAGCTGGTGTGGTGGAGAGAATTCAAATGAGCTGGAAAGCTAGACTGCTGAATCATCTGGCTGAGTCACTGTCAAGAAAAGCAACGTCTGCTTGCTGAGATGAGGTGGATCGGTTGCTTTTGTGGTGTGGAGGCAATAATTTGGTCCTCAAAACCAATAAGACCAAGGAGCTTATAGTGGACTATAGAAGGAACAGATCAGATATCCAGCCCTTGCTTAACAATGGAGACCGAGTGGAGCAAGTGGCCAGTTTTAAATTCCTGGTAGAGGGTTTCAGGAAGCTGTTGCAGGCCAAAATGGAGTTCAGGAACTCATTTTCACTGGTAGAGTACTTGGGCATCAGGCTCCCCCGACACGAGTGATGTCAAGCTGGCCACACACACCCCATCCCCAAGGTCAAATACGACCCTGACACAGCCCTCAATGAAATTGAGTTTGACACCTCTGCTCTAGGTGCTTTGTAACCCAGGGACCAGAAATCACCAAACACAGCCTCCTCTCCTGCTCATCTTATAAAGATATGGACTAGAGATGGTATTCAGCAAGTTCTGACCAGTTCTGGAGAATTGGTAGTGTAAATTTTGAGTAGTTCAGAGAAACAGTAAATACCACCTCTGACTGGAGATTTTATAGTATCCTTTCCCTGTTACGCCCACCAAACCACATCCACAGAACCGGTAGTAAAAAAAAATGAATCCCACCACTGATATGGATAGCACCCTGATTTCCCCACTCTTCACCAGGCCACTAAGGCCAGTTTGACACCTCCTTACTGCTTTCAAACTCTCACTGCTTCGTAATCCATAATGCTGCCTAAATGTACACAGCAGTGCACAAAATTCACTGAATATTTCCTTCTAGCTAGAACTAGACTGGCTCAACATAGCTGAGCCCAAACTATTGCACAGTTCTCTTCAGCCTCCAGTTATTCAATTTTACAGCTTTTGTTAACACAGCTTATTTTCTTTTTTAGTTTTTTAAGTAGTACGGTATATTATCTCACTATATTACATTCAACACTAGAATTTTAATTGCATTTTTAATTTTAGCCAGCCCTATCACATTTTACAGGTTTTGATTTTATTGCAATCTCACAGGTTTTACTTTTCCAGCTTTTGAACCTATATAGTCGCCGTTGCTATGGTTTTTTACATATGGACAGTTTTGTTTTATTTATTTTTTAATGGAATACCATAGTCCCCCATGGTTCCACTTTGTCCTGGGAAAAGACCAAAATAAAGACATCTCCCTCAATGGTTGTCCCAAAGGTGCTTTTTCAAGGGCAATTGACTTTCTTGTTTTTTCTCTGAAGATGTTTCACTTCTTATCCAAGAAGCTTCTTCAGATCTGACTGAATGGTGGGGAATAAAAGGATTTATACTCCTTGCAGATAGCTTGTCATTTGCATCCTTTTGGAGGGTTGTTGAGGCCACTTGGGGATTTGTTTGTGTTCTCAGGGAATGCAATTTTTAAGTGAAACGGCTTCAAGAAATGTAGTCTAGAGGAAGTCTTCAACTTATGACCATGATTGGCACTAAGCAGAATGGTTGTCAAGTGAGCCACATCTGATTTTACAAACTTTTTTTGCCATGGGCATTAAGGAAATAATGCAATTTTTAAGTGAATCCAATCTCCCCCATTGACTTTGCCCCTTGGAAGACAGTTGGGAAGTTCACAAATGATGATCATGTGACCCTGGGAAGTGGCATCCATTGGAAATGCATTATTACCAGGTGCCCAAATTTTGATCTCATGACTTTGGGGATGCTTTGACAGGCATAAGTATGAGGAATGATCTTCAGTCACTTTTTTCAGCACGGTTGAAACTTCAACCATGGCTAAACAAATGGCTGTAAGTTTAGGACTATTTGCAAATGAGGAAGAGGCAAGATGGTGTTGATTGCCACAATTTATCTCGGTTCCCGTTTGGTTTCCTCCTCTGTCTTCATTAAACACTTTTATTTAAAATGTTTCTATTTAAGACCTTAGTTGGGAAGATGATCCAATTAATAAATTCATTAAATCTAGACAGTTTGGGATTGAGTTCTTGGAAGGAACTCAACAGAACAGTTTTTAAAATCAGCCAAGGTTGTGCTCTTTGTAAGCCACCTTAGACGTTGACACACACGCAAAAGGATTTTCAACTTAACTGCAATTTAAACAGGAAAAATAGGGGTGGCCTTTGGCTACATCTGAACATGTTTTACTGACTATGCTGTTATTAAAAGTATGAAAGTCCTGTTGGCAGGTGAGCAGAAAAAAGTAGCAATCCATCTTTTACTCTTGGAAACAAAAAAGACATTATGTTCAAAAACAGTAGGGAAGCCTTTTCATGAAAGTCTGGAAAATGAAAGCAATTGGTGATTTTTTTTTCTTTAAATAGAGAAAGATAACAAAGAGTGTTTTTTTTTCCCCTTGCAAAGAAGCCTGAAGAGAAATGGATCAAATAGGTCAACATTTAAGAACAGAAGAATAGCCCTGAAGGATTACATCAAAAATCCAGTTCTTCTCTTCCTATCTTGGTGAGCCAGGAAGAGCTTCTGGGAAGCTCCCAGAAGCAGTAAACTAAATGCAAGATGGGAGAAAATAGGGAGGTGGTTGGTTTTTTTTCCTGATCTCCATAACTATTATCATTTGCAGTGTACTTCATTTTCCAATTTTAAAATAATGAATTGTTGCAACAACAAAATAAGATATTAACATCATCTGTGTAGGTCTTGCAGCATTGAAGATCCTCTTATCTTTGCAACGCCAGTGCAATTCCTTAAGCTTACATTATTGCCAACTATTTGGTTTTTAATTATATCCTTCATTTGTTAATGAAGAAACAGCTCTCTGCAAATCACAGGGTGATATGGTGGATGCAATAGCTGCATGCACAATGCACCCAGCTCCTAACTCATTTAGAAATGGACAATAAAACAAAGAGTGAAATATGATATGGTTTTCGACTACAACTTGTAGAAGATAGTTCTGCATAACACATTTGTATTTGAAATAATTCATTAAAAATAGTTGGAGAAGGGTTCTCACCTGATACGACCTTTCTCTTTGGGTGGAGATAGTATTCAAGATTGGGTAATCAGTCACCACAAGATTGGGTAATCAGTCACCACATTACACCACAGTGTAATCACCACTGATTACACCACAGGTAATCAGTCTGTGAAGTCTTTGAAGACACTCCCCCTGTTGCTAGGGTCGTCCTCAGAAATTGGCGAAGGAATATTGACAGACTGACGTATACTCCTGTAACAATAATATGCTGCATTAGTTTTGGAACGGACCAAAAAAGGATGGGATTGAATGCTATCTCCACCCAAAGAGAATGGTTGTCTCAGGTGAGAACCAACGACCCTTCTCCATTTCAAGCCACTGAGAGCCCTCACAAGCCAAAATGTGGGGATACGGTGTGGATGGTGCTTCTACACACCTCCCACAAAAATACCTTTACACATTGTAGATCAGCCCTCAGCTGATCCGTTGTCTGATGGCCTGGGCAGAAGTCCTGACCACACTATCTTTGACAGCTGTCAAACAAGTAGACTGGTTCACAGTTGAAATAGTATTCAGGATTTGTGATTTTTTTCCCCTATTTTCCTCAGTTAAACAGATTTAAATTTGGTTATTTTAGGAGTAGAAATTAACACGTTGTCCAGCTAGTTGACTGAGTCAATTTCTGGGGACATCCCTAGCAAAAGGGGGAGTGTCTTCAAAGACTTGACAGACTCAGTCCATTCAGCAAGCGGTGATTGATTACCCAATCCTGGATGCAATCTCCACCACAATGGAGAAGCTTCTTGGATGAGAAGCTAAACATCTTCAAGGAAAAACCAGAAAGTCCAGTTGCCTCTTGGGAAAGCACTTTGGGACAATCAGGACTTGGATGACTGAGAATCTCCATAGACATATGAAAAAAAAAAAAAATAGGTTCAGCAAACTGCAACCACACTAGTTTTAGTAGTAACATGAGGATTTTTCATGATTAAACAAACCAATAGAAAATGATAACCCAGAAGGTTTGGAAAATTATGCTATCATTGTTGTTCCAGTGTTACTGTCTAATCTCCTGCATTTCTTTACAGAAGTTCAGCAGTGCTTACTCCCAAGAAAGTGTGCATAGGAGTGCAATGTTAACACATTCAACAACTGTACAGAAATGTCACAGCACAGGACTGACAATTGAAGAACTTAAAAGAAAGATAACAAGTTACAGAAGCAGAGGTTCAAGACTGAAGAAATGGATTATTATGACACAGTAAAGTTTCTGACACACTATTAATCTAACAATAAAATACAGAAGGGAAAAATGATAGAATTAAATGAGAAATAAACACTTAAAGGCTTTAAGAAGGCTAGAACCTAATTTAAATCTATGGTTAAAACATTATCAGGCTGTAATAATTTAGCAATTACTGTAAGCCATTAAAAAGAGGATTTCAACTGCAATAACATCATTTTTGATTTTTTTTAAATTGGGCACAATCATTTAAGTTACCAAGATGACAGCTCTTTCCTGCTCACTTCAGTATAATCAGTACTGTACAAATTTAAGAAAATTGGAGAAGTCATTCCTCAGTCTGTATAGGCAAGAGGCCCAGACAGTTCAGAGTAGCAAACTATTTTACAGAATAAATCTATTAACTCTCAGGATAATCATACCACCATATCCCAAACTGTTCTTTTCAGTCAGAACTGAAGAATCTTCTTGAATGACAAGTGAAACATTTTCAAGGAAAAACAAAGAAAACCCAATTGCCTTTTGAAAAAGTATATTTGGGATAATCATGACCTGGATGATTAAGAATCCTCATAAATACCACAATGTCTGTAACTATGCGGAGAAGTAAAATATTTGTGTTTTGTTTTGATGATCTTGAATAGGCTACACACAGCCTGCCAATCTGCAAATTATTGATTAGAGAATTATGAAACCTGTCATCCAGCACATCTCAAAGGTTTCAGGTTGGACAGATTTGTGAAAGTTCTTGCTAATAACATTTCCATCTATCTGTATGACAATTCCAAAAAAATTGATTCAGACAATAACTTCTAGTGACAGGAGCAAAATAAATTTAATAAATAAAATAAATAATATGATATTTTGTCAAACACCAAAAACCATGACATGTTGTGATTCTTTCAAGCAAATTTCTTTATTGTTTCTCACCCATAGACAGAATTTGGCCAAACTAAATCAGCCTATCAGCCACATAAAGCATATTCTCTGGGAACTATTAAGGAGGAGCAGTCTTCACCTACTCTGTCACACACAAATTATCTGAAGAAAGAGTCTAGAATGGAGTTGCATAGTTGCCTCTTGATCCTCTAGAATGAACCCCACCCTGCTGGGAATCCAAACTACATTCTATCACATCTTTGCATAAATGGATAAAATATTCCCCAGAATTACCAAAATGTTAAAAGATATGAAACAGCAAATTAAATAGCATTAATGGATCAGGTTTAAATCAACATCATCTTCTAAACTGGCTAAGGTGAGTAAGTTTGGTGACACTTCCAGCATTTGATGGATTTATCTTTAAACAACTTAGCTAGTTTTGCTGGTGCAAAGTGCCATTTATAAAATATCTTATACAAGTTTTCTTTCTATGCTATCAATATTGTTAATTTGTAATTTCTATCCCATAGCTTCTGTCATTTATCTAGTTCTATTGCATATTCCCCCAAAAATTGCCCATGCTATCATTGTTTCTTTAACTTGTTCTTCTTCTAATTTAACACCTACTATTTTCAAATAATTTTGACCACAGTGTGTATTGTATATGTATAAAAGGTATCATTCAGCAGTCACAAAGTCCATGATATCTGAACTAATTATGGATGCTGAAAGACTACTTGAAAAGTTCACAACCCAACCCATGCAACAACCAACCCTTGTAACAAAGAAGCAGCCTACTGAGAATCTACAGCTACACAAATGCCTATCAGACGATTTCTCCTTCCAGAATCCTCTTCAGGGTTAGAATAGAGTAGAAGCATGGGACATCTTGCAATGGACTACCTTATCTGTTCAGATGATAAGCTTACTGATGGTACTCTAAGCTCTGCATTCACGTCCTCATTTTATGCAACTCATCCTCTGCTTTCCACAGATTCCTCAAACTTTGTTAACTCCTCCCCATTTCACAGAAGTCAAATCCTAGCCATGTCTGAAATATGGTAGCAACCTAGTCTCTGTAGAAAAACTATAGCTCTACCTCACCATTCCTCATTGTGTCAACTTCAGTATCTTTCTGCATTGAACTATCTCTCCATAATTATGGAGCATGACAGCCACTTCATACTTTTCTTCAACCCCTTTTGAGTACCATAATTTTATGATGTTGCATCAATGCAGCTATCAAACAATTGAGGTACTTGGGAAGCCATTAAGTCTTTGCTTCAATATTCATCTTACCCAATGCTATTTTCTTTAAATTCTCCTACTATTTAAGGGAAGTTAAGCAGAATAATGTTAAAGCTTTTGTTTATTCCAGTAAGGTTATCGTTTTTTAAGAAAACAAAAAGAGAGGTTAAAAGTTCTCATTTCAGCTACTGGAGCTTTATATCCATTTAAAGCTTAGAACTGCAAACATGCCTGCGGGAGAAAAGTGGAAAGACTTTTCATCATCATTAACATGAATGTGTCTAACCCTTTGCACTTGATACTATTGTTAATTTAATACAAGACAGAATCTCCTCAACTTCTCATGGAATTGGTTTGTTTGTTTTTATATTTTTACACTCACCAAACATTTTTCTCACGCAGATATCAAATGAAAAATTTTTGAAAGCTCAGGTAGAACCTTTTTGCCCATAGTTGTCTGTTAGTAAGCAGGAATTCAGCAAGCACTTCTAGCTTAGAGACAAATTGATAATTAAAGCTTCTCTTCTGTCCGTGGACTAGTGGTGAGTGGGACAGTCACTATCCCTACATTCAATCCATTCCTTGGGGATGTATTTTTTATTTTATTTGTTAAATTTGGTTGCCACCCATCTTGTCATAAGGTGACTTTGGCTGGCTTACAATGAAACCAATATATATATATGTACGTATGGTATTCAGCTTTGTTTGGGTATTTTCCCACGTGATTATAGTTGTGCTTTTAAAGTTATAGCGATGTTTCGGGAGAATTTCATCTGCCATCATCAGGCTTCTGTATTGAGTTCATCTGTGAGTCAGGCTTTGCAGCCATTTCTGTTTTAAATTTGGTGGTAGCCTCGTGCTTTGTTAGAATGGTTTTTCTTCATCCTGATTGATCGGGAATCTTGGTCTGTGTTTATTGGTCTTGGAGTTTGCTGTGTTCTGCTTGATTGGTGTTTCTAATATATTCTGTCTGTTTTGTGGCTTTTTTTTTTTTTTTTTTGTCTTGATTGGCTGGCAACATGGTGTTTCATGTATTGGGGGCTTTCAGCGTGGCTTGGCTTTGGGTGAATAGCTGGCTATCATTTATTAGGAAGCTAGGTTTCATCTAGGTGGCTGACTGGGCTGCGTTTGGGCTGAAGGTATCGGGGTGGTGGTCTGTGTGTGCCCAGGTATTTGCTTGGCTTGTGGTGTGGAAATTTTTTTGTTATACACAAGCCTGTACTACACAAACCTGATGATGGCAGATGAGAGTCTGCTGAAAAAAACGTCGCTACAACTTTAAAAGCCCAACTATAATGACATGGGAAAATACCTGAACAAAGCTGAATACCATACATATAAATACCCACGAAAACTTAATAAAACACACACACACACACACACACACACTAATATATATATGTATGTGTGTGTGTGTGTATATATATATATATATATATATTTGTTTTTTTTAAGTTATCGCGGGTACTTACATGTGTGCTGTTCAGCTTCCTTCGGGTATTATCCCACGTCATTGTAGTTCTGTTAAAGTTGTAGCAACGTTTCAGCAGAATCTCATCTGCCATCATCAGGCTTCTGTATGGATATGGGTCTTACAGCTCCTGGTTTTTAAATTTGAGGCTGGTTCATTCTGATTGGCTGGGAGCCTGGACCTATTTCATTGGACTTGGAGTTTGATTGATTGGTGTTCCTGGTTTCTTCTGTCTGTTTTGTGGCTTTGATTGGCTGGCAACAGTCTGTTCTTGTGTTGGAGGCTTTTAGTGCAGCTTGGCTCCGTGTGAAGGGACGGCTGCTCTTCATTAGCAAGCTGCTCTTCATTAGCAAGCTGGGTTTCACCTGGGTGCCTGGTGGGGGGGTTAGGTTGGAGCTATCAGAGGGAGTCTGTTTTTGCCCAGGTGTTTGCCTGGCCTGTGGCATGGAGATCTTTCTATTTGAGAGTGCAGGCTTCCAAATGATTGACAGTCAGCTGGAATCATCTCTTCTATTCATGCTGTCAGGTCTTTTTTCAATCTCTATGGCTTCTCTGATGATTCTGTGGCTGGGGTTTTCTATAGTGGCCAGGGTTTTAGTGCCATTGAAGTTGATGTTGTGACCTGTGGTTTTCATGTGTTGGACTAGTGAGGAGGTGTGTTCCAGCTTTTTTACTGCATTTTTGTGTTCCTCTAGGCGGGTACTTATTCTTCTATTGGTCTGTCCAATGTATGTGGCCGGGCATGATGTACAGGGAATTTCGTATATGCCTTGGTTTTCCAGGTCAATTTTGTCTTTGGGGTTCCTCAGGATGGCTGCTATTTTTTTGTCTGTTTTGAAGGCAGTCTTGATGTGATGCCTGTGTAGTATCTTACTGATTTTATCTGTGGTACCTCTTATGTAGGGCAAGACAGCTGTTCCATAGATCTGTTGGTCTTCTAGGTCTCTGTTATGTCTTGGTGTATTTTTGTGGATCAAGTTGGTGATTTTGTTTTTGTGGAAGCCATTGGCTGTCAGTACTTTAGTCAGGGTGCCTAGTTCAGTCTTTATATGTGTCTTGTCTGCCAGGCATTTGATTCTGGTAATTAGTGTTTTCGCTACGGAATTTATCTGTGCTGGGTGGTGGTGGGATTGGGCGTTGGGGTAGCGGTTGGTGTGTGTTTTCTTTTGGTATATGGTGTGTCCCAGTGTGCCATCTGTTCTTTTGTAGATTAGTACATCTAGGAATGGTAGTTGTTTGTTTATTTCCGTTTCCATGGTGAACTTGATTTTGGGGTGTGTG
>BLBF01000058.1:10122964-10211892 GCA_015471245.1 Laticauda colubrina
AGAAGAATAAGTACCCGCCTGGATGAACACAAAAATGCAGTAAAAAAGCTGGAACACACCTCCTCACTAGTCCAACACATGAAAACCACAGGTCACAACATCAACTTCAATGGCACCAAAACCCTGGCCACTATAGAAAACCCCAGCCACAGAATCATCAGAGAAGCCATAGAGATTGAAAAAAGACCTGAAAGCATGAATAGAAGAGATGATTCCACCAGACTGTCAATCATTTGGAAGCCTGCACTCTCAAATAGAAAGATCTCCACACCACAAGCCAGGCAAATACCTGGGCACAAACAGACTCCCCCTGATACCTCCAGCTCAAACACACCCCAACCCCAACCAGGCACCCAGATGAAACCTAGCTTCGTAATAAATGATAGCCGTCCATTTTCTCAGAGCCAAACCGCACTAAAAGCCTCCAATACAGGAACACAGTGTTGCCAGCCAGTCAAGACAAAAAAAAGCCACAAAACAGACAGAAGATGTTAGAAACACCAATCAAGCAGAACATAGCAAACTCCAAGGCCAATAAACACAGACCAAGACTCCCAACCAATCAGGATGAAGAAAAAACCATTCTGGCACAGAAGTAGGCCAGCCCCAAATTTAAAACTGAAACAACTGTAAAAGTCTGACTCACAGAAGAACACAATACAGAAGCCTGATGATGGCAGATGAGATTCTGCAGAAACGTTGCTACAACTTTAAAAGCACAAATATGATGACGTGGGAAAATACCCGAACAAAGCTGAATACTATACATGTAAGTACCCACAAAAACTTTATATATATTTATAAATCTATATATATTGAGATTTTCACAAGTACAGGTATGTAGGTCTATGTGTGTTCGGGTATTTTCCCGTATAATCTTACACGGGAAAAGATCTGAATACACACACACACACACACACACACACATGGCAACTGTCATGTACTTAATGTCAGTTGCACTCTATTTGGAAATAATCATTAAACAAAACTCATATGGAAATGTGTCTGCATATTTTCCTACTGAATTTGCATATTGATGTGCACTGGGTTGAAAGAAAGTTGTCATCAAAAAATAAGAAATGGTAACAAAGTGAGCATGATAAATTTGCTCCCCCCACCACCACCACCAATCTGCCCAGTGGTGAAATTCGAATATTTTTACTACCAGTTGTGTGCGTGTGGCTTGGTGGGCATGGCTTGGTGGGTGTGGCGGGGAAGGTTACTGCAAAATCTCCATTCCCTCTCCACTCCTGACGGAAGGTTACTGCAAAATCCCATTTTCCCACTAACCTGCTTTCCAGCTCCGTTTTCCTGTGCAGGACAACAAAAGAAAATCCAGCCGATCAGCTAGGACTCAGGAGGCAGAAAATAGATGGGATTGGCAAGGCCAGTCAGAGGTAGGATTTGCTGGTTCTCTGAACTACTTAAAATTTCCACTACCGTTTCTCCAGAACTGGTCAGAATCTGCTGAGTATGTCCCTAATCATGGCAATGATGCCAAACATGCCATCAAAAGTTGGTTTTAAGGAATGGACAAATGATACAAAATAAGAGGAGTCTTAAACACAAGTTATGTTTTCTCTTTCCTGAAGGCAACATTAGCATAAAGACAAAAGCAAAAGCTATTAACCATGATTCAAGAAATGGCATAGTCTCGCCAACCTGTTTCATGTATCTTCCATCTAAATGCAAAATATTGTTTATTTTCCATCGCGGTACTTAATACAAGTTTGCATTCCACTGATGTGTCACCTTCCTTCATTATGAAACAGTGCTTGTGTTTTATAACTACAATTGTTGAAGAGAGGTTATGAAATACATTTTTAAGAGTCTGTCTCAGGAATTCTGAGACACTTCTTGGAGCAGATGGCTTAACAGTTTGTGAGGAAGTGATTTATAACCTAAAAGTAGCATTTTAACAAGACTGCGTGTTCTCAATTTACATGTAATGCTTATAAATACTGCTAATTTTGAAGCCACAATTGTGTTTCAACTGTCTTTCAGTGGAGTTGCTCTAAAAATAACAATTGGACAGCGGGCATGTTTAAATGGGAATAAGGGCTAACATGAAAAAGGATTACTCCTTTCTGGTGTATTTTCTTTTCCACTTAATATTTCTTAATATTAATATATTAATGTCTCTTGGTACCTCTCTTGTACATAAGTGTGAAAATACATATACACACACATACAAGCACACACACACAGAGAATTTAGAGAAAATCCTGAATGCAGAAACAAAAACTGCTGTATTACAAATCATTCTTCCCTACACTCACACACACACACACACACACGCACACACACAAATGCAAGAATCAAAAAACCTTTTTATCCCTGCAGCTGGTAACAACTTGTTTTTGTAATTCTGTGCTAGACCCTTACAATTTTCCTTTGAATAATATCCTGCAGTGGTGAGCTGTGCAGACTGATAATAAATGGTGTGAGAACAGAAGAGAGTGGGACAGAAGAGAGAAGGGAAAAAAAGGAGATGGAAAACATATAATACACATTTGCCTTTATATACTCTTTTCTTCCCAGTGTAAAATTGGACTGCCTTTGATTACCTTTTTCAGTATTTCTGTGTTGGTGCAGGGGTTAGAGTGTAGTTATTGCAAGATTACTCACTCATTGCCAGCAGTTCTATTCTGGCTGGCTCAAGGTTGACTTATCCTTCCATCCTTCCAAGGTCAGTAAAATGAGGACTCAGATTGGTGGGGGCAATAGGCTGACTCTGTAAACCGCTTCGAGAGGGCTGTAAAGCACTGTGAAGCAGTTTATAAGTCTAAATGCTATTGCTATTTCCCTCTCTTGAAAATTAAATAAAATGGGGGAGCTCTTATCAGATTAGTCTTCCAGGAAGCAAAATGTAGGACAAGAGGAGATTGGGAAACTGCTGTGTCTTATCAACAGGTATAAACAAGGGAAGGAAAAGAAAAGGCAACAAAGCCTCCAGATGTTTGGGAGAAGTGTTTTCTTTTTCTTTTTTTACTTCTCCACATCCCTCATTCTCTTTTTGTTCATTCCCAAGACTGAGATCTTCCCAGTGGAATATCATCAGCTGAGTAGAGAAGAGGTCATGGAAAAGCAGCCATGGCAAAGAGTAATGACCAGGAGTATGAAAAAAAAGGTGAAAGCTTTGAGGTTTTTGAGGTTCTGTCATACTGCAGAAGAGTTCAACCAACTGTACTTAAGAGAATCTTTGTAGGCACAAGAAGTTTAACTGTAAAGGGACTTGCAGTTTTATCCCTGGGTTGTGAACTTCTTTCTAAAGATCAACCATCAATTTGTAGCTGCTCGTGTCCATCAACCTTTGTATTAAATCTCACAGTATCACACCAGGAAAACTTTTTCCCATAAAACTCAAGTCTGGATGGGAAGCCAGGAAGGTTGCAGAATGAAAGTTTTCTTTAAAAAAAACCCAGCAACAGTAGACTTTTTCACCACTGCCAGTCAGAAAGCAAAGTGAAAAAAAGAAAAGAAAAGAGAGATTGGAGCTAAATTACTCATCATCTGAAGAATAAAGTAGACAAAATTGGGAAAGTCTACAGAACATGACTTTTGGAATTCATTCCAATCCCTTCATAGCAGCCCTATCCTGGATTACATGATCAGGAAGAATGGCACCATTCCAAGCTGCCTTTCCCATAGAGATGAATTGGGGATAGGTTTATTTTTACTCAAAATGCTTTGTTCCACAGCCCAGCCTGATGTAGCCTATTTCTAAATTTGGCCTTTCTTTTACCAGTTTTTACTACCATTCTCAATTTGGCCTTGTTCTGTTGAGTTTTCAAAACGTTGGACTGATGGATAGAGTGTTAGCCCTCTTTGTATAATTTCTTTCTAACACCTCCTTGAGTTGAAGCCATGATAAAAAGCAAATAGATGCTCTTTTGCAAAAAAAAATGTCTGAGAAATGGAAAAGCAAGTTTCATCCAGCATTATTTATTTAACAGGTTTTCACCAAGGACCATCTGTGGTTGGACAAATCAATAAACTTTCTCTCCTTGGATGGGAACATCAGAGTTTGCCTGATTATCTGGGAGATCAGAATTCAAAAATTTAGCCACAGAGTCAAGAAACTATGTAAAATTGTTAAGAAAAAAATGGAGTATTCTATTTGTCATGAATCATCTTCTCCCCCAAAATAAAGGTGTTCTCCATCAAAAAATTTCAGTGATCTGGTCTCTCCATTATCATATGTCTTCTGATACGTGGAGAAATTTGACAGTTGGTCTTTCCATATGGGATTCTCCCAAGATGTTGCATCTTGGCCAATTTCTTATAAACAATAGAGCAGTAAACTGCCTAACCTGTCAAGAACAAGCTTTCAACACAGTTCTATGACATTATTTCCCATACAAGCTCAAAGCTAAGGCTTGCTCTGAGGTAAGAAGTAAGGCCAGTGTCAATGTTCCAAGTAATGCACCCAATGAAAGCAGAACTCCAAGGCAGGTAGATTCCCCAAAGAACAATGTATTAGACACATCATATTGGTACAACTGGTGAAAACCAACTCTGAAATTTCCCATGGTTTTCACCGAATTAAAAAGTTCCCCGAGTCCCCCCCAAGTCATCAGTCACATTGTCCAATAGAACTGCTGGATGGTTGCTTGGTTACTCCACTCCTCCTCTTCCCAGCCCCCTGTTGAAATGTCCTTGGTTCCCACAAGAAAATGTTTTGCTTTGACAACAAACCCCCAGTTATCTATCCCCCCCCCCATCTTCTGGCAACCCTGGAGCTGCAAAGATGGACTCAGCCAGATTCATTTCAGGGTTGACAGCCAGATTATTTGAGGGACCATCCCTCTCTGATTTTTTCTGATTATCTTCCCATTAGAAATAACCACAACAGGTATGTTCCAGTTGCTTTTATTATCTTATCTATTATACTGTTACATTACGTTATGTTACGTTACGTTATGTATTGTGTGTTTTAGCAGTATTCTTTTATGGAATCCAGGAGGTGTTCCTTTTTTGTCATAGGATGTGTCCTTGGAAACAGCTCTCCCTTCCCTAAGAGTTAGATGATGCTCTGTTACTCTTTATCAAGGCCTTTAATGGCTGCTTCTTTCCTCAGGCATTGTGAACTGAGATGTTAGATACGTCAGACCTGTGTTACTATTATGTGAGAAAGCTTGCTTTTCATAGGCATTGGCCCACTGTATATTGGTTTAATGGATCCTGTTGTAGTCTATTGTGATGAAACTGTGAGGGTTTTATGTCATGACTTTGAATGTATAATTAGCTACCCAGAGTCATGTAAATGAAATGGGCAGCCTTCTACAATACTGTTTCATGTAAATTAACAAAATAAACTAAAGATAAGGTGTGAATATATTTTCTCAGTCGAAATCAGCAACCACTTAGAGATGTTAAAAACTGCAAGTGTAATTGTCACATTTAAGAATCTCGTGCTGCACCTGGCAATATTAATATTTCTTCAGTGCTTCAATATATTATTCCCCCACCTGCTCTGTTCTCACATGTTTGTCTGATTCCTTAATATTCTTAGAAGGAAAAACAGTTTTTACACATCTTTCTTACTCCACTTTAGCAGTGTGAATTAATTCTTGAGGGTCACTTTATCAAGCTTAATTTATTAACAACTAAAGCTTCAATCCAAGTCTACCCTTAGTTGCCATAAATTTTAACCATTGGTTGACAATGATAGCTTATTCCAACAAACCCTCTTCTTCCAGAGGCAGGCTATCCCAATGGCAAACACCTTTTATTATAGGATTTTTTTTCCAAAATATGAGCCAAAAGCTTCCTTATCAGTCCCATCCTTTGATTGTAATCCCATAATATCTATTTCTGAGCATAAGCAATGGGTAATTATTTAGATCTCTACAGCTGTCCAACTCAACTGCCACCTCTTAAATAAAGCTGCAGGATATTGTTCTGACTCAAGCCTTGTTCAAAACAAACAAACACCAAACAGAGATAAAAGCAAAACCCTTTTAGTGCCTCTCTGTGAATTCCATTCATTCATAGCAAAATAGTATTAAAAACTAATTGTCCCAGATAAGAATGAGTCTTGCCGAGGTTGGACAAGGCTGCCAAGAATATTAGATTAAATTGCAAAGAAATAATCAAAACCAAAAGTCTCCAAACACAAACCAGGATAGTCTGAACTTCCACAAGACTTGTAGTGCAAGAACTTTTTTGCTTCCTGCAAAGAATCCCAGCTCTGAGGGCTGGTTTTTATCCCTTAAGCAAGGGGCCATCACTTTGCAGCCTTACTACCAAACTATCCATGCTGCTACAGCTGCTCTTTCCTTTGAGCAGCCCTGCATGCATGCGCACTGGGGTCCTCTGCATCGGGGTCCTCTGCATCACCGCTGGCCCCATCCCTGCATCACACATAGGCTTCTCATCCAAGGACTCGCTCTCTGAGACCTCAGCCATCCGCACCTGCTACCAGCGAACCACAACAGATGTTCAATCCAGGAAAAATCTTCAAGAAATGTCAAGTCTTCAAATACTATTCAAAAGATAGTAGAAGAGGATGCTTAAACACCTGGGGTAAATGTTCTTTTAGACTGCAAGGTTGGGGATAGAAAAGGCCAGTTTTCTAGACCCCATTAGACAACATTGCTTAAAAGGTGGCACTGTGAACCCACTCTGTAGGATCTTCCTAAATTCAGTTTTCAATGATAGCAATCTTTGGGAGCATGGTGCTGAAAGCCACTAATATGACAATCTTGCTGAGGGACAGCCACATAAGCAAGGAGTCCATTTTCAAATAACTTAAGATTCCCCTTGGAAGCCATTTCCAAAGTAGCCATGAATCCCAAAGGTAGCCAGATAGTCCCCAAATCACACCGTAGGGCATGTTGCTCAGTACCATGGACAATTCCCACAGAAATGAGATGATCCTTTATTATGGGTCCAAATTCAGCAACTGTTAGAAGAGAAGTCAACTTCCTTGAGGATAGGGTTTGCACTAAAATGCACATACGCACATTGTGTTGAGAATGCAGTGGTGATGTCCTGACATCAGCAGAATGAATATAAGTCAACAGGTTTGGTCTGAGAGATGTTTCTGCCCCTTAACTT
Source organism: Laticauda colubrina (assembly GCA_015471245.1). Taxonomy (NCBI): domain Eukaryota; kingdom Metazoa; phylum Chordata; class Lepidosauria; order Squamata; family Elapidae; genus Laticauda; species Laticauda colubrina. The sequence continues at coordinate 10,130,027 of BLBF01000058.1, forward strand.
ACAAATTGAAATGATCTGTGAATTTTTTAAAGGAAAGAAAAGTCATAACATTGCCCTAAACATCTACAAGACATAATATGCCTCTTCTCTGAAATAGGTTTGGGAATATGCATTAATTACTTTGATGGGTGAAAAGGATACCGCACCCAGCCTAGCAGCCATGGCTTATCCCTCCCTACTCAAAGTAAATGGATACTGAGATTTAAATGAGAAAACTATGGAAGATAGTTAATCCAATATATTTGTTCATTTTAAAGCTCACAACAGTAAGGTCAACAATATGCCATAATAATCTAGTGCTCTATAGACACATACACACAAGAAAGCATGATTTGGAGAACCATCTTTAAGGTCATTTAGCTTTAAACCACCAAAGATTGTTGAGAATTGGGTGGGTTATAAATTGTAAAAATAAAGCAACAGTATTTAAAATGCATTCAACAACTGAATTTTGGCTATACCGTTATCAGTCCCCCTACCCCTCAGTATTCTATTATTTGAACTTTGCCAATAATTTTCCCTGAGAGTCCTAAAATAACAGAATGGTTTTGGTTCAATATTTACAACCAGTAGGAAAAAAAGAACCAGCTATTCACTAAACATTCTTCTAAAACAGTAATTGGAGTAATAGAAGTCCCCCAAAGAATGATAGTTATAAAGTAAGACATAGACATTAAATATTAACAAATATGTCTTTATCATCTCAATTCCTCAATGTTTTAATATTTGAAGTCAGTTTCTCCACAACAACAATATTCTACATTGTCTGTATCCATCCACTTCTCTCACTAAAGACCAGTGACATGTATATGATTTCCTTCTTTTAATATAAGAGCAGGACAAAGATAAATTCTTTCTGGCCAGTCCTTTCCTCCAGTGACTGAAAAATCTCTCTCCCAAATGTAATAATCTTTGAGCCAGTTAAGCCTGTGTAAATATAATTGCCCAGTTCTCACAAGGCAAAATAAGAAAGTCATCTTCTGACGCTTAAAGGATTATGATGTTGATGCTACATAAGTCTCCTGGAGGAAAACATCACCATGAATATTTTTAAGATGATGGAGAAACTTTTACAAATGACTGACTGGCTACTGTGTTGTATGTTTTTAACAAGGATGGAATGGAAACATATCTTCTCAACATGTACAGTAAGCAGATTTGTTTTTATGAGAGTGTCTACTTCTTCAAAGTATCCACAGAGAAAACTCTCCAAGTATCTTTTAACAGTTCCCATCCAACTTTAAAAAAAAAAGCAATTTGAGCATAAAAGCAGCCAGTGGGACACATTTTCCATTTTAAAAACCTTCACAAGAAGTCATCCAACAGATTTTGGAATTTAAAAGAGAGAGAAGGGTGGGGGCGGTAAGGGAAGCTGGTTGCTGGGGCTTTTTCTGAAGGGAATGGCTCAAAAAATGGGAGTGCAGGCATGAAAGAAATTCACTTACCAGCCTTCAACTGAACTGATTTGGGATCTGACAAGTCCAAATAAATAATTAAAACTGAGGATTTCTTTCCTCCATTCTCTTTGTTTCTTTCAGACTGATAACAGAACTGGTTGAAACACTGTGCAAACTGAATAAGGTAGTGAAAAAGAAAGAGGAGGGGAAGGAAATCTTCAGCTTATCAAAATTGTCATGGCAATACATTAGATTTAGCAGAAATTGGGATCCTGTTTAGCAAGTCACTCTAGCTTTTCTATCTCTTAACTTGTCTCAATTCTAAGCTATAAAGATAATTCTTTATGTGACTGACAGCCCTCTAAGTTGTGACAGCTTAAATTGATGTTTTGATTTCTCTCTTGCTCTCTCTTTTTCTCTGCACAGAATATAAGAAAAACAACAACTGCCAGAGATGGGATAGGACAGAAGTTGTAAAAATGTAGAGCAAGCGTGGCAAAGGAGCAAAGCCAGAAAGTATCTTTTCTGGTTTTATTACCTTGTTAATAAGTTTTGCCACTTCTCAAACAGTGGTTGGCTTTCTCTTCTCTACCCCATCCTAGGAGCTACAGAACATTTCATTCCATCAGAAAAATATATTCCAATTTCTGGAGAGAACCAGCAGGGTGGCTGAGTCTATTTAACTTAACTGTGTGTCAGAAAAGTCCCTACTAAACAAGGCTTACTCTTTAGCAGAACACAAAGAGTAGATCAAACACTTTGTATGGTCTGGCTTTTACAATTTAAGTTCTAAAAATTCTTCATAGCTGATTGGGAGGGCCCAGCATTAACATGTATTCCTCTGGGCTGTCCTTAGATATAGTGTGTCTTCAGATTTTAAGAGGCTCAGGTAACAAGGATGCTCAGGGGTGGGATTCAAAATTTTTAGCAACTGGTTCTCTGGGTGTGGCTTAGTTGGTGGGCATGGCTTGCTGATCATGTTATTGGCTGGGTGTGGCCAACTCAATATCTCTCACATCGAGGCACGCATCTCCTCGCCTGGCCTCTCATCCCCAGCATCGTGGGGATGCTGCAACAGTCGTAGGTGTGAAAAATGGTCGTAAGTCATTTTTTTCAGTGCCATTGTAACTTTGAATGGTCACTCCACACAAGCAAAGTACTAGCAAAGGAAGGGAAAAAACCTCCAGAGAAGTTCCTGAGACAGGAAGTCTAGCCCTGCCAAGAATGTAACGGATCTCAACGGAGAGGCAGTTTCTGTAAGCAACACCAGAATGTTTCCTTCCTGCCTTCCTTACAGGATTAGGCCAGTAATTTCTTCTAACAACCGATTCTCCAAACTGCTTAGAATGTTAACCAGTTCTAGCGAATAGGTACAAACTGGTAGAATCCCACCCCTGAGGATGCTCAAAGGATTTTATGTTTTCAACTGCAATAAGCAGAAAGGAAGCAAAAGAGTGAAAATAAGTCACCTTACTTCCTATGACAAAAGAGAAGTGAGACCCATTTGTGTTAATGGACAATACTGTTAACTATTATAATCCATTATTTAACACAGTATGTAGCAAGAGAACTCACAGGTTTGTTTAACAGCATTATAATAAATCCCACTTAAAAAATAAACAAGTAAAACAACCAAAGCATCTAAGTTTCTAACAAAGACATCTCTGAAATTTTATGTGATTTCATTCAAAAATGAAAAACTTTCAAAAATAAAAATGTTTATCATTGTAAGGCAGGGGTCCCCATACTTGGCAACTTTAACACTTTATGGAGTTCAACTCCCAGAATTCTCCAGCCAGCATAGCTTTAAGACTTACTACAAGTCTTAAAGTTGCCAAATTTGGAGACCTCTGTTGTAAGGTGTCGTGCTATTTGTGGCTCTTTAAAAAAATAGAGAGGGCAAGGACAATGATAAAATCATGGTTTTCTTACTGCTGGAAAATTAGCAATCAGGGGAATAAGGCAAGACCATTATTCCATATTCAAAAACATTATCATTGTGGATTCCAGATATTGTCAAGAACCCAAGATTTGTCTTTATACCCAATTGGTAAGTTTCCTTTGAGCTATAACGTCCCATATCTAATGGATTTTTTTTTTTTATTTCCATTGTCTATAAAGGCCTTTCTGTGACATTAAAATTGTGGATTCTTATTTATTCTTCCAGATTCCATAGCATCCATCAACAAAACAAATATATTTTATATTTTTGTTTTTTATGTGTGTTTTGTTTTCCCAAATTTTGTTCTATTGTACTTTACTAATTTATTTGATTCTTTTTGTTAGTTCTTATTGTTTTTATTGCTTTTATTTTTATTTTTTGTTTTAAATATGATTTTGCATTGTGTAAGCTGCCTTGAGTCGCCATGGGCAAATAGGTGGCAATATAAAACAAACAAACAAACAAATAAACAAACAAATAAATAAATATTCCATTTCCCCAGAATACATTCAGAAAAGCTGACAGACTCCCCTGTACATTTTCCCCTTTGTGCTGATGGGGGAATATCTCTATTAACCTCATCTTTTCACTTCAAATTCCAGTAGTACAGCAGAACTACCTTAATAAATGCAAATATATGAGCCAAGAAACTATACAGATGAGTTGGTTGAAGAAGTGAGAACATGACACTCAAGAAGATTCAACATAAACCCTGCTCCCCTTCCCTCTTTTTCCACTAATATTTCATTATAATATTCCATTAAAGATGCCATCTATGTCAAAATTGAACAGCCCTCTCTCAAGAGGGGAAGAGATATGACATCATCTATCCCCAATCTACGACACAGTCGTTTCAGCAGTTCCAAGAAGCTTCCACACCAATTTGCACCACTTAGGTGACCCTAATGACAGAGATAAACCTCCAAATGCCCTCAATGACCTTCTAAAAGAATGCTAAAAGAATCCCAATGTTCAGCTGTCTGCAAGGCACATAAATCCTTCCATTCCCCACTAGCCAGTCAGAGTTGAAGAAGCTTCTTGGATGAGAAGTGAAATGTCTTCAAAGAAAAAACAGAAAGTCCAGTTGCCTCTTCCAAAAAAAAAAGCACCTTTGGGACAACTGCGACCTGGATGACTGAGAATCTAGATAGACATTCCACTATAACATTGAACACCTGGCTAACCTGGTTCTATCAAGACCCACTGGCATGGAAAATAATTAGAAGATTGATATCCGGTGCTTTTCTTCTTCTCTGGCATGTACAAGTCAAATCTTGATTTCATCACAAACTCACTGATGAATAGGCTGAATATTGTGGACTGATTGTTTATTGTTCCTTCTTATTGCCTTTTATCTTCCTTAACAAGCGGGTGAACATTGTTCCTGAAGCCCCAATATGGATACTAATGGGACTTAATGAGTATTTCCAGAACAAAAGATCCCCTTTATATAGAGGAAGGGAGAAGTCAGTAGGGCAGGTGTCACATTCCTGAGTGCTCAGGGGCAAGGGCACAGATTTTCTATTCAGAGAGAATTTCATTCGCTGAAGAAAATTAATAACATCTACCAAATATAAAGCAGTTACACTTATTCTCTATTCCCTGTTACCTTGGCTTTTTTGATAGATAGGCCCTGTATTAACTGTCAGATTTGTTCCATTTAAAAAAATGTGTTCTTTTGCCCCCTCAAAGATGACGAATTTGTAGTTGCCAGTTACATTTCTTTGGTGAAACTCTGCCCATCTTCTTGGAACTAGGGAGGGGATAATTATAATTGCAGCAAATAAGGGAGCGGAACAACAGAATGAAATGAAAATGTTATGCATTGACAGGGGATTGATCCATTATAAAGTAAGGAACCGGGAAATTTGACGCAGTGGCAGTCAGCTGATTACCAACCCTAGGCAGTGCTAACCTGTGCAGGGCAGAGAGAGAGAGAGCTATAATTAAGAGCTGGAGGAAGACACAAAAAAAAGTGCCAAATGAAAATGAATTTGAATTCCTCCTGTCAGTTTTCCCTGATTAGCATTTCTGATGTTTCATTTGCTGTAGCAAAGTGCCAAGGAGAATTTAAAAAAAAAAAAAATCTAGGCTGGACTGTTATAACAAATTTGATAGGGAACTGCCCTTGATATGTTCCAGGAGAGTTAAATCATCTGAGAATTGTTAGTCTTGGAGAACACATAATTCTTGTGTTCAAAGTGTGTACAGGTAAAAGTGTCAGGTTCAAATCTTAGTGACTTCAGGGGACAAATCCATGGAGTTTTCTTGCCAATAATACAAAAGGTTCTGCCACTGGCTTATTCTGGGATAGTTTTTCAACTTTTATTTTTTCCTGGGGTACCTTTTTTTTTAAAAATCTGCCCAAGTTTGGAACCATGGCTTTTTCCGAAAGACAACTTTCCACAGATTTGCTAGATGTTGTACAGCACATTTTTACATTATTCACTCAAGAATGCCCCTGAGTTTGCATCTAATGAAAATGGACTCTAGCCCAGAATAGCTTCTGCTGCAGTCCACTGGCAAGTCATAAAGATGCCAGAAGAATCTTTTTGGCTTTGCCGAAGTCACAACTTCTCTATGGTACCATATGCCCAAACTGCTGCTGAAGCAATAAACTTCAATGTGTTCACCTATTTAAGTAAACTTAGTAGCACTGATTAGTATCTCCAGATTTCTATGTAACATTAGGTTTAGGTTTAGCCTTGAAACAATGTTCTCCTAATTTATAAAGATCTGGAAGGATAGCTTGTTCCTTTGGGCGGAATTTGTGGAGTCTTTAAGAGAAGTGAATCACAAGAGGACAAACCATAGTTAAGAACCAGGAATAATACTGAGAAAAAGTAGAATATTGAGTTAGAGTTAAAAACAAGGAAAGATATCAAAGAAAAAAAAAAACCAGAAAAAATTACAAGGACTATTTGAAGCTTCTGATGGGTGGCACAATTTATGTCTTTGGTCCATTACTGGCTCTCATTAGGAATGGAAGTATCTCTTTTACTGCAATTCATCTCTGTCCATTGGTGAACTCAAAAGATTTGTTCAGCTATTCTTACAGCAGCCCCCTTGAAAACCTGAGGGAGAAAGAAATGCTGCAAGATATTCAAGTTATTCAAAACTAACAATGCCTTTAAAAAAAGACCCTGAATATTACAAGGCAAGCAAGGTAAATATTGTGGTTCTATCAAAGCTTCAATGAAATTTAAGCAACATCATTCAGTGACAATGTATTGCACTCCAGAAGTTCCAGATCTGGGGCTTTGTCTTATTTAGCTAATCCCTAACCAGACAGGCTGTCCAGAAGACGACATGGTTAATGCTGTCCAAACCAGATAACTAGGAATGTTATATGAGTCCCAGTGTACCTCATTCCAGAATGTGAGGGGCAGGGTTGCTGCCTTTCAATTTCATTTTATTAGGTACATGTATAATGTCAGAAAGAGAGGGGTAAAGTAATTTTAATTCTACCTTTGCTAGTGACTAGCATGTGGGTTCATGCTAGATTTCCCAGTCATGTTTCGGGCACAATCGACCAGATCCACATGTGAAGGGTTGAAGTTGACTATTGCATTCTACTTATTCTGCAAGAATTTTCCCAGATGCATGTCTTATCTTGCGGACAAACAAATTAGGTTCCAGGGAATTGGAAGGGAGCGTCAATCCTAAGTCTCTTGCAGCTGTACAATGATCCAAGGTTAACTCTCACCTTGATCCCTCCTCCTTGCCTGGATGGCAGTTTCCCAACACTTGTCATGAAAGAAACAGGAGTGTTTTTGGTACATATTTTGTGGTGCCTTGTATATTCATAGAGATAACCATTTTTTTCCCCTGCAATGCTTCTTCAAAGCCCATTTGTAATTAACCTTCAGTTCAGAGGGCTATAAAGGGTTCTCACCAAATGAGAAGCACGAGGCACAAAAAACTCTACCAAGAAGATGCACTTCAAAAGACTAAGATGGATGAGGTACATCAATAAGTAGGAGATCTTTCACCATCGAGTACGTCAAAAATTGTAACTTTGGACAACTTCATCATTTTAGAGCTGGGAAGACTTAAAAGCTATTTTCCCCTCAAATCTTCCTTTTGACAATCAGTGAATAGAACAGTAAGTGTTATTAGACTAATTTACTGTTAATCAGAAATGAGAAATGAAAGATAATTGTCTGTTCAGATTGGATAGTGTGACATGGATACAGATTAGCTCCAGAAGAGACAACATGTGTGCATTTGCCTGTGTGTAGAAGATATAGAAGTAGACACAAATATAGATATATCAGGCTGAATCCCCCAAATATTTATACCAGTAAGAGGAATTATTTTTTGAATACCTTCTCTGCTTGAATCTGGATTGCCAAATAACAACCAGTCCCGAATATACAGTAGATAGTTGAAGAGGAAACAAAGGACTGATGACAAAAGATTTAAAAAGTCTGTTTAAAGTATTTTTACTGATAATTATATGAATATTAATAAGAACAGTGAGATAATTAATATTAAATTTTTAGCATTTTTCTTTCCACTTGCTTCAATTCTTGGAGGGCGGGGTGCCAATGGGAATGACAAAGAAATAAAACATCTCTCACAGATGCTCATAGACACACACACAAAAATAACAAAAAAGAACTACATGGCTTCTTCAATCCAATACCACATCATTTTCCAGTTCATTCTTAACACTGACATAAGACAGGTGTGTTGGTCTCTATGGAAAAGAATCAGGCAACAAAACTCAGAAACCATACTTGGAAAATATATTGGTTTCCCAGAGCTTCCCTTTTATATATCTAACTACCCTTCCTCGAGAAAGGAAGATTTCAAAACAGAGTTCCTTGGCTAGTATTAATCATTGAATACGTCTATATTAGATGAGACCTTCAGCCAGCCTGGACCTCTCTCTCTTCCTAGCAGAATCAAATCACTATAGAAATGCTATAAATGATGGTCCATCATACGGTAATGGTTGCAAAGATTTCCAGTACTTATTTTATATACTACTGAGCTCCGCAAAAATGTTCAGACACTGGACATGTTGGAGCCGAGAGTTTTTGGATGATTCTGTTTACAGTTCTTTTTTTGTCAGTGGAGAATAACTTTTCATGCACTCTATGAAAATGGGCCCTGGGTCATGAAAGCCCAAATCAAGAGCCATCAAGATTCTTTGTGTGTCTAAGTATGATCATTTGATGTAGTAGGTTAAAATGAGAACCCTCTAGGATAAGTTAAAAGTTCAATTAAAATCTACATGGGATTTTAGCCCAGTTATTGATTTACTATTTGGACACTTATTATTTTAGCCCAGTTACAATTTCCTAGATTTCTATGTCAGAGAAGAGATTGCAAGAAATTAGTTGAATAAAAATAGACTGAAGAAATTATTCATCCCAAATGTATTTATTCCAGATTTTACTTTCATTGTTGTCATTGCCCACACCGATAAACATTCTTTGCAGTCTGTCATTATTCCGAGGTAATTGGCAATAAAATGGATGCTTAAAGTCAGTGGTACAAGCTACAGTTAGGTAATCTTAGTCTCCAAGGTTAATGATTTTACAAAAGGCCCTTTTTGATGATATGACATAGAAGTGTCTTATTTTAAATAAGGTAAATAAGAAGGTACATAGGTAAATTGTCCTATGTAAATTTTGGGGGAGATTTTTCTTCTGCCAGCATCCTCCCTTTACAACAGGGGTGTCAAAATCAAGGCCCAGGGGCTGGATCCACTGTGGGGTGCTTTGGAAATAGCAAATGACTAGCCTGCAGTGCACCTGCCAGTGAAAACAGAGCTTGGGAGGGCTGTGTGTGTCCCTCCCATTCCATTTTCACTAGCAGAGCGTTGTAGGAGGCTGCCCCAGCCAAAAAACGGAGCTTGAGAGCCCATTTTCTCAGGCAGAGTGCCATTTCCCCTGCCCCCCCCCCCAAGGTCAAACACAACTTTGATGCAGCCCTCAATGAAATCGAGTTTGACACCCCTGCTTTAGAGTAGCTTGTGTCTCACTTCTTTGAACACTGTTCTGATTATCTAACAGGTTGGTCTTTAAAACATTAGAGGGGTAGATATTTGGTACTATTCCAATGGTTTGGGTCTACAGTACACATTATCACATCCTTACTGATTGAGACAATATCTGGAGGGACCTTGGTTCCTCTCCTTCCTGTCTTGCTCTTCTAAACTGGTGTGCCAATCATCTTTTAAATGGATGTGGGCTGGTTCCTCCCATTTTTCCCCCTCCTGTGGTTGAATTAAGGGCAGCCCTTGAGAATATCCCCGATACTAATTTTCTGTGAGATATTTCATGGGAGATATCACGGTTTCTTTCTCCAGGTAGGAGTTCCACAATAATCAAAGACTTGAAACTGTCTTGACCCACATGCTCCCAGAAAGTCATATGTGCTTTTTTTATCCTACTTCTTAACTAAAGGACAAGTGTTATTATCTTCACTGTTCTATCCAGCAAGCAGGTATAAGAGGAAAAGAAAAAAAATATTGACTACTATGTTCTGCCAGAATCAAATTACTGCTAAAAACAAAAAAAAAGGACAGAGAGAAAAGAAGAAGCTGCCAAGCTAATGGTACAATCATAGCATTCTGGATCCTTCATCCAAATTCTGAACATTTTCCCCTCCTCCATTTTTAAAGTCTAAATACAAAGCAATCCCAGAGAAATAGACAAGAGAGACTTTAGGTTAGCCAGATTTGTGGAATAATTGGTTCAATTCTTGTATTAGCAGGTGTCATGCTTCTAAAAGCAATAAATGGGTCCAAGACAAAATCTAAATTCAGTTTCATCTATGCTGAAACATAATTAAAACTAAATATAATTAACAACATCACTCTCTCTATTCCTTAATTTAAGACTTTTCCCACTTTATCTCATTAAAATTTGCAATACAACATAAGCCTTCAGGTAATATACATCAGTGATTAAAGCCCAGCATACAATCCAAAACATGTAGGATCATGTGTAGAATATCACTATCCAGAAACTGAACAAGCCTCCATATTGGTTAATGCAATGCATAAATACACATCTGCACATCTCACTTGGTGGGAAATATTTTTAGAGCAAAATAACTGGCAAAAGCTCAATGTCCTAGTTAGCTTCCATTTCTCTCTTTCTAGTTTATCATATTTATAATCTTTTTCTTTTACTAGGTGATGGGGTACACTGCTCACTGTGGCTCCAAATTAATAACCATAATTATCTTGGAAGTAAATCCTTTGAATAATCAGGATTTCTTCAAAATACTTCATGGTCCCTGCATGGCAAACAAAATGTAAAATTCATTTTGATACCATTCCAGGTTGCATATTGCAATGCCAAAAATTGTGTTTCAGAAAAGGAACACATCCAGAGAAGTACATGCAGACTTTGGCTCATTAACACAACTATCTGTGGCCATCTTCTATTCCCACTGGATATACTCATCAAGCCAAAACGAAGTCCTCATCATTCAAATTCCTTACTTAATCATTCAGCTTCTAAGAAGACTTTTTTTGTGGGCCAAATCTGATTCTTTGTCAGGAATTCTATTAGCAAAGATTTTAATTAATTAGTAAGCATTTGCCTATCTCAAACAAATGACTCTGGCCAGCTAGCAACAATTAACCAACAAGCAGAAAACATCAAAATAAATAGACAATCAGCAGCCATGATAAAAATAATAAGAAGAAGAGAGTTGTGATGACCCCGGGCATGGCATGAAGGCAACACAGTCAAATAAGCAAGAAGAGTCCCTTTATTTATCTCCAACTTTGTCCCCCCAATGTCCAGGTTACCTTCAGATGGAGAAAAACTCTCCCAAGAACAGCCTTTAATTGTAGAAAATTCAGTCCAAAACAAAGGTACACACAAACTGTAACTAAAAATCCAAACAAACCAGGCTGCAATAATTAACTTGACAGGGCAGGAGAAGCACTTTCAGACTTGAAAGCACGGTAAAACTCACACAGTTGGGAAGATGCCAGGAACACAGATAAGCCAGGACGATACCAGATAAATTCACGATTTGCTCCCAACAACTTGCTGTGCAGCTTCCCTTTTTAAACTCTGTGTTCCCAGCTGTGGCTAATGAAGAGAATCAAGGCTTTTTCCTCCCCTGTAAGTCATGCAACCCATGTTGTTCTCTTCTCCATTCCTCCTTGCATGCCTTTGGATGAAGAGGAGGTGGGCCTGGGTCTTCCTCTGAATTTCCTCTTCCTTGCTCTACTTCTCTCCTGCTCTGCCCAGCCAGACTTTACCCTTCCCCAGTTTCTTCCACAGCCAGCGGAGCCACACTCCCACTCCCTATCAGTTGTTCAGCCTTACCCTCTGAATCAGATTTTGACAAGGGCATGACAAGAGTTAGAATCAATATAATCTCATCAATGCAATCATTTCATTGCAATGGCTCCAATTTCCATGGCCCAATTTTCTTCTTGGGCCCTGCCAAATGGAACCCATAACATGCCTCTCCTTCCAGATTTGATGGGACAAACATGTTCCATGTTCTTAGCCATAGGAGACCTTGTAACTGGCAAGGAAGACCTTCCCATCTGCATACAGGTAGGTATCCTCTCTGTAGAAACCACAGCTTGAAGCTGGCTCTTTTAGTGACCAAATAGTACTGCTTCTACTGAACCCATAGCCCACAATCAAAATTAAGACCCAGAGGTTAATTCCCTCCTTGTCTACTAAGCTGTACAATTCTTTTTGGTGGGCTTAAATTAGCAGGAAAGTCATCTCTATGTATCAGTTCCTAAACTTGATGGCACTGAAATGATTGCTAGGTTACAATGCTACTTTCACCTTTTGCCATCAACCTGCAAAAAAGGACATGGGAAGTGAAGTTTGAGTTGTGACATTATCATGTCAGTTTCATCATTAATGCCCCCTGCTTCCCTGCAGCCACTTTGGGTTACTTACTGGGTGAAAACCAGAAAGGGTACAAAGTGGCTGATCTCTCATCAGATGCCAAGAAACAGCTGATTTTTTCTCTCCCTCTGCTCTTGGAAGGCTGTTGCTCAACTTCAACAAATCAAATCGAAAGCACTATGCAAGTCAACCATGACTTAACCATAAGCTTGTTCAGCAAGCATTCAGCCAGACCTCTGAACCATGAACCAAGCTTTTCACTAATGTTGCTAAGGAGAACATGCACAGCATATATTGGGAGCAAACACTTTCCATTTTTATCTCTTTGTTTATCTCAGATAAATTAGTGCATCAGCCACTTAACTGAAGGCATGCATTCGCCACATGCCTTGATTTAAGCTTATCATCAAGATGCTAAGTTACATCAGACAAGCTCACGATAAACCTTTAGTGGTGGCCATATCTCTCTTTAAAAATGAGGAACACATTCATTGTTTCTTAAAATATAGGAAGCAGCACAATAGAGAATCTTCATGTGCCCTTTTTTTTTTTTTTTTTTGACAGAGGTGTAGAATTGGGAACATTTTCTAGCACATTGAATCTGCTGCACATTGGCAAAACATAGCAGGAACAGAGTGATAATTGAACAATTAGCAAGCACCATAATAAAAGAGTGCATAATTAAAATAACCACGCCACGGTGAAAAAAAAAACCCTCACAAAGTGCAACAGTATACAAAAAGGAAACAAAAGTGTAAATCAGCAGAGAACAGCTTCTAAAGCAAGAACTAATCACAAAGGAAAGATCAGAAGTGACAGGGTAGTAAAAAATAATAATAATAAAAAGAATAAGAACAAAACAGAGAACCAGTAATGAACAGCCATTCCATGCACCTACCCCCAAAAACAGCATATTAAAATACGCTGATTTTTTTTTTTTGCAACAATAGGGTAGCAGCCCATGACAAATGCAGCAATATATAAATCACAAGAAGAAACACTAATGATTATCCAGATGTCTCAGGCCAAAACTTGCTGTAGGATATGGTAAACAAAAAAGATGACAGTACAATTAAAGTTTTCCTTATCACATTTATGTGCATACCATATAAAAAGAACCCAAGGGAAGTTTCAATCTCTCTCCATCATAGCTGCCTTTCTAACTTTGACTATATTCTGCAGCTATCCCTATTATACTATTTTTCTTACCTTATTATACTTCTATAGTACTAGTTAAAGTACTAGCTGTTAAATAATATTGTAATTAACCCAGTAATGGGCAGGAACTCCTTCCAAACTGCAACTAAGCCCTTCCTATTTCAGTTTCCAGTGTGAGGGGTGAAAAGCTTGAGATATACTATTCTCATGCGACCTTAGGTAATTGCATTCAGTAAGTCATTGTTTTAATACTTAACAGGATGATTTTTTAAAAATGTTACTTTGTGCTTTTTCTCTCCATATTTGCAAGTTGGGCAAACCATTCTTGTTTCCAGCTGAAGACAATATGATTTCTAATCTGCAAAATGCCAAGCAGGGAGAGAGTCAGGAAAAAGCAAGGTAGCCCCACTCTTCCTTACAGTGAGATCTTCTTCCTTGGAAAATATTCAATCTTCATCTAACAGTAACCATCCCATCAGGCTACTTAGACTGTTTCCTCTGAGATCTTTAAGAAAAATGGCCTGGATTTTTTATTTTAAATAAAACAAAACAAAATCTTCCTCCCTTTTTTGTCTATGAAATCTTCTAGGCTACAACTCTGAAGGTGGGAATAGCCTGCTGCTGCTTGCTATGAGTCATTATGGGAATATTTGGAGCTAAAGAGCAGGCAGAAATGTATTAAATATTAAAAATATGGAATTAGGATTCCTTGCTGAGTTGATATCAACCTCTAAAATGTGATCTTTGTGTTCAAGGACCAGTCGTAGTGTCCAAGCACAGACAATCCCATTCCTTAGCAGGATGTCTGGATCAATTCACCCTCAAAAGTTGTTCCAAAACACCCTGAGTATCTGGAAAATTCAGAACAGAAAGTGAAGATGACAGAGAAGAGTTATAAACTCCAAAAAACCTTTTTAGTGACCCTTCTCAGCACATGGTATAGAATCTTAGATTGATCTAAATCATTTGAACAAGATGCTTCAGTGGTTAGAATGCAGTATTGCAGGCTATTGACTGCCAGAAGTTCAATCCTGACCAGATCAGGGTTGACTCAGCCTTCCATCCTTCCAAGGTTGATAAAATGATTGTTGGGGGCAAGATGCTGACTCTGTAAATTGCTTAGAGAGGCCTGTAAAGCACTGTGAAGTGGTATATAAGTCTAAGGGCTATTGTCATTCAAAAATAATATTTCAAAAATTAAAGGATTTATCCTATGAGCACCTGAATTAATTCAAAGATTCAAAAGTCTCTGATATCTTTTTCTTTTTATAGAACTGAACCAAGAAGAAAGATAAAGTGATAATGATATTAAGCACAATCAATATAATAAGATAGGACTAGAAAGGAAGACAATGTAATGAATGCGATGGTAAATATTAATTGTATTGCACAAGATATTTGTAACCAGATGACACATCGTCAAATGGATATGTTTGTAATAAAAATAGAATAAAAAATATAAAAGGAAAAAAAGTCTCTTATGATTGTAGGCTTTACTCAAAATGAATTGCCAGATCTGTATCTGACAGTCTTCCTATCAAACTGAATCATGTTACTAGATGTACACAGCAGGACCCAATGAAAAAATTTATTAATGTAGAAATGAAACAGAATGAAAGTACAGTAGGAACATGCTAAAGAGTTATCAAATTAGAAACATACAGATTTGTTCATCTTTAGCTATAACAGTTCTTTGGAAAGTTCAAAGAAATGGCTCGTGATTTTCCCCAGGATTTTCACAAAACCATCATTCCAAAAGTTATGGAAACTATTCAAGGAACATTTAGAGCATTTTTGTCCTGAAAGCCCTTTGCATCTGCTTAGTTTCTGAAGGAACAACACTGCTTCTGCTGTGGTTGCTGTTGGCTTTGCTTTCTTGAACATGTGCCAAAGCCCCAACAATATTGATGCTTATCCATTGCCTCCTTTAAAAAAAAAATCTAACCTGGACACA
Source organism: Laticauda colubrina (assembly GCA_015471245.1). NCBI lineage: Eukaryota > Metazoa > Chordata > Lepidosauria > Squamata > Elapidae > Laticauda > Laticauda colubrina. The sequence continues at coordinate 10,145,330 of BLBF01000058.1, forward strand.
AGACAGCTATAGTCCTCATTTTAATTTCCCAGCATGTACTGGCATAGCATCAGATACCTGACATTTTAATTGAATGATTGAATAAATAAATATTAGAGACAGACTTTTGTTGTTGTGTTTTCAAGTCAGTGTTGACTGCTAGCGACCTCAAGTTCCTGCAGTTTTCTTGGCAAGATTTTCAGAAGTGGTTTGCCCTTGGGTTTTTTTTCCCTCTCTCTTTCTCTAGGGTTCACCCAGCTGGCTTTGTGCCTAAAGTAGAACTAGATTTCATAGTCTCCTAGGTTTTAGCTGAATGCTTTTTATCACTACACCAATCAATTGTCTACAGACATATAATACTGAACCTATCCCAGAGTCAGGCATAATATTCATGGAATGAAGCAGTTACTCATAAAAACAGTGGCCTGTTATGTTCCATCTCCATGTACTTTTGGCTAAATCATCTAATTGACTATGCTTTATTTGACTTTCAACTTTTTAGGTACAGCTGGTTCATATTTGTCACATTCCATGTCCCATTTTATCTTCCTCTGTAAAATGAGGACTCTTATTCCAATTTTGGCATTTTCTGCAATTAAATTTGAGGCTTTGATCATACTGCGCCATCCTCTCCAGATAGCTTTATGAAAGCCTTCCTCCCTAATAATTAGGGAATTCTTCCCTAATCACTATTCTTTCCTAATAATTAAAAAGAGAGAGGTCCTCCAATCTAAGAAAGGCTTTATCATCTGGCCCCTACATTGTTTCAATGTTTCAGTCAGGACCATACCATCTTTTGGCAATAATACTGGCAATTGTTGCTGTTCTTTTTCCATTAAGCTACACTCTCCCCTTTTGAACTCCCTGGCAAGGATGGCCCTACAAAGACTCATCTACAATGCAAAAGCAGAACACAAAAACTAGTTGTTTTAATCAAAGCACAGGTTCCAATGAGCAGATCTATCAAACGTTCTCAAAAATCTAACCTAATGCAATCAGAATCTCATTGCCCTATTTCAAAACACTTGGAATTAGATAGCACTGCAGCTGGGATTCTTGAAGTGAAACGCTACGGCTAGGTGCAAGTATGGGGGAGGAGTTCTACCCCCCTTTTTAATCCATATTTTAACACAGACAGATTCTAGGAGCAAGGCCACCACTGATCATCTCAAGGCGCAGTCAGGAACAGTGAGAAAAAAGAAACGTTCATTGGTCTTTGTTGAATAAATAAAAACAGAGTTTATTTCATTCTAAAGTTTACACACTGGAAAACCGCTACATTAAGCTACAGTTAAACTTGCAATCAGCTAGGAAACTGGGTTAATACATAATAATGAATGCACCAAAGGGAAGGGAGAGGAAGAGGAGCTTCTACATTCCATGAATCATTGTACATCACTTTTGGTAAATGCCCACCATTTACTTCCTTGCCATTTATGGAATTTGTCTGCATGTTAGGAGGGATGTCAACCAATTAAACCGTTTCACTTCACTGCACAGCTGCCTTTCAACGAAGAAATGTATTATATTTAAATCCATATGCCCATTTTGATGCATCTTGTGCTTTCTAAGAAATTTTAAATAAATATCTCTTAATAAGCGTAGATAATTGAAGGAAAGCTCTACAACAGTAACAGACAGAACAGTTGGAAAACAGAAGACCTGGAAAATAAACAAGTGTGAATTTATTCCCCAGTTCTATTTCCCTCACCCTGATGAAAGACATGCCTGGTTAATCAAGTAATAAAGCAAACCCAGGCATATTATTGCTTATTTGTCTTATTTTTCTTTTTCTAGGTGGAACTTAATTCACTTTCCTGGTCTGGTTTGGCTCTGCAACCCAACAGGACAGACACAGACTTCAGAGGATAATTAGGACTGCAGAAAAAACAATTACGACCAACCTGCCTTCAATTGAGGACCTGTAAACTGCACAAGTCAAAAAGGGCTATGAACATATTTACAGATCCCTCACACTCTGGACATAAACTGTTTCAACTCCTTCCCTCAAAACAACGCTATAGGACACTGCATATCAGAACAACTAGACACAAGGACAGTTTTTTCCCAAATGCCATCACTTTGCTAAACAAATAATTCCCTCAACACTGTTCAACTATTACAAAGTCTGCACTACTATTACTGTTAATCTCATCACTCCTTATCACCCATCCCCACTCACTTATGACTGTATGACTATAACTTTGTCGCTTGTATACTTACAATTTATATTGACTGTTTCCTAGTATGATTTGATTGCTTATTGTACCCTATGACTATTATTAAGTGCCGGATCTTATGATTCTCAACTCTTGACAAATGTATCTTTTCTTTTATGCATACTGAGAGCATCTGCACCAAGACAAATTCCTTGTGTGTCCAACCACACTAAGCCAATAAAGTATTCTATTACAATCCAACCCCCTTAGCATAATTATCCTTAGCAATGGAATCTCATTGGTTCCCCCATCTCATTCCCTTCTTCAGTTCATCAACAACCTCCTTGAGGAACAGTGCTCAGAATTAAGTATGTCTTTCTTTTGGAAAAAGGGACTTCCGGGGGCTGTTTACAAGTTTGCAAGAGTGAAGGAAAAAGCTTCACTCCCTTTGGTATCAAAGCTATGCAGAATGAAAAAAAAAATAAGCAACTTGAAAATGATTTCATAATGAGGGAAGAGAAACTCTTGCAAACTGTTAATGGACTGAATTTCAGCTCTTTGGTAATTGTGTATTTATTTATTATCAGGCTCTTGCAAGAAAATTTCACTGTGTGTTGATTAAAGCCTTGCTTTAAATATTTTAAACAAAAACAGGGTTTGATCTCTGCGGCTAGTGCTGCTGGATTGAAGAAGAAAGATTCTATTATTGCTAGTATAATTAAGTGAGCCGTCAGTTCTCTCATAGACTGGTTCTCTCTTTGGTGCATCTATGCAAAATGTTTTCTTGAATCAGATAAAATGAACTGTTGGGGTGAACTTGTCTCTTTTCCAAGTTAGATATCTTTAAATAATGATATTTAAAAAGTTTAAGATTGCCTTAAAATTTGACAATCACATTCTTGGAAGAATTAGTTGTATTTCATTAAATATTTTTGAGAGTTAAATAAAGAGGTGGGTGGGGAGAGAAGCAAGAAAAGAGGCTAAAAGACACAGAGACCCCCAAAATAAAATAAAGTGAATAAATGGGGAAATTACATGTATCATAGAATTAAATTTGTTAGGCAACAATTGTCAGTATTTCATTAGTCAGTTTTATATAACTAAATGTTTTAAGTTGTTTTAAAAACTGCAAATCCTTGTTAAAACCCTAGAAATATGTACATATTAATTTCCATAATAATTGCAAATAAAATAAAGAATTGCACTAAACTCTATCCGAACACTGAAAGACCTATCCTTATTTATCAGATCATGGAGGGTTAAAATATTAAGATGTTCTGACACAACCAGTCCAAATTTCAGGCGGAATCCAGTCCATCCAAAAAACCATTCCCAAGTTAAATGAAATTCAGTGCCTGGAAGAAATGTTTAAAGGGGGAAATGTGGCTTGCATTTTCAAAAGCATAATCCAGCAATGACAGTCTCTAAAGAAAACCACTCACTTTTACTAGCATGCATAACTCTTTGCCATAGATTCATATCATTTGGCAAAGTTATAGTCAGGGATCCCTGAAGAATTAATTAACTTATTGCCCAAAGTGATCAGACTGTCCTGGAATAACAGATTCTTCTTTTCTTCAAACTGTATTGTTTGGTGTTAAGTCATTTATCATGTTTGAAGATGGTGAGCTGTTTGATTCACTTCATTTTGGTGGGGAAAAATGACTGCCATTATAGCTCTTGGGGCAATCTGGTGCAAAGAGGAAGCATGCCAGCAGTTTGGGGAATGGTGTCAAGTTGGCCACACACATCCAGTCAGCCACACCCACCCAGCCTCCCCCAAGGTCAACCACAGCCCTGATGTGGCCCTCAATGAAATTGAGTTTGACACCCCTGCCCTAGGATGTGGCTAATGCAGGTAATCCTCAACTGACAACAATTCATTGAGAGAACTTTGGACATTGCAAGAGCACTGGGGAAAAAATGGACTTATTATACCTTTTCTCACACTTATGACTTACAATTCCCATGGCCCACAGGATCAAAATTCAGATGCTTGGCCAATGACTCATATTACAATGATTGCGTGGGTCATGTGATTATGTTTTCTGAGCTGCTGACAAGCAAAGTCATTGGGGAAGCCAGATTTACTTTAGCCCATGTCACACTGAACCAACGGATGCAAAGAGGATGCAAAACAGACAAAAAAGCTTGCCATCCGTTGGAAAACGCGATGTACTCACTGCCTCCGTTTTGCTTCCTCTCTATCCGTCCAGCATCCATTTATTGATGTTTCATCCGCTCCAAAAGTTTTGGGCTGCCCAAAACTTTTGCGCGGAAAATGTATCCACTTCGTCCGTTCTGCATCCGCTAAGCATCCGCTAGGCATCCGCTACGCATACGTTACACATCCGTTACGCATCCGCTATATCCGCTAGGCATCCGCTGCGCATCCGCGCAACTCGCATCCACTCGGACGCAGGGAGGAAGCAGAACGGATGCAGAACAGATGCAGAACGGATGTCTAGCGGATGCAGCATGGAAACAAAGCGTTCAAAATGGAAAAAACGTTCGCAGAGGGGACCTATCTCAAATATTAAGGATGTCTAGAGGACGCCTAGAGGATGCCTAGAGGATGCCTAGCGGAAAACCTATATTTCCTATAAAAAGGGGGAGCAACTCATCTGCATCTCACTTTCAGAACAGCAGCCCAGCGGTGCAGACCTCTGCCGCCTTCATCTGGCTCTTCCTCTTCCACAGCATCCAGTCATGTCCACCGTGGATTGTAACAAAGTCCTTTCGGCAGCCACCATCGTTCTGCAATAGTGCGAAGCCATCTGCAGGCTCTGTGAACTCTAATGCGAGAAGAAAAGGAGGCACCCAAAAAGAGTCTGGATCCGAAGATGGTTCACCAGAAGAGCAGAGGACAGACTGTACAACAAGCTGATGGTGGAGCTCAGGAACGAAAACACTCGGGTGTTCCGGAACTTCATGACGATGCCTCCAGTCATATTTGACGAAGTTGTGCAGTGGCTGACACCCAGGTTGACCAAGGTAAACACCAGCTTCCGGCCTAGCCTGGAACCTGGGCTCAAGGTGGCACTCTCTCTGTGCCACCTGGCCTCAGGGACCACCTACAGGAGCATGCAGTACGGCTGGAGGGTGCCATCCAACACCATCAGCATTGTGGTCAGAGGAGTGATGCAGGCCATCATCGAAGAATACAAGGAGGAGCTCCTCCAGTACCCCTCCACTGAAGAAGGATGGAAGAAAGTTGCAGAGCAGTGGTATCAGAAGTGGAACTTCCCCCACACTGTTGGAGCCATAGATGGCAAGCACGTGGCCTGCAAATCTCCAGCCAAGTCAGGGTCCACTTATTTCAACTCCAAGGGCTTCTTCAGCATCATCCTCTTCGCCATGGTCGATGCTGACTACAAGTTCATGTACATCGATGCTTCAGGCAACGGCTCATCTTCAGATGCCCAGGTATACAACGCCAGTCACCTCAAGGAGGAGCTGGAACGCAACCTTGTGGTGGGCTTCCCAGATCCGGAACCCCTGCCCAACGACACACAAGATGTGCCCTACTTCATCGTGGGGGATTACGCCTTCTCCCTCACAACCTACCTCATGAAGCCATACACTTCCAGACTCCTCACCTGTGAAGAGAGGATCTTCAACTCCAGGCAGTCCAGGGCAAGGCGGGTGGTGGAGAACGCCTTTGGCATTCTGGCCAACAGGTTCCAGGTACTTCTCACCACCATGCAGCATTGCCCAGAGACCGTGAGGAGGATCATGGAAGCTTGCTGCATCCTGCACAATCTCATGCGCACCCACTACCCAGTCTTGCAGAACAGGATTGTGGACCTCCAACAAGGCAATGGGGACATGGAGCCTGGGGAATGGAGGCAAGGTCAAAACCTGGTCAACACTGAGGATGTGCAAAGCCCCAACAGAGCCTCACATGAAGCGAAGAAGCAGCGCAACCTCCTGAGACACTGGTGCAACTCCCCAGCTGGATCAGTGGAGTGGCAAGACAGGATGGTAGATGCTTAATGGATGCTTCCTTCAGCCTGTCTGATCACACGGATGAGATTGGGCCATGTATGTTTGGTTGGCCTACAATGAACAGAGCGTTTAATGAAGAGTTGCGTTTATGTTGACATGTGTATCCACATGTATCCACATGTGTGGATAATTATTACATTATTATTGATAATAAAGGGCCATAGGTGTGGCACCTGGGAGGGTGGACCTTACAGTCCCACTATGCTTGCACTGGAGGTTTATCTATCCCACTGCTATCCTAACCCATCCCACAGCTATTACCCATACCACAGGTATCCTAACCCATCCCAAAGCTATCCTTACCTATCCCACAAGCATGCAAAGGCTTAAACAATTTCTAAAAGTTTCCAGCAAGACTTTATTAAAAAAAAGAAATGAAGCAAGTGTGTGAATCAAAAATAGACTTTATTAACAACAAGCTATAAAACAAAACTGAGTCTCTGGCACTCCTATTGGTCGCTCAGTCTCAGGGGTGAAGGGTCCAGGTGCTGTGGAGGTGGCTGGTGCTGGAGTGCTTGTCATCAGCTCCTCCAGAAGCAGAAGCAGCAGAAGCACCAGCCCCCGAAGAGCGAGCCCATGCTGCAGAAGCCCCAGCAGAACCAGAGTGAGGGCCAGGGGGCGGGATGGTAGCCCTGTCCCTCTTGCAAGGGCTGGCAGCAGATGGCTGAGGCTTGCTGTGCTTCCGCATGGTTGTGGGGTTACTGTCTGGCAGGGAGGCTGGCAGGAACCAAGGCTGGCAGGAAGGCTGGCAGGGAGGCTGGCAGGCAGGCATGCACCAAGGCTGGCAGGCAGGCAGGCACGAAGGCTGGCAGGAAGGCTGGCAGGAAGGCTGGCACCAAGGCAGGCACCAAGGCTGGCAGGGAGGCAGGCACCAAGGCTCGCAGGAAGGCTGGCAGGCAGGCAGGCACCAAGGCTGCAGGCAGACATGAACCAAGGCTGGCAGGAAGGCTGGCAGCAAGGCTGGCAGGCAGACCGACTGGCAGCAAGGCTTGCAGGCAGGCTGGAACCAAGGCTGGCACCAAGGCTGGAACCAAGGCTGGCACCAAGGCTTGCAGGCAGACATGCAGGCAGGGCAGGCAAGGCAGCCAATCCGTCCGGCAGCAGGTCTTTCCTCTGAATGGCGACCTGCTTCCGAGCTGCTTCCATTATATCCGTGGGGCTGATGCAATGCATCCCCCCCGCATGCGCAATTAACACCAGGCATCCGTTCGGCTTCTGCTGTGCATCCGCTTCATCCGCTCGGCGTCCGCTCTGCATCCGCTGTATCCGTTCCGCGTCTGCTTTGCTGAGGTCCCCTGGAAGCCTAGCGGATGCGCCATCCGCTCTCATCCGCTTCCATCCACTGGCCTTCCATTCTGCATCCACTTTGCATCCGCCCTGCGTCCTCCCCGCGTCCGTGTTATCCGCTCCGGTTATGCAAATTTTTGCCCCTTTTGAGAGCGGATAACAACGGATGGAACATTTTGTTCGTCCGTTGTGTCCTTTTTGCATCCGTTGGGCAGTGTGACATGGGCTTTAACAACCATGTTATGAACTTAACAACTTCAGTGATTGACTTAACAACTGTGCCAAGAAAGGTCATAAAATGGGGCAAAATTCACTTAACAACTGCCTTGCTTAGCAATGGAAATTTTGGGCCTAATTGTGATCTTAAGTCAAGGATTTTCCAATAATAGCAGGATGGGATGGGGATAGAATCAACATATCAACTTGTATTTCATCACTCCTAGGGGCCTTTACGGCACCATTCTGTATATGGTGGGTCATGATGGCAAGTGACAGATATTTTAGCTTGCACGGAATAGCTATTATATGTAAGCAAAGCTTGAAAACTTTGTTATGAGTTTTAGTGCAAAGTGGGTGTCATTGCCCACAGTTATTTCATTGCTTTGTTTGCTGAAATTCTGGCCTGTTTTCCATTCAGCCCAGCCACAAGGCTTTGTTGAGTAAACCCAGTTAGAATAACCCATTAAAATGTGCAGATTACAAAGCTGGGGTCTCCAATTAGTCAATCAGCAAATTCTACTTTATAATCCTTTGAGTTATAGCACTGTTTACAATCCTAGGTTGCAGAAATCCTTCTGGAAAACAAGGAAGATGAATGGTGCCTCTGATTGTTGCAAGAAAATAGTATGAAGTTATTTAAAGCTCTTTTTTTTCCTCCTAAGGAAATTATGCAGATCTAATCAACTGAAGACATTTTCAGTTGGGCATCATCTCTAAAACTAGTTACTCAGCATTACTGAGTCATTCTCAAGGTAATCTTGGTAGTATTCTTTTATTAAATGTATTTTGCGATCCAGAGGAATGTTGCTTAAGAAATATAAGGAAAGGTTTTTCCAATCACAGTCGGAACTCCACCAAATTCCAAGAGACTGCTCATATAGTTATAAGGGCAGAGGGAAATACTCCTACAGGAAGAACAGAATGAATCCTTTTTTAGTGGAAATAAACCTTCAGGATCATATTAAGGGGACAGTTCATCACATTAATGACATTAATGTCACATTAATGATATTAGGAGCCATGGTGGTGCAGTGGTTAGAATGCAGTACTGCAGACTACTTCTGTTGACTGCTGGCTGCCTGCAATTTGGCAGTTTGACTTTCACCAGGCTCAAGGTTGACTCAGCCTTCCATCCATCTAAGGTGGATAAAATGAGGACCCAGATTGTTTGGGGGCAAGAGGCTTTATACCACTTAGAGATGGGTATAAAAGCACTGTAAAACAGTATGTAAGTCTAAATGCTATTGCTATTAATGCAATTCAAAAATAACAAACACATTTTTTTCTGCTTTGCCAGCACTAAGGTAGTAGCAAATTCAGCCAGATAAGAGGGGCTTGCACAGTGGTAGGATTCAATTTTTTTACTACTGGCTCTGTGGGCATAGCTTAGTGGCATAGTGTGGCTTGGTGGGCATGGCTTGGTGGGTGTGGCAGGGGAAGGACACTGTGAAATCTCCATTCTCTCCCCACCCCACTAACCTGCTTTCCAGCTCCCTTCTCCTGTGCCAGGCAACAAAAGAAGATCCAGCCAATCAGCTGGAACTTGGGAGGCAGAGGATAGATGGGAGTGGGGCCAATCAGAGGTGGTATTCAAAACTACTCAAAATTTCCGTTACTGGTTCTCCGAACTATTCAAAATTTCCATTACTGGTTCTCCAAAACTGGTCAGAACCTGTTGAATATACCACCTCTGGGCTTGAACTTAGGCCAAGAAAATAATTTGAAAAAATGTTTCAGACAAGCCTCTCCCTAGTTCACACAAAGTTAAAGTGAAGGAGGAGGTTAGTGTTTTCAGACTTGCCAGATTCCATTACTGTAGTTGTTACAACAAAAGTAATACTGGGCTATATGGTTTTAATCTGATCCAACTCACTGGGCTGACTGTCATCCTAATAATAAAGGTGATCTCAAAAAACTGCCTTGATGCCATAAAAATTGATGCTTGATTCTGTTGTAAAATTCATGTTCCCCATTCTGAACTGTGGTGTGTATTTCTACATTAAAAGCACTGAGTATATTATGTACCACACTGGAAAGGTTTGAGAGATAAGCTTTGACACATACAAGCATTGTTTGTGTGCAGCCTTGAAGAACTGAAAGATTGCAAAGCTTTGAAATTAAAAATGATGAAAAGGGAGAGATATTCCACTTGTGAAAGAGAGACAACCTAACACGTCTACACCAGCAGAACTCCATAAAGGCTTGGTGTTTGAAATCGGCAACAAAATCAGAGGGCACCAGGGAAGTAAATAAGAAAGCTTGGGTTTCTCTTTACTCAACAGCATCAATGCATTCGCTTTGTTACAAAATGAACAATTTGCTCTCCAAGAAAGAGGAAGAGAAACTCAAGAGAAGCAATTAATAATTGACTTACACCTAGCCTCACTCATTAATGGCAGCATCCTGGGAAGAACCACAGGGACAGTTACGATTTCTAAACAGGCTAGAAATCGGTCAAGGTGGACTTGAATACTTGCAAATTTGGCAGCCTTCTCAGGCAGTCGCTCATTCCAACTGTGTCTTTCAAGCTAGCGTTGAGATGTCTTGATGAAATTAAGCATCATAAACAAACATTGCCACTTAATTTGCCCATGGCACTTTCAAATACATTGGAGCAACAAGTTTCATTTAGCTAGCTCATCTGTTTCAACTGACAAGTATCTTTTTTTCCCAGCAGAGAAATTTACCTGTGTTTTTCTGACCAGCTGTTATTCTGCTTGACAAAGGATTTGATTTAAAATATATATTTCAAAAGAGAAGAGAATTTCATTGAGATTCTGCAGTGGTAGGGCAAGAGTGAAGTTACTGGCTGACCAAAAGATCAGTGTGTGTGTCATGCCCCTGGTGGAAACTGACTCTGAGCAGTTAGAGGAGGACCCAGGCCCATCCCCTATCCATCCTAGGGCATGCAGGAAGGAGAGGATCAGGGTAAAACGTGGTCTACTCAGCAGAAGAGGATCAGGGTAAAATGTGGTCTACTTGGGAGGAGAGGACCATGATCCTCTTCATAGGTTTCAGGTGTGAGATCTGCATAAAAGGTTGGACCTGCGTGCTAACAGATGCTGGAGACAAATTAGTGTTTTATTCATAAAGATTTATCTTGGTTGGCGTTCTTCCAACGGCCTGTACCTGATTATCTTCCTGAAGTTGGCAATTATCTATCCTGGTCTGTCATGAAACTTCTTTCAGTGCGGTTTGTTTTTAGTTTTTGCTTCGTTATCAGCTCTTTGAATTTGAACTGTGTTTCTTTCCTTTGAAATGTTATTTTGAAAATAGTTTACTCCTCCATTGTGAACAATTAAACAGTGAAGCCAAATTGAAGGCATTAAAGGACTTTTAGTTATGTTTTGGGTTTTGTTATATTTCTGATGTACTCTGGGTCATCACAGTGTGTGTGTGTGTGTTCTCTTTGATCGTTTTATCATCTTTCTATAGAGACTTAGTTTTGCAAATTCCTACATTTCTATTTAGTCTCAAAGGAATTAATTGGAAGGAATTCCATGTTTAGTTATGGCGCTCCATCACTGGAGGTTTTTAAAAAGAAATTAGGCAATCATTTGCCTGAAATGGTCCCCTTGAGCAGGGGTTAGACTAGAAGACCTCCAAGGTCCTTTCCAACTCTGTTTTTCAAGGCAGGTATTTGTCAAGGCAGGCAATTAGTTTTCCCAAGGGGTCACATAAAAAGCTAGGACTGCTGTGTCATTATTGCTAACACATTACTCGGTGCCTAGACATGCATGCATTTACATAAATTTTAAAAAAATAGCAGTCACCTTCAAAGTAAGAGCAATGCCATTTGTATGCATGGTATAGCCTTATTTACATTTGATTTCTAATTTATGATTGATCTCACAGAGTCCAGGCAGGAAAAGCCAAAGGGTCAGATGTGAACGAGTGGCCATACAATGCCTAGATCTGGTATTGGTGCTGTTGTTTATGTTAACAGGAAGGGCTGTTTTTTGACTAGTTGTTGGAAAAATGTATTTAAGAGGAGCCCTTCTCAGCACCCTCTGACTTTATATCTGATTTCCAACCCAAAGCTATTTGAACCTATGCTGGTACAGATGCTTACAGTATTATTCACTCCATTTTTCTACCTCCATCTTTGATAAACGGTTTCTGAAAACTGGTGTGAACAACAGCAACCCAGAAAGAGTTGCTGAACCTTTTCCAGGAAAGGAAGATAAAAGGAAGAAAGATCATGTGGGCTAACCCTGCATACAGATATGGGCTAAGGATTACCATTTTCTTGCCTGAATTAACACCTTCTCTTCACTGTTCAGTAGGAAGAAGCAGAACCAAATGTCCCAAGGTTGCAAGAAAACCACTTTTACATGAAAGAACCACTTTATCTGCATTAAACAAAGATCAAAAACGGATTGAGCTGATGAAAATGTATAATATAATGCCTGGAAACTTTAAAAAAAAAAAAACAGGGTTGAGCCCTTGGAAGTACAGTAGGAAGAAGCAGTGACCTTATATGAATAAGCTAGTTTACAATGGGTTTTTTTTTTCTCAGAGTGTTTCATGGAGAAGCCTCACAAAAGGCAAGTCTTAAAACACAGATCACAATGGGGTAGAGCAGAGCAAAGCACAAAGAAGCAGGTGGATGTCAGGCAGAGGAAGAAACAGATAAGAATATCATCAGCACCTTCGACTCCAACAAAAGAAAGAGGGAGAAAGAGAAAAGGGAGAGGCCAAAAAAATAATAATAGCAAGCTTCTCTTCAAAAGTCAGACAGCATTAAAAAAACAACTCTGGTGTACAGAAGAAATCAATATGGTTTCATTGTTTATGTTCCAGCATAGTTTATATAAAAAAGAAAAGAGAAGCAACAGAAGAGGCCCTTCTACCAAGACATTTCCTACTGGTTGATGTTTTAAGATCTTCTGGAAGTTGAGGATGAAAAATTCCAGCATAAAGGGCAGCTCAGAGGATTAATTGTAAATAGCCACCTTACTTGTCAACACTCTAAACTCTTTTCTACTTTGGCATGAACTGCTAACGATGTTGAAAATTGGCATGAGGAGGAGGGAGAGGAGGAAAAAGAAATCAACTAATTTTTATTATTTGCATAACTCATTTCTCCTTGCACTTGATGGATCTGGAGATGGGCTTGGTGGTTAAGTTAGAGAGAAGGAAAAGAAAATGGCCATATTAAATCTTTTTACATTTCTTTCTGGAATAAGGTCAATCAATCAATCAATAATATTTATTTATTGATTTAATATGTATTTATTGATTTGATTCTGGACTAAAAAAATCATGGTTGGAGATGCATGGCTTTTTCCAAAATATCTGGCCAAGTGGTCAGCTTTTGGCATATCGGTAAACTACACAGTCCTGTAATTATTATTAATAACACTTTAAAAAAAAAAAGACATAACATGAAATTAAATTACTCAAAATGAATTGTTATAGTAATTGTAATGCAAATAGGACGGATATAAACAAATGGTAGTACAACATTAGGCAACTTGGAAAGATAAGTCAGAATCCTGGGCAGAAGGAAGCAAGGAAAAGATAGACATTATGCTCTCTACCAGAGGTTCTGACCAGTTCTGGAGAACTGGAGAACTGGTAGCAGAAATTTTGAGTAGTTCAGAGAACTAGAAAATACCACCTCTGACTTGAGATTTTACAGTATCCTTCCCCTGACACGCCCACAGAACCGGTAGTAAAAAAAATTGAATCCCACTCCTGCTCTCTACCATGGTAGATCTTTAAAATGGAATATCTATTCTTCCTCATTTGTTAAACAATCAAGAGAAGAAATTCATCAGTAAAAATAAATAAGTATAATCCAACAACAAACATTAATAACAGAACATTATGCTTGATAGAACATAAATAACAGAGAACCCATAGGAAGCAAGAAATATCTGTCACATTATATAATTTAGGAAATATTTAACTCACTGTCAAATGTGTTAAAGGAAAGTTTAATTAGTTTTAGCATAGAGATTATTGTGACATTTGTCTGTATGAATCTTTGTCTTTTGAGTCTGTATATTTGTATATTTTAATTTTTTTATTAAATAAAGTTTATTTTAAAAAAATAAAAATAAAATGGAATATGTATGTAAGCAATAAACAATACCCCAATCAAGGAATTACCAAACTGAGATAAACAGTATCTCAAACAGTAAATGGCCTCATCAGAGAACCATCAGACCACTCCCATGAACATTTACACAACAAGACACTTGTATATAAACAGAGAGCAAACTCCACTCCCTTCTAACACTGATGATGGTACCCAGTTGGGTCTTGAACAGTCTGCAAGAAAACAACCAAGCTTGGAGATCACCAAGGACCCCACAAATATATATCTTCTGACATTCCAGAGAGAGAGAAACAAAAGAATCCATGGCTAAGGGATTCTATAGACCCATCTCCACACAATGTAGACATACCCATTAGTTATTCCATGGAAGAAATCCTAGAGGGATATTACCTCAGAAATACTATGACAATTGAACCTGCTACTGAAGAATAGACATATTTGGTGATCAAAAGCAAGATATTTTTTTCAAAGCTGTCTAGCTTACCTAGAAAATAGGATCTAGTCTCATTCTACATGCATCCTCCTAGAATTCTTAGACCACAAAATCCCATTTTCTCTGACTGTTAGCCATGTTGTCTGAAAGAATTAAAGCTATTTCTTTCTTATAGGTGAGATGAATAGGTTCTTGTTTGACTAACCTAGCAAAGAGAACACAAAGATGAAAAAAATCAGTCTTTAAAGGCGGGAGAAGTTTTAGAATATTCTGAGTAATGAATATTCAAGTCAGGGAATCCATGAAATTATAATACAGGATGTTTGTTAACTAATAATCAAATTATATTCCATTTCCTCTACCAAGAGAAGGCATATCAAACAGATATAGGAGATAAATAGGAAAGAACAAAATATTACCCGAGGGAGGGCATTTTAAATGCAAGCAAAGCAGTTACTGAATTTCTTTCCAGTTGAGGCTAAGACTTGAGGCTAGAATTCTGTTCAACTGGTTCTGTACTGCTTCATATGTTGCTCTAAATGGCATTGCTGTTCTATGTTTATAGATTCTTACATGGTTCTAAATATATATCTTACTGTGTAGTGTTTTTTTTTTAAGTAGCCATGTTAATTATTCTCCATTAAGTTTCTTTGAACATTTCATAGAACTGCATGTTCTCTCTTTGGGATTGTTAAAAAATAAAGATGAAAAATGTGACATTGCAATTAATTAGCTAAATATACCAGCAAAACACAATAGTGCAATGTTAAGGCATTTAAAGGCATGTTTTAAAAATAAAAAATAAGCTCAAATCATCATGGCAATTTAAATGCACACACATAAACACTACACCAAAGGACAATTGGAGACACATTTTTAGTGTTACATTAGTGCCATGTAATTTCTTCCCACATAATTTGAATAATGTCAAAAATCTTACATAGGATGTTTAGGTCTAGATTAGGCCAAATCATTGAAAAGGCAATGGAAAAAGGCCACAACCTTGCTTTTAAAGTAAAGAGAATTCCAGTGCATTATTTAACTACTGATTGAAGAATTATTTTTCTCCCTTGACATTACATTTTTTTTAGACAATCTTTTCTTTTGTACTCATGTTAGTTCTTTCACCGTCCTTTTTTTAAAAAAAATCAGAAAGATCAAAGTAGCATCCCTCTGCTGCAAGCTTTTGAAATTTGGGTAAAAGGAACGATGAAAGGATGAAAGCTTTTAACTAATTAATAGAATGATTGGTGGATCAATTAGTGCAATTAGCTAAATTATGCCTTGATCAGTGAATTAATTGCTGTCTTTAACCAATTAATAGAACTGATAGCAAATTTTAAAGACATGGACATCTAGGCTTATGTAAATTACCAGGCAGCTGCAAGAGAAGTGACTTGTTCAATGGGGAACAAAATGAAGTCATCCTGACACATTAGATAATGCTGTTCATGTGTGCCATCATCAAATTATATGACTTAAGAGCCCTGGTGGTGCAGTGGTTAGAGTGAAGGCTATTTCTGCTGCTTGCTACCTGCAATTTGGCAGTTCAAAACTCACCAGGCTCAAGACTGACTCAGTCTTCCATACTTTCAAAGTCTAAGTGCTATTGCTATTGCTATGAAGAAATGCTTCACAAACTGTAGATGTATTGTTGAGGGGAAAACATGGCCTGATTCTGTCCTTTCAATTCTTTGACCCTTTTTTTCTCACTGCTTTGCTTTGGGGACATTGATTCCCACAAAATACAATTTTAATAGGTGGCAGACAAGAAAGTAAGAAGAGAATGGACAATAAAAGCAACAGATGTCAGCTGGTCTAAACAATATGAATCAGCATCATATTTACTGAAAATTGAAAGGTTTGGAGACTAAGAAGGTAAGAGGATTGAGTTAACATACAAGACCAAGAAACACAAGTTAAAACAGCTGGATCCTCTTAAAACCAATAGGAAGGCTATAGCATATACTGTACGTCATTTTCAATTGCCTAAACAATTAGACTAATCAAGGATAGTTGTCTAGTTGATAGAATGTATTGCACTATTTCCCATCAAGTTGAGGTAATAGAACCTTCGCTATAGGAGAAAAGCAAGTAGAACTAGAGGGCAGAGTTAAACACAGCTTAAAAACATTATGTTTCCACAGACAGTCTAAGAACAACCTCTCTTGATTTCTGTTGACCATTATCTAGTGACAATTTAGAATAGAACTTCAGGCTTGAGCAATAAATCCAGATCCAGATGGATCTTGACAGATGAGAACACTGGGCCATATCTAAAGCCCATGTCACACATGCACCAATGGATGTAAAGAGGATGTAAAACGGAGACAAACATTTGCCATCTGTTGGTTAACACGATGCATCCGTTCTGTACTCACTGCGTCCGTTTTTCTTCCTCTCTATCCGTCTAGCATCCGTCGACTGAGGTTCCATCCGCTCAAAAAGTTTTGAGCTGCTCAAAACTTTTTGAGCGGAAAATGTATCCAACGCGTCTGTTCTGCATCCGCTATGCAGACGGGGAACATCCGTTCTGCACCCGTCATCATCCGTTACGCATTCACTACATCCGCTAGGCATCCACTGCGCATCCGTTGCGCATTCGTGCAACTCAAATCTGCTCCAGCGGAAAGCGGACACAGGGAGGAAGCAAAACGGATGCGGAACGGATGCACAGCGTTAGTAGCACAGACGGAGAAAGGATGAAAGCGGATGCAGCTTGCAAACAAAGCATTTAAAACGGAAAAAACGTTCGCAGAGAGGACCTATCTCGGATATTAAGGATGTCTAGAGGATGCCTAAAGAATGCAAAAAGACACATAGTGGAAAACCTACATTGCCTATAAAAAGGGGGAGCAACTAACCTGGATCTCACTTTCAGACTAGCAGCCCTGCTGTGCAGACCTCTGCAGCCTTCATCTGCCTCTTGCTCTTCCACAGCATCCAGTCATGTCCATTATGGATCGTAACACACTCCTTTTGGTAGCCACCATCGTTCTGCAACAGTGCGAAGCAATCTACAGGCTCCTTCAACTCTACTACGGGAAGAAAAGGAGGTGGCCAAGAAGCGTCTGGGTCCGAAGATGGATCGGGAGAAGAGCAGAGTATGGACTGTACAACAAGCTGATGGTAGAGCTGAGGAATAAAGACCCTCGTGCATTCCAGAACTTCATGAGGATGCCTCCAGCCATGTTTGACGAAGTTGTGGAGCGGCTGAGACCCAGGTTCACCAAGCAGAGCACCAACTTCCAGCCCAGCCTGGACCCTGGGCTCAAGGTGGCACTGACTCTGCGCTACCTGGCCTCAGGGACCACGTACAGGAGCATGCAGTATGGCTGGAGGAAGCCACACAACACCATCAGCATTGTGGTCAGAGAAGTGGTGCAGGCCATCATCGAAGAATACCTGGAGGAGCTCCTCCAGTGCCCCTCCACTTAAGAAGGATGGAAGAAAGTTGCAGAGCAGTGGTATCAGAAGTAGAACTTCCCCTACACCATTGGAGCCATAGATGGGAAGCACGTGGCCTGCAAAGCTCCAGCCAAGTCGGCTTCAACTACAAGGGCTTCTTCAGCATCATCCTCTTTGCCATGGTCAATGCTGACTACAAGTTCATGTACATCGATGCTTCAGGCAACGGGTCAGCTTCAGATGCCCAGGTATACAATGCCAGTGACCTCAAGGAGGGGCTGGAACGCAACCTCATCATGGGCTTCCCAGAGCCAGACCCCCTGCCCAACGACACGCAAGATGTGCCCTACTTCATCGTGGGAGATGACGCCTTCTCCCTCAGAACCTACCTCATGAAGCCATACACTTCCAGACTTCTCACCCATGAAGTCTTCAACCTCACCCATGAAGTCTTCAACTACAGGCTGTCCAGGGCAAGGCGGGTGGTGGAGAACGTCTTTGGCATCCTGGCCAACAGGTTCCAGGTACTTCTCACCACCATGCAGCATCGCCCAGACTGTGAGGAGGATCGTGGAAGCTTGCTGCATCCTGCACAATCTCATGCGCACCCGCTACCCAGTCTTGCAGAACAGGCTCGTGGACCTCCAACAAGGCAATGGGGACATGGAGCCTGGGGAATGGAGGCAAGGGTATAACCTGATAGACACTGAGGATGTGCAAGGCCCCAACAGAGCCTCACGTGAAGGGAAGAAGCAGCGCAACCTCCTGAAACACTGGTGCAACTCCCCAGCTGGAGCAGTGGAGTGGCAAGACAGGATGATAGATGATTAATGGATGCTTCCTTCAGCCTGTCTCATCACACGGATGAGATTGTGCCATGTATGTTGGGTGGGCCTACAATGAACAGGGCATTATTAAAGAGTTGTGTTTTTGTTGACATGTGTGGATCAGTGCTTACATTGTTATTGATAATGAAGGGCCAAAGGTGTGGCACCTGGGAGGGTGGACCATAGAGTCCCACTATGCTTGCACTGGAGGTTTATCTATCCCACAGCTATTACCCATCCCAAAGGTATTCCTGCCCATCCCAAAGGTATCCCTGCCCATCCCACTGCTATCTTAACCCATCCCACAAGCATGCAAAGGCTTTTCTAAAAGTTTCCACCAATACTTTATTTACAAAAATCAATGAAGCAAGTGTGTGAAACAAAGATAATCTTTTTAATAACAAGCTGTAAAAGCAAAATGACCCAAGTCAAGTGTCCAAATAAAGTCTACAGATAGCCACCCAGTCTCTGGCACTCTTCTCTGTCACTTGGAGGTGTGCCCAGTCTCAGGGGTGAAGGGTCCAGGTGCTGTGGAGGTGGCTGCTACTGGAGTGCTGGTCTGAAGCGCCACTGGGGTGCCTGGCCCCGAGAGGACAACAGGGGACAGTGTGTTGAGAAAGCTCTCAGACAGCTGGCTCAGCCCTGTGGTGTTGAGAGCCCCTTCCTCCATGGGGTGTCAGCCCCAGTACCGATGACAGATGTACTGAGGCCAGGCTTGGCTGTGGGGTGGAGGAAGGAGCAGTGTAGTGGGGCTGTCTGGTCTGCAGCTGGGTGAGGGCTGGCATCGGTGGAATCGGTGGCGTGGGTGGCATCGATGGCGTTGGTGGCATCAGTGGCGTGGGTGGCATTGGTGGCATCAGTGGAACCGGTGGCAACGGTGGCATCCAATGAACCTGTGCCTGGACTGGGAAGGGCTGCTGCCTGTACTGCTGGACCTCCTGGTAGTCATAGCCCTGGTAGGTGAGGGCCTGTGGGAAGCCTTGGAATGGGAGTGACATCACCTGGGGTGGAGGAGCAGACCTGGACTGGGTGGGAGCAGGTTCATCTGGATCTGGAGGGTTGTGAAGCAGATCGGTGATCCTGTCCTTCACCACCTGGCAATGGGGTTCCGCCATGTCCATGAGGGTCTGGTTCACATAGGTGAGGAAGGGCTTGCAGTTGGAGGATGAGGAGTCGGTGTGTACCAGCTGAGAGAGGAGATCTATGCTGCTCCTGATGGCGTCTCTTATCTCCAGCAGGACAGTGTGGCTCTGCCCCTCCTGTCTGGCTCTCTGCCTTTCTGTGGAGGTGGAGCTGGGGGTGGATGCAGGTTGGACTGTGGTGGAAGTGCAGTCTCCTTTCTCCCACTGCACCAGGGGGTCCTCCACGTGCTCCGCCACAGTTAGTACAGCTGTTGGCAGGTTCTCCATCGTGGCATGCTCCACAGACACCTGCCTGGACACAGGAGCTGACTCTTGGCCGGAAGAGGACTGGCTCTCAGCAGGCTGCCTGAGAGAGAGGGTTGTGAGAGGGGCTGCTCCTCGGTGGCAGATCTCACCTTCCAGGAAGCTGCACTTGGCCATGACGTAGTTCTCTCTGTCCGTCAGCTTGGCCATGGTCTGGCCAGATTTCTTGAGGTGCAGCTTCCCGTACCAGGTGTGCATGTGCTTCCACCAGCAGAGGAGCACCTCTGAAGTGTAGCCCAGGCTCTCCGCCTTCTCTCTCCAAGCAGCCTGCTTCCTTTTGGTGTCCCTATAGAGCCTGTGTCCCTTCCACCATAGATACTCATTCTCTCTCAGCCACTCCAGCGCCTCATCCTCATGTTCCTCCTCTATGTTGTATTGCCTCCTCTCCCGTTCTCGTGTATGCCTCTTTCTCCCTTTGGAAGGACCACATGGGCCCTCATCAGAGGGGCTTCCAGGTTGTAGGGGTTGCTCCTCCACACCACCACCACCACCAGCAGCAGCAGCAGCAGCAGGACCAGGATCAGCAGCAGCAGAGTAAACACCAGCAGCGCCAGCAGCACGAGCAGGACCAGGAGCACCAGCAGGACCAGGAGCACCAGCAGGACGAGCAGGACGAGGAGCAGTTTCAGCAGAGTAAGCACCAGCAGAAGCACCACCGCCAGAAGCAGCATCAGCAGAGTAAGCACCAGCAGAAGCACCACCGCCAGAAGCAGCATCATCAGCTCCTCCAGAAGCAGAAGCAGCAGAAGCCCCAGCCCCAGAAGAGCGAGCCCATGCTGCAGAAGCCCCAGCAGAAGCAGAGTGAGGGCCAGGGGGTGGGAGGGTGGCCCTGTCCCTCTTGCCAGGGCTGGCAGCAGATGGATGAGGCTTTCTCTTCTTCCCCATGGTTGTGGGGTTGCTGGCTGTCAGGCAGGCTGTCAGGCAGGCTGTCAGGCAGGTAGGCAGGCTGGCAAGCAGGCAGGCAGGCAGGTGATGTGTCTGGAAGCAGGTCTTTCCTCTGAATGTTGACCTGCTTGGGAGCTGCTTCCCTTTATATCCGTGGGGCTGACGCAATGCATCCTCCCCGCATGCACAATGAATGCTAGGCATCCGCTAGGCATCCGCTAGGCATCCGCTAGGTTTCCGCTCTGCATCCGCTTCATCTGCTAGGCTTCCATTGTGCATCCGCTTTATCCGCTCGGTGTCTGCTCTGCATCCGCTGTATCCGTTCCATGTCCGCTTTGCTGCGGTCCTCCGGAAGCCTTGCAGATGTGCCATCTGCTCTCATCCGCTTCCATCCGCTAGGCTTCCGTGGAGCATCCACTTTCCATCCGCCCTGCATCCTCCTCCTGTCCATTCCTTTCCATGTTGTCCGCTCTGGTTATGCAAATTAGGGGCACTTTTGAGAGCGGATAACAACGGATGGAACATTTTTCTCGTCCACTGTGTCCTTTTTACAAATGTTTTGCATCCGTCGGCTAGTGTGACAGGGCCTTAATAAAATGAAATTCCATATAGAGAGTCCTACACTTAGGCAAGAAAAACCAAAAGTACACATATAGACTGGGTGAAACCAGGCTCAATAGCAGTAACTGTGAGATGGATCTTGGAGTCTTTGTGGACAATCAGCTTAATATGAGCAAGCAGTGTGCAACAGCCGCCAAAAAAGCTAATGCAACCCTAAGTTGTATTAACAGAGGGATAAAGTCAAGATAAAGGGAAGTACTAGTACCACTCTATAAAGCCTTAGTAAGACCACACCTAGAGTACTGCATCCAGTTTTGGTCATCACATTATAAAAAAGATGTTGAGACTCTAGAAATAGTACAGAGAAGAGCAACCACGATGATTAGGGAACTGGAGGCTAAAACATACAATGGGCAGTTGCAGGAACTGGACCTGGCTAATCTAGTGAAGAGAAGGACCAGGGGAGAAAGGATAGCAGTCTTCCAATATTTGAGGGGCTGCCACAGAGAGGAGTCAAGAGTCAAGCACAGACTCACAGACATCACAGAGTCAAGCTATTTTCTGAAGCACCCAAAGGCCAGACAAGGAATAATGGATGGAAACTGAACAAGGAGAGATTCAACCTGGAAATAAGAAGAAACTTTCTGACAGTAAGAACAATCAACCAATGGAACAGAAGTTGCCCTCGGAAGTTGTGGGAGCTTCATCCCTGGAGGCTTTCAAGAAGAGATTGGACTGCCATTTGTCAGAAATGGTGTAGGGTCTCCCGCTTGGGCGGGGGGGGGGGTTGGACTAGATGTCCTACAAGGTCCCTTCCAACTCTGATTATCTGTTATCTATAAATATTGACCTGCAACATGGCATATGACCTAATCCTTTATACTTCTTGGGATTTAAGAGCCGACCAGTAGTGAATAGCTGCCAGATGTGGCTGACACAGTAAAAATGACTCAGCATAAGACTGGGGGTGGGTTCTATCTCTTTAAGAGGTGGTTAATATATTGCACCCATCAGAGGGTGTGGTTCTCTCATCTTGTATTCAGTATTCATTGCAGAAGATCCTCTGTATAGAGTTAAGAAGAAGTTTGCTTACTTGTAAGTTATTTTGCCTACCACTTATGTCGCTGTATATAACTGTTGTATATAAACCACTGTTAAATGTATAAGTCTCTGTGTGCTGTGTTTTGGTACTGGGTTGTCTCATAATGGTAGTTATGCTGGAAACGCTTTGACAGACATTAGTTGGGTTATTGACTGAAATCAGCAGTAAAGAACCAAATGAATGGAATAAGAAGAAATGAAAACTGAAATAAGAAATCACCGAAAATAGAAAAAAGGAAATACAAATGCTATTTTTATCATCCCTTCAAGGTAGCCCAACCTGAACACCCAAAATTATGAATATATTAAAACTATTTTATTATGAGATTGAATCTTACAGCTCTGAATCTCTTCCCTCCTAGCATTTATCCTAAAGTAGGGTCAAGTCTGAAATATTGTCTCAAATTTCATTCCTATTTGGACTCATATTTATCTTTGACTGTCTTAGCTCAGCTCTCCCTCTTGTTCCTCAAGATTATTCTCTCAGCCCATTACATTCTTTTCTGTAAAGCATGTAAATTACATTTACCATTCTCTACAGAGAAAGCCACGAGTATTAATGTTAATTGTTGTGAACCACTGGAGTCTAGGATGCAGCACAACTATATGAAAGAGAGAGAGATTTCTTTGCATAACTAACCATACATGATAACATTTTCTTTCACCTTCTACTTTCTAAATAGATTGGATTACAACTTCCAGAGTTCACAGCCAGCACGACTAACAAAATTCTTCAAGTCTTGACTCCTGGCAATCACCTGAAGTTTTCTTGACAACATTTTCAGAAGTGGTTTGCCACTGTTCTCTTCCCAGGCCTGAGAAAAAGAGAGTGGCCCAAAGTCACCCAGTAGGACTAGAACTCAATCCTTGGATGATAATGTCCTACTCCAAATATAAGGAATGCTGGAGTATACTCCGCACCAAGAGGACTAACATACTAAAAGCAAGACATGGGCTAACATGATAATCTCCTTTGTTAGGAAGATATTGAAATGCCTGCACATGGTTAAAATCTGGCATCAGTGAGATGTTTGAAATCATCCAGCCAGGCACCCCAACAGAACTATATAGAATACCATATTTCATTATAACATTTTAAGCGCATTAGAGTATTATTACTATGCGGCCAACTACCAGGGTCTCTTGGCAGTTTGCAATAAAAAGATAAAACCATAAAACCAAATTCAAACCACAAATATTAAAATGATTCCCCCAAGAGATAAATGCTATATGAGAATGCCAATACAAGTCATGAGGAAGACATAAAACGGGGAAAATAACATCAAGCTAGAGAGCAATGTGTAGCCTCTTGTTCTATAGGATTATGTCACTGCAGTCATTTGATTCGTTCCCTTTGTCAGATCTACAGTTTCTTAGTTACACAAGGCTGCTGTTTCACCTTCATTAACTTTGATTCTTGGCAAGTGAGATAGCTCACGGGCTATAGCTCCAAATGGAATCGTGCAACCAAGGCACCTGAACAATGATCTTACAGAATGTTTGAAGGGCATGACTCCGTTCTTCCTGATCTCAGAGTTAACATGCACCATGTCCAATGCTGTAACTTGTAAATGATATCTGAAATGAGATCTCCTCTTCATCCACAGAGAAAAGGCCTGTAGGCAATATGGTTAGGGTCCATTCAGAAACATATTTCAAATGCCTATAAAACCAAAGGTTGCCCAATATAGAATTTAAATAACACACATTTCACACAATAACACACATACATACATACATACATACATACATACATACATACACACATACATACATACATACACACAACATTGCCGTTTTGTTGGCCCTGGCTTCTGTTCTCTCCTATCTTCTGTGTTCAAAAGAGACATGATAGGAATATTTTAAGTATCCTTCTTCACTTCCAGGATCTCGGTCATAAATTATTAAAGGATTTTAGCAACTGCACAGCAGGGATCGGGTCATTTTAAAGCAGGCATTCAAGTAAAATCATCTCCCAAAGAGGACTTATCTTGGGAAGGAAGGAAACTATTTTATTCATCCGAAGATTAGTCCACCTAACCTAATCATGTATATAGTTTCTTTTAATTCTTTTAATCACTGTTTCTTTTAACTACAGATACCAAGGATTAAACCTGGAAGACTCTCCGTAGAAAAAAACAGAGATCAGCTATCATGCTATATTCTCTCTTTTGCTAAATTGATCGAGACCACATGAACCAGGAAGATGTAACTTTCTGGTCTCTAAATATCCCCATCTGTTTAATAACCTTTTAACCCAACTAGTATGACCCACTACTGGAGATTATGCAAAGTGAAGCTGAAAATATCTGAAAGATACTAGGTTGTCCACTTTTGATAAAATCAACTGTTGAATCCCCAAACTCAGGATTCTCAGCATGCATTTTGAATGGAACATATATCCAAAGCCAAAAGATGCCTCTACAGGATGGATGGATGGACAGATGGATATCGTTTGGAATAGCATATCTCAAGATTTAGAATGCTTCAACCCTGTTGCTCTTTTGTAATGGTATGAAAACCTGGTTTTTCCCCAAACACTGAGCCAGAGGAATGTATGAGTCCATCCTGTAATGGATATGGAGCATCAGTTAGTATGGTTTGACCTCAGTTGTGCTGTACTTTGGAGTGTTGTCCATTATTGGTGCATCGTTGATTGTTTGGTTGTTCTTCAAACTTCTCTAGACTACCCACAGTCACTATCCACAAGTTGGGAAGCCATGTAAATTATTTAAACAAGAAATATTAAATCTTTTTACATTTCCTTCTGGACTAAGTGTCAGGATTCCAGCAGTTGCCCCAATTAAATCATGAGCCTCGAGCCAAGCTTTAAAAACTATAAAGAATTTATCAGTAACAAACATATCAGCATGACCTGTTTGAAGTGGCTTCTGAGACACATAATTCACTGTCACCCTTGACCCTGGTTTCCCCCCACCCCTTTGGGTGCATCATAATTCATATTCTCCTGCAAAACATGTTCATCGCCAAGAGTCATCAATCACATTCTCCAATGAGAGATTTGAGGACGGAACCAAGAACAAATAGATATTATGCTCTAGTTATTCCAATACCCTCTTTCAATTATACACCAACTAACACAAAGGATTGGGTGATATTTCTGTTAAAATAGTAGCCTTAAAATATATTTTCCATTACATTAAATTGTGCGTCAGCTAAAATGAGTAAGAACAGAGACACTCCACCAAAAGTAAGTGTATCATACATGATTAGTCTTATATCTCTTTTTCTATTCAATTATCTATCCCCATCCCAGAGTGGGTGTGACACTCATTCAACTTTAACAGAAAAGCAGAACAGAATCAGGCAGTCCAAATCTGGTTTGTTTGATGTATGTAATGAGTCCAATCCAGACCTTTAAAAGCTAAGCACAAAAAGCTGTCCCATTCAAGCTTTTGAAGCAATTTGCAAATATTGGTGAATTGGTGAAAACCTAAAATAAACCAAATGAAATCCTCACTTGCTCCCAAATGAGGCTGTGCAACAACAGCTTTGGAAATTTCCTTTTCACATTAAAAAATTGCTAATTTACTACACCAAGAAGCCCATCTACCTTAGAATGTTTTGCCGAGAAATAATCATTTTCTGTGTGAAGAAAACTGGCTTTCAGGCAAAACTAAATTCAGTTGTACTGTTCTCTCCCTGCAGTCAAGTTAATCTGGGCAAGACTACCTTCCCAACAAGAGCTCTGTTTAAATTCAGCACTTGTAATAAATAAACTTATGGAGATGACATTTTTATAGCTGACAGATAGAAGACTTGATGGATAGCTAGATACTGTTAGCTATCATAGCCCTATTCCGTGTTACTGAATAGAGTCTTTCTCTCTCTTTTCACCCCAGCCTTCATCTTTCTTTTGTCAACATTTGTTCTGAGCTGCAGCTTTCAGAGGGATGAAAATTGTTGCGAGGCAGAAGCTGCAGAATAATAATATTAATAATACCCTGATGTGGAGGATTGCTTGTTGCGCCATCAAATATGAACTTTCCATAATGTTCACAGCTTCCAAGGAATGACACCTGCATTCTATTTAGCAGCAACAGGAGAGCCAGGGTGACATTCAGGGTGGAACATCCCATGTCTACTTTGGATTTTTCTGATGATTATTATTCAGCAAGAAAACATGCTTTATGCTAGTGTTGCAGTTTGATGGAGAAGACCTTCAGGCCCTAGAATTTTTGCATCCCAAATTTCAGGTGACTTTATTCTCCTTGTCCCATAGGATGAACTAATCCCATAGGATGAGCATGCATAAGCGCACCAACGTGCCTACCATCCCTGTCCTATTGTTTCTTTTATTTTTTCTCATATGTATCCATGTATTCATAACTATGTTTTTACTTATACCTATTATCTTGTAAGCAATTGACAAACCAAATAAATAAATAAATAAATAGTTGAAGAGGACATATAAGAAGCCAAAAGTCATTTACCCATGGCAGGATTTAGCTACTAGTGAATCACAAAGTCTCCATTAGCATTTCTCAAAGCCTTTACTTATTTACAACCATAGAAAATTGGCCACACTTTCTTGTCATTTTGAGATGGGATGCATACAAAGCCTGCATCATATGGACATCCTTTGGTCTTCCTTCTAAGGGTTATGTTTGCTGACAGTCACTCAAAGATTATCCATTCAGCATCTGCAACATTTTTTTGCTGAGCATCTGTTTAAAATCAGATAACTAATTGACAGATGTGGTCGCTCGTCTTGCAAAACCATGAACTGAACATAGGATTATATTAAGTTTCTCCAGCCTGATGCCTCCAAATTGGATCGACTTCAACTGCTGTAAATCTTAGCTAGAATGTACTTTGATTTTGATGGACAAGTTCTAGAAGTTGCAAACCAAGTAAACTTGGAGGGATCAAATTGAGGTAGGCAGCAGCTCATCAACCTTCTACAATCTAAGAAATATAATAAAGGATATTGGGGCACAACACCAATGTCATCAAACCAGAGGTCACCCCTCAAACATTTTCTTAATTAAAATATGCCACCGAGGTTGCTCAAAATTGTGGATCAGCAGTAGTCTATTAAGTGCCATTGCTCATGCAAACCTATAGACCTTTCAGTGGCACTGCATTAGAATCACATCCAGCCTTACTCTCAATCAGTTATTTAAAATCATCCAGAAGAAGCCCGGAGCATTTCAAGCTCACATAAATCAACTCTACAGGCAGGAGAATTAATTCAGATAGACAGCTTTGCTGATCATATGATAGCACCAATTGCAATTGAAAAGCACTGGTTGAAAAGAAAGGAGGGGAAAAAAATGAAAAGAGGGAATTGCTCCTACTGAAACAGCCAGTTCTTAATTTTGGACCTCTGAATGTTGATATTTGTGGGCTCATTCAGCCCCTATGAGCCAAATATGGGAATGCAAAGACATCAGCCTGACAAATGGCTGCCCTATTGTGTTTACCATAGCTACTTATGGCTGGGAAAGCTGGACTTTTAAAAAGCAAGACAGGAAGAAAATTGACTCATTTTAGCTGTGGTGCTGGAGAAGGCTCCTACACATTTCTTTGGCAGCAAAGCTGACCAACGAGTGAGTACTAGAGTGCATAATATCAGACATGTCACTGGAATAAAAAAATCACAAAACTCTGTCTTCCTTATTAGTTTAGTTTACTTTACTTTATTGTCATTGCACCTCGTACAATGAAATTAAATACCATCTTCAGTGTACATTATGACTATGAAAGTAAACACAAACACACATCCTTTACATTCTATACACTGAATTTTAAACCCCTGACATTGCATTGATATTGCACTATTCAGTAGAAGTCAACAGAGCTCCTGCCCTGGGATAGAAGCTGTTTTTCAGCCTATTTGTCCTTGTTTTTATTATCCTGTACCGTCTGCCAGATAGTAATAGTTTAAAAGTGCCCAGGATGAGATGGATCTTTGAGGATGTTTGAACTTTTCTCAAGGCAGCAGTAGCTATAAAGCTCTTCCAAAGAGGAGAGAGGGCAACCAATGATCTTCTGGGCAAATGACATTAACCCTCTGCAGTGCTGTCCTATCTGCCATGGTGCAATTGGCAATACAGAGGTGCAGTGAGTTAAGATGCTTTCTATGGTGCAGCAGTAGAAGGTCACCAGCAGTTTTTCATTCAGTTATTGTTTCCTGAGAAGCCTCAGGTAGTATAATCTCTGCTGGTCCCTTTTGACCAGGGCTGCAATGTGAGCACCCCAGGGCAGGTCCTCTTTTATGGTAGCACCCAGAAAATTATTATTTTGGCCATGTCATGCTGGGGAATTCACTGGAGAAAGCAATTATATTTGGAAGAGTTAATGGTAAAAAGAGACCAGGCTGCCAAAGAACACAATGACTAGATACTATCAAAGCTGACGTCAGCCAGAACATATAGAACAACTCAAAAAAGCAGTACAAAATCAGAAGGTATGGACAGATCTGGCCCATAGAACTGCCAAGAGTCAAACTTGACTGAATGGATAACATCATCATCATTGCCACCATCATCATCAACATCAACATCATCTCCTGATCTGGCCCAGAATAATGTCCTTTATATTCCATTGATATTAACTTCTCGGTATTGTCTACTAATGTTGGGAGATTTAATGCATTGTAAAAACTCAGTCCATTTGTGAAGTTTATAACTGGAAAATTCAGAAAAGGGATTCATTCATTAACCAGGTTAAGCATGATATATAACTGCAACTATGGATTTTGCTTGGAGACAAAGAACTATAGATATTTTCTATCTGCAAATTAAGACAAATTAAGATGAAGTTTGGAAGATGGAGCTTCAAACAGTATGTAGATAACCCCAACTTCAGTCTCAAAACTAAATGATGCATGAGCCAACCCTAGATAAGGCATAATAAAAGGATAATGAGGAAGGTGAAGAGTTATTTCTGTACATTTCTCCTTGTCCTTGTATTGAACTTCCCTCTTTCATAAAATAATATATATACAGCTTTTTTTAAAAAAGGGTTAAGCCCTAAAGAGTAGAACAATAATCCATTTGGTATCTGAAAATCAATAGCTCAGAAGAATGTGCAGGAAAGCATAGCCAAAGAACAAAATATTTCTTGCTCCAAGAAGGCCACTATTACAAAATGGAATTAAACCCATCATACAATATATAAATTTGTTGTCCAACTGGATGGCTTAGCCAGTGATGCTTAGCTATGAGATAATGGAAGATAGAAATGGCATGTCAGATCTTTCCAATCCTCCAAGTAAAGTAGAAATATTTTTTCTTCTAATTCACCTTTTGGAGATTTCTTCTAATATCAGGGGATTGGATATCTGTTGTCTTCATTCCTGGATATAATTATGCTCCTTCCTTTTGGCTTAAATAAAATACTTGTAGCAAAAAATACATTTCTAAAACATTATAAACAGTCATAAAAGGCTACCAAGTTCTATTTTTAATATCATGCCCTTCAATATTTCAAGGTAAAAATTAGAATCTAATTAAGCAACATATCCTTATACCAACATAAGCATTAGCCTTCAATAATACCTGTTATCGAAATTAAGCAACAACTAGTTCCAATAATAATTCATCATGTTAGTATTACAAAATAATAAACAAGTAATTAATAATCAAGACATATTAATGTATCTTTTAAGAGCAGTACATTTCAATTAAGATTTTGAAAAACACAGTGAGTTACTGCACCATCAGTAAGACAGTGTTCTTAAAATTAAAGCACTAATATTTTAAACAGTATTGTCTTTTCTCATTATCTTGAGATTAAAAATGCAGGAATCTGCTCTAAATAATATGATTTAACTAAAATGAAGCTCTTGAGAAATATGGTGAGTTTGGAAGATAAGATTGACCAAACCTCACCTTATTTCTATAAACAGAATTTCATTTATTGAATGGCATTTCTTGATAATAATTATTTTATTATACTTATTTTATTCAGGGGAGGCATAAGGCTAAATACCTTGACATACCTCTTTGATAGTGTATGGTGAAAATATAAGTCCTTGAAGATATATATTTTAAATTATTCCCTCTTTTTAGCATTGTTGATATATCAACAAGGAATTCAAACAGTGTTAAAAGCTTTTACAAGTGTAAGAGACATTAGGTGCAAACATAAGTGCACTGACTCTCCTTTTGTTTAGAACTGGATTACTGTGATAAATTTTACCTAGAATCCTATTGAACTTAGAATTAATGCGTACGTTGGAAAAAATATGGAGACATTTTCATCCTTCAAACATTGGTATGCATTTTGTGCTATATTAAAATGGAACCGACAGAAAATGACACCTTCAGTTTAGGTCTTTTAAGTTGCTTTGTTTTCATTACAGTTAAGATGGAAAGTCACATTGTCCCCAGCCTCCCTCAACAAGCTCTCCTTTGCCTTGTTCTAGTTTCGCCTGTGCATTCCAAGTCCAAACTTAGAAGAGGCTTCCTTTCCTATTTGATGGGATAGGTCAATTTATTCAGAATAAGGGGGAAAAGTAAGTTTGGAGCTTGCTGTAATAAGTGCAACAATTCAACAACCAGGTCTTCAACTTTTCTTGAAATATCATGACACTTGTAGAGAAGAGCGAAGGGCTCCATACTACAAAGATGGAAGGAAGGACAGTTTGTATATCCTTTTTTTTTTAAGGCTACAAACATGAGGTTTTGAATTTACTTTTCTCTTTGAAGCTGACCTTCTGTGTGGCACAGCTGCACTGCCAACTTAGTTTGACATCTTTCTCTTCTTGATTGGCAGGAGGCAGAGATGCTGCAGTCAGTTGTTTACCCTAGTACCACTAACCTTATAAATATTTCCCTTGGCGGGGTCTTCTATATCTTGATGGGAATTCTCCTAGCAACTGTATGCCTTTAAACTGCAGAAGAAAGTCAGATAATTATTCTTGTTGTGCAGGAACCATCTAACCATCTTTGCCTCTCAAAGCTCTTTTTAAGATTCATCCTCAAAGCAACGTGATTCTTCTCAAGCTAGTTGCTGAGATTAACTATAGGGTGTCCACTATTCTAATATATCTCTTGCTTCACATTGTCATTTACTTGGTTACATCCTGTGGGCTCCATTGCCATCAATGACATATTTTTCTTGGCTTTTTTGCTTGCTCAAGAACAACGGGAAAGAAAATGTCCTAGTTCCTGGCTCAGGAGCAGAAATGGGATTTTTGATGGAATTTCATCCTGGTCTCTTGGCTTTATCTGGAACTCAAGCTACATATTGAAGATATTTATGAACATTTCCATCTGGGACTGTCAGCCTCCAGCTTGCTTCCATATTCAATCATCATAATCAGTTTCCATTTAACAGGGAGATGCTGAAACATTGTCACATTTTCCCAGTCATACTGCATTATATCACAGTAATCAAA
The DNA here is from genome assembly GCA_015471245.1 of Laticauda colubrina. Taxonomy (NCBI): domain Eukaryota; kingdom Metazoa; phylum Chordata; class Lepidosauria; order Squamata; family Elapidae; genus Laticauda; species Laticauda colubrina. Next base: position 10,177,079 of record BLBF01000058.1, read on the forward strand.
TCAGACAGATGACTAAAATAATATCATTGGAACTTTATCACAACATAAAGGGAATATCTAGGAAGTGTTCTAGTACATCTATAGTAGAACACTGGGAGAAAAAATGCCCTTTATAGTATAGGTCCAGGAGAAGTAAGTCCCCAAATCCCACATTTTGCAAACTTAACATTTATTAGGGTATATTAGGGAAGGGTGAATCAAAATTGTTGAGGGCAATATGCTGATTCTGTAAACCGCTTAGAGAGGGCTGTAAAGCACTGTGAAGCGGTATATAAGTCTAAGTGCTATTGCAGGCTAACTCTGCCCATTGTCAGGAGTTCAATTCTGACTGGCTCAAGGTTGACTCAGCCTTCCATCCTTCCAAGGAGGGTAAAATGAGGGCTCAAATTGTTGGGGGCAATAGGTTGACTTTGTAAACCACTTAGAGAGGGCTGTAAAGAGAGTGCTATTGCTACTTATATGTTCAATTCAGATGGCAATTGGCAATTAGAGATGACAGCATCATTGAGGGTTATACATTTGGTTGCTTATTGGTTTATTGCCATTTCTGTGCCCCTCCATTATGTTCAAAAACCAAAAAATAATATAAACTACAATTACAACAGAAGCAAAACAAAAGCATCATCTTTCAAATGCTTTCCCCCTCCCCTGGAATCACTTAAATTTCTCTGTAGTTTCTTCTTGGGCAAGTAATGTTTTGCATATTTATAAGTCCACATTATTTCTCAAAAATGATACCAACCATTTAGTAAATCTTATGATAGGTTGAAAGGATTCCCCAACTGACCAAAGAGGCTGAAGCATACAAGATTGGTCTGATCACAACCTCATGTAAAAGCTAATTGAAAGACTTGCTGGCTGAGCCAAACAACAGAATTACAGAGATTAGAAACCAGTAAAACAGTTAGGGTGAACAATGTTATCCCTAACACTGTGTGTAACCAAAATCAAGGTCCAGGTGTCCAGAAATAAGTAAGATCCAAGATGGATCCCAGATTTAAGGATCTGGTAGAATATTGGAAAATGGTTTCAAACATTGCTTAGCAACAGAAACCTAAACTGGAACTTGTATAGCTCTTTTGTCATTTATTCACTAAGTTTTCCAAGGGTCCTACTCAGTGGTGGGATTCAAATTGTTTTACTGCCAGTTTGGTGGGTGTGGCTTGGTGGGCGTGCTTTGCTTAATGCACGCACACAATTTTCCCCATACCAGCTGAGGCCTGCAGCGCCAATCAGTTGAGAGGATAAAGAAGAGAAAACCACAGGGGCAGGTGGGAGAGATGATATTGTGCTTTTATCTTCTTTCTCTTCTCAGCTGATTGTCGGAGGCTTTTTTTTTTTTCCTCTCAGAGACTTTTTTTTAAACTTTTTTTAACAGTTGTGCCAAACCAGTCCAAACTGGTAGCATACCACCACGGATCCCACTCATGAGGAGAACAGTTATCCTTTAATAGGCCCTTTATTCCTGAGGAGACCTCTACATCTGAGCCTTTGACAAGTATAATTGCATCCTCTTCTACAATCGCTATCTATGACTGAGTAGTTAACTTTGAACCAGGGAGAGGTGAAAGCATCAAATTTTTAGAAGCCCGGGACATCCATTTTAGAAGCCTTTGTCCACGAAGCTCAGAAGGCTCTCCCAATCCTACAAATTAAATCCTTCCTATTTGCCAAGTTGCCGCATTTATCCTTCCAAAGAGCCTGCTCCAATTCTTTATGGCATCCACTGGGGTAATGCAAAGATATAACATTCTCGATAGAGGCTTTGGAAGTTTGTATTTAATAGACCTGGAGGCACCGAGTGCCTTTACACAGATTGTGCTCCAGCTGTCTACCACTATTTGAATGCTCAGGTCTGAGTCCCATGCTGTGAGATGCAGGCTGTCTCCCACGCATATTGTGTACCAGGAGTAATTTATGAGTCTATCTATAAAAGAAATAACAGCACTTTAAGGGGGAGACTATGTAAAGCTTGGAGATTGAGCAGCAGCTCTGTCAATTGAGTGCAACTTCCAAAACACTGTCATTATGTCTCCGCTGATTTACAGAAAGGAAAAAAAAGGGGGGGGGGAACCTTGCCTGGTGATTCATATTTATGAGGCTAATGAACAGGAGAAGTAGGGAATCTAACCAACTTGTTGGGATACAGGTAATCCTCAATTGATGATCACAATTGAGGCCACACATTTCTGTTGTTAAGTGAGACATTAAGTGGGTTTTGCAACCCATTTTATAACCTTTCTTGCCACAGTTGTTGAATGAATGACCTCAGGGCATATGTTAGTAAACAGGTTGTTAAGTGAATCTGGTTTCCCCATTGACTTTTGCTTGTCAGAAGGTCGCAAAAGGGGGATCACGAGGGGTGGGTTTCTACCGGTTCTTTCCACCTCTGATAGAACCGGTAGCTCTGAAGAGCAGCAGACATAGAATCGCTTCTATGTCTGCTGATGTTTTTGCCCACCCGCTCACCTGGGCTCTGACCTGACCTTTATTTCCTGATTTTTTCAACTTCAGCTGCAGTTAAAAAGGTAGGGAAAAAAGGGCTTTTTGAAAGGCTGCTTCTCTGCACGCAGCATGCTGATGATAATTTTCAGGCGCGCGCTGGCAGCATGCAGGAAAGCACATCGTAAATCACCGAACCTCGTAAATGGCCGAACTGTCGGATTGGATCCAACCCCTGGGGAATCACGTGATCTTGGGATGCAGCCAAGGTCATAAATATGAACCAGTGGCATCTGAATTTGGATCACATGATTTTGGGGAGGCTAAAAGATCGCAACTGTGAAAATCGGTCCTAAGTTGCATTTTTCAGTGCTGGTGTAACTTTGAACGGTTGTAAGTTGAGGATGACATGTATCCATTCTGTTCCCCCAATCCCTGCCACAATCCCCTTACTTTCAACATAACTGGGCTACCCATCTCTTGATATATATTTTTTTTTACTTTCTCTCAGCCAGTCCTTGAGTACTGAAGATTCGTCTTTAAATGAATCAAAACTCCAGCTCCTCTTTAGGACAATGATGGTTTATTCAATATAGCATCAAACAACAAATACTCTAATCAGACAAGAATGGCTAAAAGCCATTAGAATTGGGTTTGAGTTTGCTCCCTTTCCTTTTATCACCATTATCATGAGACACACACTACCACACCCAGGCCTATATGCAGTTCTAGTTCTGGCCATGCCTAACCCATTATCCCTAAGTGCTATTAACCCTATAACATGTCTGCATCCCTACCCTATTCCGACCCTCACTAACTGATCCCCACCTTCACCATATTTTAACCTAAGTCCTATTATCAGCTGTATGTGCCCCAACCCTCTTTAACATATGCACCACAATAATAAAGAACCAGTTCCAGCAGCCCCGTAATTGTTGCAGAATCCATCCTGCAGCCCTGCAGTTGTTGCAGAATCCATCTTCAGCTCTGCTGAGTCATTCCAAAGCCATCGACCAGCACACAAGCAGAAATACAAATCTGGCAGCAGCAGAAATAAAGTGACATGGCCAGCTGACTTGCCGTGAGACATATTCGGAGCTGACGGGCTCTGGGTGAACTCAGAGCCCGACAGATTGTTTGGCTTTTCATGATATATTTGTAATGGATGCCTCAATCTTTCACTTCTTATGCCTTTTCAAAGAAATTGGGGGAAATTGAGAATTGGCTGCCATTGAACCGACCATGGTTGTAGATCCACCCAAGGCTTTTGTTTATAAAATTATAGCACTAAAATGATGTATTTTGTTTTTTTTAAAAAAGGAAAAGCATTGACTGGTGGTTTTCTTTCAAGGTGGAGGCAGATTTTTCTTTTCTGCTTGTCCTTTTATTCAATTCTTTATCATAATAAGTCACCCTGGCTTTTAAAAACAAAATCATTCCGTATTGCTTAAATCGTAATTACATTGCTTTGCATTTGATCTCAAATTTGGTCTTTTCAGGTAAAAACACAACTAAAGATGATCAGCTGTGAGATGGAGACAATGCCATGAGAATTTTGAGATTTTAAAAAGCTGTTACTGAAATATAATCATGTTGATCCATCCATCCTACCATCCATCCATCCTACCATCTATCCATCCAGTTTAGATGGCTGTCCATCATCATCTTCATTTAATGGTCCCATAATCCCTTGTGGGGTAGAATCTGGACAACTGAATGGAACTAGTGGAGTGTTTTAATGGCCAGATGCCCTTCTTGTCCCCAATTCACCAATGCAGAGTTTTCTTCGGCAGGTATATTCTCATTGGGCCCAAAAAGCGAAATATCTGCCCCGACCTAGGATCGAACTCAAAGCCTCCTGAGTGTGAGGCAAGATCTCCATCTTTAGGCACCATTCCCTTTATATGGCTTCCCATCTATCCCAGAAATCCCAGGCTGCAAGCAAAATAAATACAAAGAACTACATTAAAACAAAACACCATATAAAACTTAATTGAGGCTCCATAAAATACAAAATTGGGAAATGCAAACATTTCTAAGAAAACAGTCAGGCCTTCACATCCTTAAGGCTAGGTCACACTGGCCGATGGATGCAAAAACATATGTAAAAAGGACACAGTGGACGAGCAAATTTTCCATCCATTGTTATCCGCTCTCAAAAGTGCCCCAAATTTGCATAAACAGAGCAGAAAACAACAAAGGAACGGACGGGGGGAGGACGTAGCCAGGATGTAAAGCAGATGCTCCATGGAAGCCTAGCGGATGGAAGCGAATGACACATCCGCAGGGCTTCCAGGGGAGAACACTGAAGCGGATGTGTAGCGGAAGGAGCAGATGCATAGCGGATGCGTAGCGGATGATGCGGATGCATCAAGGACACTGATAGGATGCATAGCGGATGCGTAGCAGATGCAAAGCGTTCACTGCGCTTGCGGGGAGGATGAATTGCGTAAGCTCCACGGATATAAAAGGATGCAGCTCGCAAGCAGGTCAGCATTCAGAGGAAAGACCTGCTTCCAGAGACATCTTGAGAGAACACCATGGGGAAGAAGAGCAAGCCTGTGCCTACTCCTGCCAGCCCTGGCAAGAAGGACAGAACCACCATCCCACCCCCTGGAGCTGACTCTGAAGCTGCTGGTGCTGCTGCTGGTGGTGGTGGTGCTCCTGGTGCTCCTGATGTTGCTGGTGCTTCTCCTGCTGGTGCTGCTGGTGCTTCTCCTGCTGCTGCTGGTGCTTCTCCTGCTGCTGCTGGTGGTGGTGGTGGTGCTTCTCCTGATGCTGCTGCTGCTTCTCCTGCTGCTGCTGCTGTGGTGGACCAGCCCCAAAGCCCTCAAAGCCCTGCTGTTGAAGGCCCTGAAGCCCCTGCCAGAGGGAGGAAGAGGCAAGGCAAGGAGAAGGGGGAGAGGAAACAGTACTCCATTTCCGAAGACCATGAGGAGGAGGTGCTGGAATGGCTGAGGGAGAACGAGTACCTGTGGAGGAAGGGCCACAGGCTCTATCGCGACACCAAGCAGAAGCAGGCAGCATGGAGAGAGAAGGTGGAGAGCCTGGGTTACACTTCAGATGTCCTCCTGGGGTGGTGGAAGCATATGCACACCTGGTATGGCAAGCTGCACCTGAAGAAATCCGGGCAGGCTGCTATCAAGCTAATTGATCGGGAGACCGATGTCATGGCCAGGTGCAGTTTCCTGGAGGGTGAGATCCACCACCAAGAAGCAGCCCCTCTGTCAACCCTCTCCCTCAGACAGCCCACAGAGAGCCACTCCTCTTCCAGCCAGGAGACAGCTACAGTGTCCAGGCAGGTGTCTTTGGAGGGCCCCATAACAGAGACCCCCCGACAGCTGCACTCCCTGTGCCAGAGGATGTGGAGGATCTCCTGTCTCAGATGGAGCAAGAAGAAGCAGCCACCAGAGACCAACCCACACCCACACCCAGCTCCACCTCCACAGAAAGCAGGCAGAGAGGTAGACCGGAGGGACAGAGCCACACTGTCCTCTTGGAGATCAGGGTCACAATAAAAGCCAGCACAGATCTCCTCTCCCAGCTGGTCCACTTCAACATACCATCCTCCAACCGCAAGCCCTTCATCACGTACATGAGCCAGACCCTCATGGACATGCCCGAGGCCCAGTACCAGGCGATGAAGGAGAGGATCACAGCTCTTCTGCACCACCCTCCAGGCCCAGCTGAACCTGCTGCTACCCACTCCAGGTCTGCTCCTCCACCCCAGGCGATGTCACAGCCCTTCCACAAATTTCAGCAGCCACTTGCCTATCAAGCCTACCACTACCAGGACTTCCCACAGCAGAGGCAGCCCTTCCCAGTCCCAGGTTCCGCAGACACCACAGATGCCACAGATGCCTCAGCTGACCCAGCTGCAGACCAGACAGCCCCACGACACTCCTCCTTCCTCCACCCCACAGCCAAGCCCTTCCTCAGAACATCTGTCATCAGTCTTGGGCCTCACATCCCAGGTCCTTGAGGAAGTGCCTCTCAACCTCACAGGACTGAGTCAGCTCTCTGAGAGCTTCCTGCACACATCTCCTGTTGTACTCTCGGGGCCAGGCACCCCAAGGGCGCCTCAGACCAGCACTCCAGCAACATCCACCTCCATAGTCCCTGGCCCCTTTACATCTGAGACCATGGGCATGCCTCAGAGTGACTGAGAAGAGTGCCAGAGACTGAGTTGTTACCTGTTCACCTTATCTTTGCTTAAAGACACTTTACTTGGGTCATTTTGCTTTTTAATAAAGTCATACAGTTTGTTATTAATAAAGGTTATCTTTGCTTCACACCCTTGGTTCATTTTTTTTACTTAATAAAGTGTTGGGGAAAACTTTGAAAAAAGGGTTAAGCCTTTGCATGCTTGTGGGATGGGTAAGGATAGCTGTGGGATGGATAGCTGTGGGATGGGTAAGGATAGCTGTGGGATGGATAGCTGTGGGATGGGTAAGGATAGCTGTGGGATGGGTAAGGATAGCTGTGGAATAAGGATAGTTGTGGGATAGATAAACCTCCAGTGCAAGCATAGTGGGACTGTATGGTCCACCCTCCCAGCTGCCACACATATGGCCCTTTATTATCAATAACAATTTAATCATTGATCAACACATTTCAACATAAACAAAACTCTTTATTCATGCCCTATTCATTGTAGGACCACTCAACATATATGGCACAATCTCATCCGTGTGATGAGACAGGCTCAAGGAAGCATCTATTAATCATCTATCATCCTGTCTTGCCACTCCACTGCTCCAACTGGGGAGTTGCACCAGTGTTTCAGGAGGTTGCGCTGCTTCTTCCCTTCACATGAAGCTCTGTTGGGGTCTTGTACATCCACAGTGTCTATCAGGTTTCGCCCTTGCCTCCATTCACCAGGCTCCATGTCCCCATTGCCTTGTTGACGGTCCACAAGCCTGTTCTGCAACACTGGGTAGTGGTGTGCATGAGATTGTGCAGGATGCAGCAAGCTTCCACGATGCTCCTCACGGTCTGTGGGCGATGCTGCATGGTGGTGAGAAGTACCTGGAACCTGTTGGCCAGGATGCCAAAGGCGTTCTCCACCATCTGTCTTGCCCTGGACAGCCTGTAGTTGAAGATCCTCTCTTCACGGGTGAGGTATCTGGAAGTGTAGGACTTCATGAGGTTGGTTCTGAGGTAGAAGGCGTCATCACCCATGATGAAGTAGGGCACATCATGTGTGTCATTGGGTAGGGGGTCTGGATCTGGAAAACCCATGATGAGGTTGCGTTCCAGCCCACCCTTGAGGTCACTGGAGTTGTATATCTGGGCATCTGAAGCTGACCTGTTGCCTGAAGCATTGATGTACATGAACTTGTAATCAGCATCAACCATGGCAAAGAGGATGATGCTGAAGAAGCCCTTGTAGTTGAAATAATTGGACCCTGAGTTGGGTGGAGCTTTGCAGGCCACGTGCTTCCCATCTATGGCTCCAACGGTGTAGGGAAAGTTCCACCTCTGATACCACTGCTCTGCAACTTTCCTCCAGCCTTCTTCAGTGGTGGGACACTGGAGGAGCTCCTCCACGTATTCTTCGATGATGACCTGCACCACTTCTCTGACCACAATGCTGATGGTGTTGTGTGGCACCCTCCAGACATACTGCATGTTTCTGTATGTGGTCCCAGAGGCCAGGTGCAGAGTCAGTGCCACTTTCAGTCCAGGGTCCAGGCTGGGACGGAAGTTGGTGCTCTGCTTGGTGAACCTGGGTCTAAGATGCTCCACAACTTCATCAAACATGGCTGGTGGCATTCTCATGAAGTGATGGAATGCACGAGGGTCTTCATTCCTCAGCTCCACCATCAGCTGGTCATAGAGTCCAAACTCCACTCTTCTCCCGATCCATCTTTGGACCCAGACAGCTCTTGCATGTCTCCTTCTTCCCCTTGCGTAGAAAAGGTGAAACAGTCTGAAGAGGGCTTGGTTCTGGTGTTGAATGATGGCAGCTACCAAAAGGAGCATGCGATGATCCATGGTGGAGATCAGTGGATGATGTGGAAGAGCAAGAGCAAGGCTGAAGAGGTCTGCTGGACTGATAGTGAGATCCAGGTGATTTCCTCCCCCTTTTTATAGGAAATGTCGGTTTTCTGCTAGGTGTCCTTCCACATACTCTAGACATCCTCCAGACATCCCAAATATCTGAGATACGTCCCATATACGAGCGTTTTGTCCGTTTTAATGCTTTATATACAAGCTGCATCTGCTTATATCCTTTCTATGTCCATGCTACTAATGCTGTGTGGATGTTCCGCGTACCTTTTGCTTCCTCCCTCTTTCTGCTTTCCGCTGCAACGGATGTGAGTTGCGCGGATGTCCAGAGGATGCCGAGAGGATACATCAGACGTGTAACAGATGACAATGGACGTAGAACGTTTGTTGCCTGTATGTGTTCCAGATGTAGATCGTACGCAGCGGAAAGTTCATCCGCTCAAAAAGTTTTGTGCAGCTCAAAACTTTTTGAGCAGATGAAATAGCAGTAGATGGATATTTTATGGATAGAGTGTATGAAACATGTATGCAGTGAGTACACAACGGATGCATCGCATTTTCCAACGGATGGCAAGCTTTTTTGTCCGTTTTACGTCCTCTTTGCATCTGTTGGTTCAGTGTGACATGGGCTTTACAAAAGACCAATAGAGGAAAGCCTATCCATATTAAAGTGGGACTTGGAGGTTGGACTGTATTCATAGTCTCTACTACAGTAGTATTTATAGCTTATAATCATAGTATTTATAGCTTATAATCATTTATAGCATCATTACACAAATGCACAAATTTTCCCTATGCAATTTTGTATTTTCTGCTTTATTTACACATAATTTAGCCCTAACACAGTTTTTCATGCAAATATATCCTGATGCTCAGGTAATTCTTGTATAATTGTTGTTCCTTTAAAAAAAAAAAAAAAGGTTTCCTAGACAAGAGCCATAAGCTGTACACTATGTTCATTATTATTGCCCATTTCTTGGTTGAAGAACTTTGGTGGAAATTATACAGTATATAAATATATAGAGAGGAAAACAGATCTCTTTTTTTTCCATCCCTGCTGCCACCTGTGGCAAGAACTGAATACAAAAAAGCCATTAAAATGAACACAGTCAAACAAACGTACTGGGATCAAATGAGTAACAAAAAACCTCACAATTTAAGCTTTAATGGAGCTTTTAAAAAAACAGGTCAGGGAAAATGAAAGCTATTCTCACATGCTGCATTGCGAATGCTTTAAAAACTGAACCAGGTAGAAGAGCAGAAATTGCCAATTTTAAGCAAGTAGCACCACATGTTTCTATCCACTTCCTTTGTTTTTCTTCATCCCTTGCCATCCCATTTTTCTTGTATATTGTGTCTCAGCACTTACGTCCAGAGGCAGAGAATTTCTTGATCTGATTGGGCTACATGTAAGTTGCCTAGCCAACAACACTAGAGCACTCAACAGATATAAACTAAATATAAACTACTCCAAACTCAATTGCAGGAAGTATGATTTCAGCAACAGAGTGGTCAATGTCTGGAACTCACTACCTGATTCTGTTGTCACCTGCTCAAACCCCCACTCCTTTATCCTCAAACTAACCTCTATCGACCTCACCCCATTCCTAAGAGGTCTTTAAGGGGCGTGCATAAGTGCACAATCGTGCCTACTGTCCCCGTCCTATTGTCCCCAATTATTAGTTCCTATTTCTTGTATTTAAACTTATGTTTATTTTTGTTTCTGTTGTATTGTAAGCTTTTGACAAATAAATAAAAATAAATAAATAATGTTTCTGAGTGAAGAGTAGGATGAAACTGTTTCAAACAAAGCAAACTATTTTCCTTATTTATCATACCAAAATATGGGTGCCTATTTTCAGCCTGTGTTCATCCTGCTGCCTTTCAGCCCTTCTGTCTTTTTGAAACTTCTCAAGACATTTACAGCTCGCGGACTTTCAATCAGTAAGTGTTGGCATTTCACATCTGTGGCACCATCTACAACCAAAAAAGGTATTTGGATGATGGAAATCCCAGTTAATTTTCATGAGAATTTCCACCTAAACATTTGTGACTATTTGTGAACATTCTCAGTTGCAATTTGGAGGATTAACAGGATGCATTTGGATGATAACAGAATGCCAGCCATAGGGAGAAGGGGTTTTTCCCCTCCCCCCATTTTATTATGGCTTTCTTGAATGTTATTTTATTTTCAGATGCTGCAAAGCTGATGAATTCCTCCATCTGGCTAGGGTGAGGGAAGCCATTAATGGTCAAAATTCGGACCACAATTCCACCAAATGTTGATGAATGTATAATGGATCAAAGAAGGTTTGCTTGAAACATTGCATGCAATTAGACTGTTACCGTGAACCGAGATTTCTAGAGTTTTTGGAACAATTGCCAATAGCAGCAATTATTTTGATGAAGCTGAACAAATGCCCAATGTTTTTCCTCTTCTGAAGATCATTTTCATTCCTGTCTTAAAGATAATAAAGTGAGAGTACAATAGCTCAGCTGAATGCTGCATATCTCTTTCTGTCTTTCTCCACTAATTACGACAGATTGGAAGGCAAAATCAGGGAGGGATAACCCCAATTTCATTTCAAATGAATAGCAATAATGTGAACTATTTTCCCATTTTGGCATCCATGTTTGAATACTTTTTAATGTATAAGAGTTGGAGAAGTTATGTCTATCTATTTATCATTTCTTCCCTTCTCTGAAGGATCTTAAGGCCCTGTCACACTGCCCAACGGATGCAAAACATTTGTAAAAAGGACACAGCGGATGAGAAAAATGTTCCATCCGTTGTTATCCGCTCTCAAAAGGGGCAAAAATTTGCATAAGCAGAGCGGATAACACGGAAAGGACGGGGGGAGGATGCAGGGCGGATGGAAAGCGGATGCAGAGTGGAAGCCTAGCGGATGGAAGTGGATGGAAGCGGATGCAGAGCGGATGTGTAGAGTATGCGTAGAGGATGTAGAGCAGATGCAGAGTGGATGCGTAGAGGATGCGTAGAGGATGCGTAGAGGATGCAGAGCAGATGCAGAGCGGATGCAGAGCGGATGCAGAGCGGATGATGCAGATGCGATTTGCATCCGCTTTCATCCTTTCTCCGTCCATGCTACTAACGCTGCACGTCCGTTCTGCTTCCTCCCTGTGTCCGTTTACTGCTGGAACAGATTTGAGTTGCGCGGATGCGCAGCGGATGCCTAGCGGATATAGCAGATGCGTAATGGATGCAGAACGGATGTCCCCCGTATGCCTAGAGGATGCAGAATGGACACGTTTGATACATTTTCCGCTCAAAAGTTTTGAGCAGCTCTAAACCTTCTGAGCAGATGAAATGTCAATAGACGGATGCTGGACGGATAGAGAGGAAGCAAAACGGAGGTAGTGAGTAGAGAACGGAAGCATCCCCTAAACCAACGGATGGCAAGTGTTTTTCTCCGTTTTACATCCTCTTTCCATCCGTTGGTGCAGTGTGACAGGGGCTTTATTACTGTATTTCTAACCTTGTTATGCTGACCTACGGCCATAATAACCATTCACCTGTTTATATATTTAACCTGAGTATTCCTCAAAGTAGGTACTTACTGTACATTCTTTAAAAATATCAACATTTTAATTTCTTTTTATCTTATTTTTTTGATATTTTATTATTTCATTCAATCATTCAATTTCTATAGCCACTCAACTCAACGAAATGACTCCAGGAGATTTACAATTCTCAATCTAAATTCTAAACTTTAGCTTTATGTCATACAACCAAACAACAAAAGAAAAACGGAAGGAAGGAAACACCAAAAATTATACATGTAAGGGTTTCTCATATATATGAATATCTAAAATGTTACATAACAAATTTGTTAAAGGATGCCTATATTTCAGCATAATTGTCCATACTTAATCTACATCTATAAGTAACTCATTTGTAAGTCATAAGAATGTCAGTTCTTCAATCTGTTGAGTAATTGGGGTCATAAATTTGTCTTTTCAATTTGAAGAGCCGGTCCTCTATTAATAAAGGTATATTTTAGCTCGCTTTATATCATTCCCTTTATTGCTAATACCCAGTAAATAGCATTGTGTAAGTAGCCAAACCAGTACTATCCACTTAGTAGCATTAATTATCATAAGATACGACCAAACAATTCACCTATCCACAGAAGGTTTATGAATCTGCATGATAATATGCTGTTTTCTACCCCTAAAATCATACAACCAATAAGCTAAACAAACTGAATTAACCAACACGAGTCAGTATATTCACTCTCACTTCTTCTAAGCAAACTTGAGTTCATTTGTTAAGACTTTGAACATTTAATCAATTTTTTCAGTCTCTCTAGATAATGTTTATTTGTTCCAATACTACCTTCAGCTTATGCTTTTATTTTTTTCCTCCCAAACAAGATTCTATTTTAGGTTTAGGTTCTCACTATTTATGACAGCTCTTAAAACTGCAATAATTAAGGTGGGTTGCTTAACCAAAGTTCTCGAAATTCAAGTCCGCTGTCTTTACCTCTTGAGTGTGAAATTGTCTGCACCAGCAGATGGAAAGAAAGCAAGAGCATTTGTCTTTTCATAGGAATGTCCAAGACCTTTACTTTTTGAAGGCACATTTAGGCAAATTAATAAAACCTAGTGGGCCTTCACCTTCAGCAATCTCACATTAAGGTTTAGATTTTTTTCCCCCTCAAGGCAAAGCAAAAAGAGAAGAGAAGATAGGAAATGGAATTCTGCCATTATAGATAATTCATCAGACAAAAGTTGTTGGATCTATCACCTCAAAGAAATTCAAAATCAGACACACAATTCACTAGTAGGAAATGGCACCCTTGAGAAAGACAAAGATACCATTACATCAATTCTTTTTTAAAAAATGATTTTCTATTAAATAAATACATTTTTAGTACATAATAAACATTGTATTATCTGGGTATTTCATTTGCTTAACAGTACAAATTACATTCTTAGTCTGCACCTCTTTTTTCCAACCATTGCTAGGATAAATTCCATGTTTGATAATATTCTACTTCCTCTTTCTGTTTAATTTTTAATGTAAATCTATCCATTTCTGCACAATCTAGTATCTTCTTGACTATTTTTTCATCTCGTGGTATATCCCCATGACATCAATTCTAACCTCCCTTAACATGATGGCTGAAGCAACAGAGATAGTCACTTTGAAAGGATATTATTCTAAATAATTATGCTAAAACCAAATTAAATATAATGATATAATGTACAAAGTTTGAGGGATTCAAGAAAGATAGCATTAACACCACAAGTTAACCTTGATATGCATCTATCAAGGTCTACTAACACATACTCAGAAATTATATAGTTTAAAAGACTTTTAACACTGGATTATTATGCAAATTTATATAGCCAATCATCTCACAAAAAGTGACTCTGAACAGCTCACAAGTAGAATAATAATTTCCCCCAAACTTTCACTCCAACAAAATATCCATAGCAATGCAACTATTAAATATCTAAGGTTAGTTAAACCAACACAGAATAAGTAGGAGTCAAAGCAGATCTGTATCAATTATTAACTATTCAGATAAAAAAAAACTAGGTTTAGAAACAATTCTATAACAGAATTTGCATGGAACAAATGTGGTTATTTTGAAGCACTGGACAAAGATTCAAATTCAAAAAGAAAAAGCTAATTACAAGTGTGCATTGGTACATAGATACTGTAGTATTTGCTGGCAACTAAAGAATTGGATTTGATTGGACTTTCATCTTTAGGCTTAGGCCTGACATGTAGGTTCTTCTCTTCTTCTCGGATTGATGAACTATAAATGCTCTTCTTCCATGTTTTGGACCAGGATAATATTTGAGTCCATTCCTTAGGGAGAACAAGTACTTGTTATTTTCAGTCTTAGCTAAGTGTCTGATGCAAAAGGACCTCAGATTAAATTGTAGCAAAGAACATTTATATAGAAAGCCTATATACAAGAATCAAGTCAACGAACTGTCAGCACTAAATTGGCACTAGATAAGAGTCAAAGGAATTCAAGGGAGGCTGGATATGGATCATTTGTGGCAACATAAGAACCCTAAGCTAATAACACATTTAACTCTGCCCCTCCCTGCTCTTCTCCTAAATCAAGTGTGTACTGCTGTTATCTGTTGCACTGGTTTTATATTTGTTGGGCTTTGACAGTCTTGGATTTTATTGATTATATCAATAAATATATTGATTATATTTATTATATCAACCACAGTCATAAATTGTGAGTTGAATGGCCTCATAAATTATGTAAATAAATAAATAGATTCCTCAAAAAGAGGGAGCCTTTTCTGCAAAAATGTATACATGCAGTCTTTTTTTTTTCTTATGAATTCAGAATCAGAGGATGGTTTTCTGGATTAACATTAGTACAACGGATTCCATTACCTCGACAATTACTCGCAATCTACCTGTTTCTCAACACGTACCAAATCCTCCATTCCCCAGAAAGGAAGCACTTTCCTGGATGATTCTTCACTGGTAAGGAAGAGGGGGGAAATCATCACAGCTGGGCTTCTCAAATAGAGAATGAGTTCAGAGACCAATACAGAGAAATCATGCCAGAGAATGAAAGGTTCCAGAATGTGGGGGTTGGAAATTGTCAAAATGAAACTTTTTTTTTCATTCAAAGCAAAATGACAATTGTCACATCTGACTGACATTTTCACATGAAATGTCAACCATATTTCAGTATTTTGAGAAGGAAAAAAATGAAATGAGTTCAGTTTTCTTTAAATAATGGTTGGGGAAAAGAAAAGTTTTGTTTGAGGGAAAATCAACATTTCATTTTAAAAATTTCCCAGTAGGAGAGAAAGAAAAGATTTCATAATGTTGGAGAAAAGAAAGAAAGAAAAATTGTCACCTAAACCTTGTTGTTCTTCACAGCTGCCACCAACACCATCAGAAACTAAGTTTCCACATTCTGCTCTCCTCTCTTGAAATGAAGATTATCAGGTGCAGTATTTTTCTCAAGACACTAAACACAACTTTGGATTCTATTTTATTATAACATGGCCCCAAGTTTTCCTTTATTGAAGGTAATAGATATATTTATTTATAATTGCTTCCATTGCATATCACTTTCTTGATTCACAGTGGAGAACTCTTTCATGATACCTCTTCACTGAAATAATATTTTAACAGTTCAACTCTCCTACGCAGTATTTTTAAGTTTCATGTTACCAGCTTGATTTGGCTTCCAGGTTAGAACTGATGTGTTTATAAACTTTTAAAACTTTTAAATTGCATATTACGTTCCTTTCGAAACCCAATGAGACTCAGATTCATTCATTCATTGTCTCTCTCTCTCTCTCTCTCTCCTCTCCCTCCCTCTCCCTCTGCGTGTGTGTGTTCAAATCAGTTGGCATTCTCCCTACCTTTTCAACTAAAAATACAAAAGTGCAATTCTATCATGTAAAAAAATTCAATGCATCCCATTTTATTGTATTTATTTTATTTTGTTTGTTTGTTAAATATGTATGAGATAACAAGACAGTAAGCACGCTAGTACACTTATGCATGCCCTCTTAAGGACTCTTAAGAATGGGGTGAGATGCAAAGTAGACAGTTTGAGATTGAAGCTGTGATGGGTTGAGACTTTAACAACGGAGTCAGGTAGGGTGTTCCAGGCATTGACCACTCTGTTGTTGAAGTCATATTTTCTGCAATCAAGTTTGGAGTGGTTTACCTTGAGTTGTATCAGTTGTTTGCCCATGTATTATTGTGATTGAAGCTGAAAATGTTGTTGACAGGCAAGATGTTATAGCAGACAATTTTGTGAACTATGCTTAGATGGGACTGTAGACACTGCAGTTCCAGATTGTCCAGGCCCAGAATTTCAAGCCTGGAGGCATAGGGAATTCTATTGAGAGTGGAGGAGTGGAGAACTTTTCTCGAGAAATACCTCTGGATCCTCTCAACTGTGTTAATGATATACAGTGCGGGTTCCAGGCGGACGAGCTGTATTTGAGATTTGGTCTGGCAAAGGTTTTGTATGCCCTAGTTAACAATTCAAAGATGCTGGAGAAGAAGCTTCACAAAGCAAGGTTAACAATTCTTAAAGTGAGCTCTGGGGTTTAGATCATTTGAGATAAGTACTCCTAGGTCCTTGATAGAGTGAGGGTCATCTATGACAGTGGTCCCCAGTCTTTTTTGCACCAGGGACCGATTTCATGATTATTCATTCTTCCACGGACCGGTACCTGAGTAACGCGAGACTCCACCGCCATTGGGATGGCTCTTCATTCAAAGCCGCCCCCCCTTCGATGAAACTAAGGCACAAGGATTCCTTCAGCACCCAAATGCCACTTTCCAACCAAAAACCCAGAAGCATTTTCCAACCGAAAACCCAGAAGCAACCGAAAACCCAGAAGCGCTGTTGAAACAAAATGGCGACACCCAAGCTTTGCAGCCCGGTACAAAATGATCCATGGACCACTACTGGTCCAGGGACCAGTGGTTGGGGACCCCTGATCTAAGAGATCACTTCCATCTAACTTGTATTTGGTGTTCTGATTTTTTTTGGGGGGGGGCAATATGTAGGACAGAGCATTTGTTAATTGAAATTTGGAGTTCCCAAATGTGCGACAATTCTGACACAACGTCACTTTTTAGGGTAGCAGCATTGACTTTGCTAATCTGGGAACATTTCCATTCTTTCTTGCTACTAAGATGTGTCACTTGAGCTGAAGTAGCAGTTTCTGATTACTTAGGATTTCTTCATTTATACATGCATAAACAAGTATCAGTAAGTCTCTTTATGACCTCTCTTCAGAATAAAGTTAGGACAAAGATGCTTCAGCGGAAGGAAAGAAAGTGTGTCTCTACTGCTTTACCTCTAAGTTGTCATGAGGGAAGGCTGAATGCATGCATAGAACCAGTGGTGGGATTCACATTTCTTTAGTACTGTTTCTGTGGACATGGCTTGGTGGGTGTGGCAGGGGAAGGAGACTGTAAAATCTCCAGTAAGAGGTGGGATTTTGCCGGTTCTCCGAACTACTCAAAATTTCCGCTACCGGTTCTCCAGAACTGAACAAAACCTGCTGAATGCCACCTCTGCAAAGAACCTACAGAACTACAAATATTTTGAGATACTAATTCAATATCTCAGAAATGTTTACTGATCCTTAGTTCTTACAGGTTAAACCACAATTCATTAATTTGTTTTTTTAATGAACCATAACTGAGTGGATTTAAACAAAACATTAATCCATGCACAAAGAAAGCATAACTTTCCTAAAGTTGACAATTTGGCTTTGTTTTTGAAGCGCATCCCAGGAGCCACAATCCCAGATTTGACTTCATTTATTACACATTGAAATGTAGTCAATAATAGCCATAATTAAATTAATTAAAATTAATAATAGTTCTGTTGAATAATTTACCCTTTGTCTTAAATATTACAGCAGGTCAACAACTTTGAGAAAACAATGGGAGAACCACTCAAAACCATCAAGGCTACAAGCTGGATATGTCACACATGTTTCTCAAATCACAGCACAACCACAAATGGCATAAATCCAAGGAATAAACCTTTGGTCCAGGTGGTTTGACTCTGATTGGATCCTACAATCACAAATTGTTGGATCTGTGTAATGTTGATAAAACAAAAGTATAGAAAAGTTTCCCCACATAATGGAAAAGGCTGTACCACAAGGAAACGGGGCAGGAAATTAACAAGAGTGATGTTGGATTTTTATATGCACTTATTTCTGTAACTTCCAAGAAGAAGTTTTTGATGGATCTATAAACAGATCTCTGAAGCTTCAGTCTTTGCAAAATACAGTGTCTCCAGAAAAAGAGAAGAAGAATTTCAAACATAAGATGCAGATATTAAAATCATCCTGTGTCTTATATTTGCAGGCAATGATTAACCAACAAACCAATAAGATTCAGGTGAGGAATCTTAGACAAATCACCTTTTCCAATAGGATTTCCCAAGAAATTTTAAACAGATGCTGGGCAGAATAAAATTGCTTTTCAAGCAGGGATTTCATAGAATGTTCTGAACAGCTTTGTCAGATAAAGCTCCTGCAATATTGAGTTTTTGGCAATCATCTTCTGCCTTGAGCTTTACCTAATCGATTGTTATTGGCTTTGACTTCATGAACATCTTGGAGGAAATAGCAACTGCCATCAAAATTCTCACCTGAAGAATCATGTCACAAGTTACTCCCCAAATTACTAGAAAGATCTAGGATTACTCCAGAGGTGATATTTAGCAGGTTCTGACCAGTTCTGGAGAACCGGTAGTGGAAATTTTGAGTAGTTCAGAGAACTGGCAAATACCACCTCTGACTGGAGATTTTATAGTATCCTTCCCCTTCCACACCCACTTAGCCATGCCCACAGAACTGGTATTAAAAAAAATAGTATCCCACCACTACTCCCAAGAAGACTGAAGGTTCTCCTCACCACACAAATGTATCCCATTATATGGAGATTCTCAGCCATCCAGGTCATGGCTGTCCCCTGAGTGCTTTTTCAAAAGGTGACTGGACTTCCTGTTTTTTCATCCAAGAATCAAAACGTCTTCAAAGAAAAACCAGAAAGTCCAGTTGCCTCTTGAAAAAGCACCTTTGGGTATCCCATTATAGATTAACACAAATGAAAAAACAAAACCTCACTCCAAACTGAGCATATATCTGTTCAAGAGGACTCAACTCTCTGGCTCAAGTGAGTTCAGAGGATAGCAATAGCACGTTGACTGTGGGCAGTGAGTTAGCCTGCAGCACTGCATTCTAACCATAGTGCCACCATAGTACAGTATGTGATGTCTCCATAGCCACCATGGGAAAACAGAGATCTTTGCTATAGAAAGATGGATTGGTTTCCTGCCTAGGAAGGCAACTCATTCACTTGCAATTTTTTTTACAATCATGATTTCTTTGAAGACATATGCAGAAGAAGGGAGCTTGCTTTAAGCTTTGTTTTTCCCTAAGGTGTTTATTCTTTTATTTTTTTTCTTTTTCTAAACTTTTTCCCCTCCTTTGAATATTCTTATCCAAAGCAATTGATCTTTATATTTTAATAAATACATCCTAATTTGCACCTCATTCAAAAATGTATAAATTTACTCTCACTTTGCTTCTGAAGAATTTGAACTGCAGTAGATCATTTTCTCCCTTTGAAGCAGGAGCAACTCTCTTAAAGAAGGGGGAAAAAATCAAGACAAGCTCTCTACCTATTTTTTTCCCCAGAAGTCATTCTATAATTTCTTAACAGGAGTCAATGGAGTGGAAGAATGGAGGAGAAAGGAGAAAACAAATTATTTATAGGAAGAAAGAAAATAAGGACTTTTTAAAGACACTTCTTGATGATGAAAAGGGAAAAGAATCCCAACTAGGAGTGCTGCATTCCAGCAGCCAAAGATGTGCTGACAAAGTGGTCCAGGGAAGAAGTTTAATTCTCAGACAAAAAGAGATCCATGGAATCATCACCCGCTCCCCAAGAATACAAGAAAGAGCTGTTGAAAAAGAGCTAAGGTTAATGTCCTATGTCTACATCAAATGAAGCCCTTGAACATGCTTCTCCTCACCTTTAAGATAATAATTAAATAATTACAGTTACAATGTGCTGATCTCAAGACAGTAATTCATGTTCAGTTGTTCAGTACCTGGAGGGAGGGAAACTCCAGTCCTGAAAAAAGCCAGTCCAGAGCAACTGTTTGATTCTGCTTGGATCCAATTGCATTGATTGCTTGGTCAGCAGCAGAGAACAACTAGGTCAGTGATGGTGAATCTTTCCAGCACCGAGTGCCCAAAGCATGCGCATCATCCTTTGTGTGCAATGTGTGTGCACCCCCATGCATGTATGCACCTCTCACATGCATGTTCGCCCCGTGCATGTGCCCTGCCCCCATGAATGTGCCCCGCATATGCGGCAGAGACCCAAAGACCAGCTGGCCAGTAGGAGGCATGTATGCATGCATGGCGGAGCTGAGCTGGGGTGACGGCAGGCATGCCAACAGAGAGGGCTGTGCTTGCCCACTGTAGCACCCGTGCCATAGCTTCACCACTACAGACCTAGGCACTTTTCTCTTCTGATTCATTCTAGAGCAGGGGTGTCAAACTTGTGGCCTGTGGGCCAGACACATCCCATGCTACCCCATCCCGGGCCTGGTATAGCAAAGGGGGTGGAAGTCCCAATACATTACTTGACATCACCATGATGACGCAAGTTTGACACCCTTGTTCTAATCTAGAGGTTTCCAGATGATGATCCTTAACATGGAATAATACGATGGGTTCACATAGCATCACCATTTATAATGGGTTCACATAGCATGCTGGCCCAGGATGCATTCCAGTTATCGTCTATTGAACAAGCTGCAATTAGCCAAGAGCCTCGGTGGCGCAGTGGTTAAGAGTACAGCACTGCACGCTACTTCTGCTGACTGCCGCCTGCCTGCAATTTGGCAGTTCGAATCTCACCAGGCTCA
The DNA here is from genome assembly GCA_015471245.1 of Laticauda colubrina. NCBI lineage: Eukaryota > Metazoa > Chordata > Lepidosauria > Squamata > Elapidae > Laticauda > Laticauda colubrina. The sequence continues at coordinate 10,197,979 of BLBF01000058.1, forward strand.
AGGTTGACTCAACCTTGCATCCTTCCAAGGTGGGTAAAATGAGGACCCAGATTGTTGGGGACAATAGACTGACTCTGTAAACTGCTTAGAGAGGACTATAAAAGCACTATAAAATGGTATATAAATCTAAGTGCTATTGCTATATTCTTCTTGCATCAGCTCAAGAAATTCAGACTCCAGTGGATAGTTAGGATAGCAGAAAGAACAATTGCAACCAGCCTGTCTTCCATAGGAGATCTGTATATTGTGCGGATGAGAAAGAGGGCTGAAAATATATCTGCAGACCCCTCACATCTTGGACATCAACTGTTTTAACTCCTCTCCTCAGGACACCACTATAGGGCATTCCAAGCAAAAGTAATTAGATCCAGAGACATTTTTTTCCTTTGTGCCATCACTCTGCTGAATACCTAATTCTCACAGTGCAGTCTGAAGTCTATGTATATTTATCCATGTAGTATGACTGTTTTATTATTATTTATCCTTGTTATCTTTTTTTATTCCTCCCTCTTATTGGTATTATTATTATTATTATTGTTATTATTATTATCATTATTATTATCATCATTATTATTATCATTATCATTATCATTGTTCTGTTGCTTTCCGTGTATACTGAGATCTTCTGCACCAGAGACAAATTCCTCATGTTACAGTTTAACAAAGTTGCAAGGGACCTTGCAGGTCATGTAGCCCAACCCCACCTCACCTAAGCAGACCCTGCATCATTTTTGACAGATGGCAGTCCATTCTCTTCTTGAAAGTCTCAAGTGATGACACTCCCACAACCTCCGAGGGCAAACTGTTCCATTGGTTGATTGTTCTCACTGTCAGAAAGTTTCTCCTTATTTCCTGGTTGAATCTCTCCTTGTTCAGTTTCCATCCATTATTCCTTGTCTGGCCTACAGGTGCTTTGGAAAATAGCTTGACCCTTTCCTCCTCTCTGTGGCAGCCCCTCAAACAGCAGACCCCTGCTTATCATGTCTCCCCTGGTTCTTCTCTTCACTAGACTTGCTATGTCCAATTCCTGCAACCATTCATCATATGTCTTATCACACTTGGCCAAATCAGGTATTCCATTAAATTCAATGTTTACTTGGGACAGTAACCCAAAAAAGAGAGAAGCCATTGAAACAAGCCATTCTTCTTACATTGGAACAAATTGTTTTTCCATCTGCTCCTTGGGAGAGATAGTAGCTATGGTCTCTGTGTGTAAGTGCATAATAAAAATGCATGAAGTAAGAGTAGGCAGAGTCTGCCTCCAATGCTTACAGCCAAGGCCAACAATCTTTATTTGGCAAAAGGGTTTTTCATTTTTTTGCCTCTTGCATCTGTATTTTTGGATATTACTACTAAAGATTGGAAAGCCATCTGTCTAGAATGGTTCCTTTTGGATTCCTGCATGGAACAGGAGGGTTTGCTTAATGTCCTAATGGCCTTTTCTAGGATTATCTGCATTTATCTAAAGCTCAATCTTCATGTGCTTTTCCAAATTTTTGGATCGCATCTTCCAGATTCCCTGGTTAACTGGGGGCCATCAAGACAGGCAGGTCTATTTAAGTCTGACTTTGATTGGTTTATGTTTTCAAACCAAACACATTTTTGTTCTGTTCTGACACCTCTATGCAAATACAAACACATATCTACAAATATGAACATTTGTATATTTTAACATATAGTTTTGAAAGTGTGTCCTGGCAAGCTAACACATTTCTAAATGTATCCTGATATTGGCTGTGGTGTATGTGTGTGTATGTGCGCACGCACGCCTAGTTTCCCACAACAAAAAGAGAGGCAAACATTCAGGAACTGTGAAAAACAAGGAGGTTTTTCAATTATAATGTTATTCTGGCCCACAAAGACTATGTCAAATATCTAATTTTCTAAAGTCTTCTTACCATGTAGATAAAGATCTACAGAGATCCTCAGTCATCCAGATCATGGTTGTCCCAAAGGTTCTTTTTTCAAGAGGCAACTGGAATTTCTGGTTTTTCTTTGAAGACATTTTGCTTCTCATCCAAGAAGCTTCTTCAGGTCTGACTGAATGGTGGGGAATGGAAGGTTTGAAAGAGGGATTCAAGAGGCCATCTATGTCAAAATTCAGCCCTCTCTCAACAGAAGGGGAGGGATACGACATCATCTATCTGCAATATATAACACAGTCTTTTCAACAGTTCCAAGAAGGCTCCACATCAATATGCACCACTCAGGTGACCCTGAGGAAACATATAAACTTCCAGGTGACCTTAACAACCCACTAAAATAATGCGAATGAGCAGCTGCCTGAAAGGAATATCAATCCTTCCATCCTTCATCATCCAGTCAGAGCTGATGAGCATACATTAAAATGAAATTTTGTTGCATACAGCTCTCAAAGGGTCTCTCCTTCAACAGAACATTTGTTCTGTTACCTGGGATAAGTTGGTCCAATGTTTAGGATGAGCTCATTTGTACATTCTTATCAGAAGCATAGTTCTTCCAGATAGCACAAGTTTCTGTGACCAGTCTAACATTATTGTTATAAAACACGGACAAAAAAAAAATGTGTTAGTGAAGAGTCCAACGTTCTTGGCTCTGATTTTTTTTTAATGAAATGCTCTTTCCTCATCTTTAAATAACCAATTAATCATGATACACTCAAAAACAGAATGAACTCAGTGTTAATGCAGTTGGGCCGTGATTGCATAGGGAAAGAAGCAGGACTGGAATAAAGAGTAAGAGTGCATTAGCATTGCATCAGAAGAAGTGAACAATAAAGACATCAAATGAAGAGAGAATCATTAAGCCCAGCCTGTCTCTTTTTAGTGGCATTTGAAGACGAGAGATACAAGCTTTATTTTTGCATCAGTTACTGTTTTCCCCGCAAAGGCTTGCAGCTATGAAGGCAAGTTCCAATTTTCTGTCCTTTGCAATTCTTCCAAACATACCTCTCTGATTATTAATAAATGCTGTGATATTTCTTGTTGAAATAACTTGAACAATAAATGCATGACGTGAATAGGGAAGCCAAGTCAATGGAGCTGAAGAGTATCAGAAGCTACAATGGGTGTGTTCTGACCCACCTGGCCCTTTTCCAACAAATCAAACATAAAAATCAACAAATCCAAAGGGAACAGAAACCTTGTAATGCTTCTGCAAAAGAATTAGCTGTGATAAGGACAAGACTTGCCAAACTGTGTGAAACTTGCCAAAAGATAAAAGACAAGAAATAATTTGCAATACAAGAATCTTAACATATAAACTCAGGATACTGGAATGTCCATGAGGCTGGAGTTTCAAAACGTCTTTGCCTTCTGCAAAAAAAACTGTTTCACAGCTGGCTTTTATCTTCTTGAAAGAGGGGCCATTACCTTGCAGCCTTATTCCTGAGTCACCCATGCTATTGTAGCTGCTCTTTTGTGCAAACAACCCTGCGCACATGTGCACTTGACACAGGCTCTTCAGGAATCTCCTCATCGCTGCTGCCAGTCCCCATAATCTCTGAAGGCAGCAGTCCATTCCCTAATGGTCCTGGCCCCTCATTTGAATCCTCGCTCTCCTCAGCCGTTCACATCTGCTGCCAGCTAACCACAACAGGATGACAATACAGTAGCAAATGAGTCCAATGAGATATCCAGATTGAAGGAACTACACTACTGCCTTCCCAAACCAGCTTATAGTATTAGTGTCAACTTTTAAAACCCTAACAGCTTTCCGTCTGACCCTCAGAAGAAATCTTTTGTCAATCTGCTCAGATTTTAAAATCTGTAAAATGAACCTTCCTGAAAACACCATCTCTACATCCATCATTTTGATAAGCAGCCAATGTCCTTCTCCAACATGATTCCCAAACTATGGAATACATGAAGATTCCTTAGAGCTATGAAGACATGAGCTATCAGTGTGCAGCGGTGGCCAAAAAAGCCAAAGCAATCTTAAACTGCATTAACAGAGGGATACATTCAAGATCAAGGGAGGTACTAATACCATTCTATAAAGACTTAGTAAGACCACACCTAGAATACTGCATCCAGTTTTGGTCATCACACTATAAAAAAAGTTGTTGAAACTCTAGAAAAAGTGCAGAGAAGAGGGAATTATCTTATTTTAATTATAATTTAATTAATTATAATTATAAAGATTAGGGAATGATTGGAAGCTAAAACTTATGATGGACAGTTGCAGGAACTGGGCATGGCTAGTCTTGTGAAGAGAAGGACCAGGGGAGACAGGAGAGCAGTCTTCCAGTATTTGAGGGGCTGCCACAGAGAGGAGGGGATCAAGCTATTTTCCAAGGCACCTGAAGGCCAGACAAGGAATAATGGATGGAAACTGAACAAGGAGAGATTCAACCTGGAAATAAGGAGAAATTTCCTGACAGTGACAGCCATTAACTGATGGGACAGAAGTTGCCTTCAGAAGTTGTGGGAGCTTCGTCCCTGGAAATTTTCAAGAAGAGACTGGGCTGCCATCTGTCAGAAATGGTGTAGGGTCTTCTGCTTGGGTGGGGGGTTAGACTAGATGATCTACAAAAACCCTTTCAACTCTGTTAATCTAAGAAGATAGTTCTAAAGGAGAGTACATGTAGCTCAGGCTTGAAATGAGGTGCCCTTGATTCTCTCTGAGATGATGAGTGCCCAGATGAGCATAGATTAACATCAAGATTAATAGCAGACCAATAATCGAACAATACCTCAATCAAGGAACTGTCAAACAAGCTAACACTAAACAATCGAATCAAAGACTATGTCAGATGCTGCTCCATACAAAATCCAAGAAAAACACTCCTAGACTCCATTAATATAGAGAAAAGGACTTTTACTGGAATTCAAGTGTAACATCAACGTAATTCTAGATATGAGGATTTACATGCAAAAACACATATACAAAGTGATGGCAACATTCCCACCCACAATAGTTCAAACTGTCCATCCAATCAAAGATGTGTATGATGTCATGTGGGGCATCTTCAGGTGGTGATGCAGACCTCTGGCCATTGACCTTGGCCTATTTTGATAAAGAGCTACAGGTGCACAGTAAGCAAGCAAGTAAGCATAAACAATAAAGTTTTCCCCCAAGTTATACAGTTCATTCTCTAAAACCTCCAACATATTTCCCACTCCCACAAAGCCCAATTATTTAACCCTACCCCATTACTATGGCAGCCGAAAGATGCGAGAGAAAAGAAAGGAATCTTGAAGGCTGACAGACCGCTCCAAGTCTCCCGCCAACACTGATGGGGCAAGCCATTAGAATATAAGCTGAGCACAAACCCCATTCCTTACTAGCACCGATGATGTTACCTAGTTTGAGTAATGAAATGTCTTCAAGAAAACAACCCAAGTTCAGAGAGTTCCAAGGACCATCAATCCAGGTTCTATTTGACAAGGCCAGGTGTGTGTGCAAAGGAGAAAGAAAAGTTTTCTTAGCCAGGAGAGCAGGATTTGTCAAAATGAGATCATAATGCTTGTAGCAAGTTCTCAACTCAGTCCTGTTCACAAGATATGCAGACACATAGGCATGTTCCTGCAAGAGAGACACTTAAGGATGATTGTGGGCACTGGATAGCATAACATATTTCAGCCATCCATCTCAACTGCTCAACTGAGTCTCATTAATGAACAGTAAAGAGTTCCATATGTTTCTTTCGGACAGTCAGAAGAGAAGGTAGACACATCCATAATAATAAAGATATTACTTTCTTTCTTTCTTTTTAAACGAAAGGCAAAAGATTAGAACTGAGCAATCCAGACAATAATGTCAATAGGATTGGGCTTTGGAGCAGAAATCCAGAACCTTAGAGCAACAGGAAAAAGCAGCAATGACTACCCCAGCATTGTTAATTTTGTTTCATTACTAACAGAAAGGATTGACAGCTCAGGAAAGCACAGAGTTTTACTTAAAAAGGTAGGAAAAACAATCTAGTAATGAAATGTCTGCCAGAAAACAAACCAAGCTAAGAGAGTACTAAGGATCCCACAGAATGACAACCTATCTAGACAAGCATTTCAACTCAAACAGGAGGTCATAAGCCTTGACAGCAAGGTGATTGCTCTTGCCATCAATTGCTTACCTGAAGTTGTGATTAAAGTTTGCTAACTGTGATTCAAGAAATAATCATCTTTCAGAACTAGCAGCCTTTCACTCCAGGGCCTCCATTTATCTAGTGGATAAATCCAAGCTAGCTGTCATTAATCCATTTCAATTCAACCAGTCTCACACTTTAACTGCCTTATTCGGAAAAACAAAACCAGCTGGGTGACTTTGGACTGGTCACTCCTTCTCAGCCCAACTCACCTCATAGGGTTGTTGTTGTGGGGAAAATAAGAGGAAGGAGTATTAGAGATGGAAGCCATCTTGAATTATATATATATATATTTTTAAAGGCGGGATAAAAATCTTTTTAAAAAAATCAAGTTCCACCTCAATCCCAGATTACTAGGAGTTTGTTTTTAATGATTTTTAGCAACTTGTGTTGTGTTTATTAAGATGACTGTGAACCATTTGGCATTTTTTAAAAAGGAAATCAGTGTAAAATAGTATAAATAGATACAATTTCCTTCATTTGGGGTGTAAAGACATTTTTAGCATAGTAGAAAGAAGTTGAAATCTCTCTCTCTCCCTCCCTCTCTCTCTCTCTCTCCCTCTCCTCCTTTGACCCAAATAAAAATCCCCAACTACTGAAATCTTTCTCCGCAGGGGATCTCTTCCGACTTCTAAATAATCCTGGCTGCTTTTTCTGAAGCTCTCTCTCTTTTTTTAAGTAAATGCATGGATAATCTCCATTTTTTTTACCTTCCTTGCTCTATCCCTTTGTAACAAGGGGAAGACAAGGGGAAGACAATCCTGGGATTGACAGGATCATGATCGAATTATCCTGGTGGAAGCGTACAGGTTGTCGCTTACAATGAATGGTTGCAAAAGCCTTTGTTGGTCCAGATGTAATTAACATTAAGGAAAGGAAGATTCAGACAGTCCAGATCCCTTCCAAGTTTCCACACGGATGGAGGCAGCTGTATTTGTACCAAGTCTCCTGTGCTCAACTAATTGGCAGACCTTCCAATTGGCCCGTGGGAGCTTACCTACAATAAAATGTATCATTATCCTTTCTTCCAAACTCAGGTGAGGGAGGGAAAATGGCAAGTAGTCTAATACACTGTCAGAATAATTAGATTAAATTGTGCTTCCCTGAGCAACTCAGCAATGTGATGCGCCTGTCGGTGGGTGCAGTATTGTTGGGGAGCAGCATGGTGGCCTCCGAGAACACTTCTCCTCATTGCTTACTACAAAAAAAAAAAAGCATTTTTTGCAGGTGATGCACAATCTGCCGGTTCAGATGCTGTCAACTTAGACTGCCCTGGATGCAAAAACAGATTTCAAGCCTACACCTGAGCAGATGAAAGGATCAGCAATCCAGTGCAGAACAGCCCAGGAAGAGCTTCTGGGAGAGCAAATTATGGACCAGATTATCTTGATGCAAAAAAAGTTGAGCAGCTGTTGTGGTTTTTAATATATTGTCTGGAAGAAGCAGCTATTTGGATTTATCAGTTCTCTATCCCAGCATTCAAATTTGTTTTAAACAGCAGGTCTAATCTGGAAAGATAGGATGAATTATAAAAAAATCAGTACACATGTTAGCAATTCCCCCCCTCTCCTCCAAAAAAATCAGGCCACAGCACCATGCTTTCTCCTTATTCATTCCTGGCATTCATTCTTGATTTTCTTATTTCAGAAAAGAAATGCCTGAATTTGAAACCTTGGGGGAATACTGTGTGAAAAATGATGATCAAGTTTTTATGTGAAAGTGTGTACAGTATATACACACATACACCTCACTATGGATTCAAACAGTTCTGCAAAAGCAAATAAATCCAAGCAACCTGTGCGTGAATCATTATTATCATCAAGGTGAAGTTCTCTGAAAAGTTCAAACAACTCATCTCTACTCTTGAAGATTCAAAACTTATTTTCTGTATATATTTTCCTTCAATCTCTGTAAGCTGATTTCATCAATGAAAGGTGAGAAGATTCCTTTGGTTAAACAATGACCATTGCTGGGCTGATATTCCAAGTGCTGAAATGAAGTTCAAGTATGCTGAAACATTTATGAAGTGGAAAAAAATACAGGAGTGTAAATGCATTGACCCCAACAGCAGCATTTCAATTTTGCTTTTCAAGGGGTTCATTTCAAAATGATGTGCTCAACAAGTTTCCCCGAAGGGAATATAACAAGAAGCATAAATCTTGGGCAGCCTAGACAAAAGAGGAATGACAGACACCGCTGCTTAAAATAAAACCATCTTGATAAAATAAAACATGTATTTCATGAATAAAGCTCACGATGAGATATGTAAAAAATTAGATCATGCAGAACTCTGACCAACAATTTAGTCCAGTGCAGCAAAATAAGATTGATGTTTCTTGCTCCATGGATACCACATGCACAGAGTAGAAACAGAAAGGAAAAAGAGGATTGGGTTTTTTTATAAAGAGTTTTTTTTAAAAAAAAAAAAAACCATACACATACAAAACAAACATAAAACCACCTTCCATTTTATATGCATACAGTGTGTTAGTTGGTTACAAATCTTTTGTGCTATCCTTTTATAGTCATTTACTCACAGTTTATATCAATTTTCACATTGTCAAACTAACATATGCTTATATATTTATCAGTTATAAATCATCCATGACTAAACTATTTATTCCATCACTTTATATGAGATATTCTTTTATATTTTATCTTAAAATTCAAAAAAAATTATCTTAAAATTTATGTTATACTTTCAACCAATGGTTAAATATGTCTATATTATGTTTTATATCAATCTATTAAATTTCTATCACAGAATTATCTAGTCTATTACATTACCATGTCTTTTTATTCAACCATTAATAAAACAAATCCCGTATCATATAAAATTGTTTATCTTGTTGTTCTCTAATTTCAAATGTCAATTTACTGATTTTAGCACAATCCATAATTTTTTAAATAACTTCTTCCTGCATAGGTATTTTATCATTTTTTCAATTCTTAGCAAATACAATCCTAGCCACTGTTAATATATTTACAATCAAATATTTCAACTCTTTGTTGTTTATTTCTGGTATAATTCCCAATTAAAATATCCCTGGTTTAAAGTCTATATATTGTTTTATCATTTTTTCCAGCCATGTGTGGATTTTAGTCCAATATTTCTATGTATCTGAGCATGTCCACCACATATGGTAATATGAACAGGAAAAAGAGGATTATTTTCCAGCATGCCTTAACCACAGTCCTAGACATTGCACTTATCTGGGATGACCAACATTGTTTTGGGAATATTCTGAACTTGATGGAAAAGCAGTGGTGATTATGATTCTATTTTCCTGGATTGGAAATCTACTTCCAAATGAAAACAAACACCCTATCCCATGATATCTGAAGCAGGAATATGTCTTGGAATGATTTCTCACATAGGATAGATAGATGACAGAAAGAGTGGGAGGGAGGGAGGGAGGGAGGGAGGGAGGGAGGGAGGGAGGGAGAAAGATAGTGATAGATAGGCAGGTAGGCTGACCTAAGACTGATATACCACTCCATAGTGCTCTATAGCAGGGGTTCTCAACCTCTGCTATATGGCCAGTAACAGTCCACGGCCCATTAGGAACTGGGCCACGCAAGTGGTGAGCAAGCACACAAGCATGAAACTCCTTTGGGCAAGCAGCAGTCACACATGCCAAGCTCTAAACCAGCTCAAGGCTGATGCAGCTTTCCACCCTTCCAAGATTGGTAAAATGAGGACCTAGATTGTTGGGGGGCAACAGGCTGACTCTGTAAGCTGCTTAGAGGGGGCTGCTATAAAGCACTAGAGTGGTACATGTGTCTAAGTGCTATTGATACGTTAGTTAGATCAATCCCATTTGAGGAGCAAAATCTTACTTTCTGCAGCCAATCAACTCCTCCTTGGTGCTTCGACAACACATTCATCAACCATACCCATTGCTGACTTAGTTAAGCGAGCCATGCTTGTATATCTCTCTAAACATTCACCGTATCTTCCAGCAATAATTCATTGGATGTTTTACCAAATACCTTGGTAGTCAAATGAATATACAGTAAACCTGATATAAAGATAATATTCCTTAGGGGTCGAATAACATAATACAATTACATATTAAAGACCCACTTGAATGGTGCATGTATGTATCTTACCACAGGCCCGTTATATTTTCTTGATTGAACTTGCATCCCTACTAAGCAACTATTTTTTCACATTAGTCTTGATTGTTCTGCATAGCCCTAGCAAGCTACCACACATTCTGCTAATGTTTTTCAATTACTTGACAAGCAAAGCAATGTATTGGTTGCTCTCTATGTTAATGTCCCTATATTTTTCATATTTATGATATCTAATTACATTTGCTCCTGAGAATGATGTAATGTTTAAGTCCTGGAGAATTGAGAAGGCTGCACTAATGTTAATATATTTACATTATTAAAAGGTAATGCATCACAGAAGATGCTATGCTATGTGGGCTTGATGCTGAAGATCAAATCTCTCACTGCCATTTCCCCTTGCTTTTCTGTCCTCTCTACGGGTCCTCTTCATTTATTATATTAATATTTTGCTTTGCTCTATTTTCCTCGGGAAGCCCAGAGAGGAATAAACAGTTGATTTTACCAACACCTTGTTTAATAATGCTGTGAATTCACTCAGAGTGTTTGAGGAAACGAGGGTGTTTGCTCGTTGGTTGGCTGATTGGTTCAGTTTGCCTTTTTTGTTGTCTAGGTAGTCTTCAAGTTACCAACACAATTGAACCCAAAATTTCTGTTGCTAAGAGAGACATTTGTTAAGTGAGCTTTGCCTCATTTTATGATCTTTCTTGCCATAGTTATTAAGTGAATCACTGTAATTGTTAAGTTAGTATTACCATTAAAGCAAATCTGGCTTCCCCATTGACTTTGCTTGTCAGAAGGTTGAAAAAAGTGATCATATGATCTTGGGAACACAGCAACAATCTCAAGTATGAACCAATTACAATACAAAACCAGTATGAAATCTCCAACAGTTCTCAAATACAGCTTATCTGTCTGGAATCCACACTGTACAGTGGACATTAATACAATTGAACGAGTCCAGAGGTATTTCACGAGAAGAGCACTCCACTCCTCTGCTTGCAATAGAATACCTTATGCCACCAGGCTCGAAATTTTGGACTTGGACAACCTAGAACTACGCCATCTACAGTCTGACCTAGTACACAAAATTGTCTGCGACAACATCCTACTTGTCAATGACTACTTCAGCTTCAACCACAATAACACAAGGGCAAACAGTAGATACAAACTCAAAGTAGATACAAACTCACTCCAAACTCGATTACAGAAAATATGACTTCAGCAACAGATTGGCCAATGCTGGAACTCCCTACCTGACTCTATTGTTACATCCTCAAACCCCCAAAACTTTAATCTTAAAGTACCATAGACTTCACTCCATTCCTAAGAAGTCTGTAAGGGGGCATGCATAAGTGCATCATTAGGATGCCTACCATCCCTATCCTACTGTTCCCATTTATCCATACTCATTTATTATGTATATACTTATACCAGTTTATACCTATAATCTTTATATGTTATGGTCATACTTATACTTGTGTTTTTATGCATGCTTGACAAACTAAAACAAACAAATAAATAAATAAATAAACAATTGCCAAACATCTAAATTTTGATCACATAATTCTGGGGAATGCTGCAAAGGTTGTAACTCTGAAAAATGGTCATAAGTCACTTTTTTTCAGTGTTGTTCCAATTTTGAATGGTCACTAAAGGGACTGTTGTAAGTCAAAGACTACCTGTATTTCAAACACTAAATAAGTTGTTTTTTATTTATATGCATAGGTGTCAGGTGCAAACAACCAGGAACACAAGCATAGAGTTCAAATTAGATATTTTATTATTATATGCCTGTTTCACAGGAATATCCCCACACTGGCAGCTTTCACCTGGAAAGACAAGATAAGATTCATAGTTTTCAGGGAATCTAACTCTTATTTTTACCTTCCTGTAGTTATGAAAAAAGACAAGTCTAAGTCCTTGCACATTTCCTTCTCCTCCGTCTCTTCTCTGTATTCTTCCTCATGTTTATACTTATACCTTCTATCTTGTAAGCAATTGACAAATCAAATAAATAAATAAAGATAATATTTCAGGTGCTACTGGTTTCATTCTACCACTTCCTTTTCTGAAAATAAAAGTAAGGGACAAGAAAAAGTAGCCAGCTCAAGAAACAAATCAATAGGGCAGCTTTCTTCCACTTTCTCCTCTCTAATGATGAAAAGAAAGAGGAAAGGAAAAAGTTTAAGACTCCTGCTTCAAGACATTTCCGAAATGGTTTTCTCCTTTCCCAGAGAAAAAATCAAATTATGAGAAGAGGCAAGTCAAAGGAAGAGGCTAGGCCTTAGTAGACCAGATGAGAAACCTTAATGAACTAAAGTTGTTAGAGAACCTATTATGCAATACACATATTGATCCAATTTTGCCCTAACACTCATCTTACCAAGTAATGCAGTAGTCAAATGCCCTAACATTTCTAGATGTTTCAGGCCAACCCAGAATCTGTCGTCTTTTCAAAATCCCACAAAAGAAAGCATGAGCTTTTACCTTGTAAGCAAGGCTCAGAGTTCCTGGCATAAACAGCCAGCTTGCTCCGACATTTCAATTCCCTGCTCTGTATAGTTGTATATTTGTATTTGTCTGTCATTTATCTAAAGGAATCCCATGAAACTCTCCAGTCGTTTTGTGACATTCAAAAAGGGCAATGGAATGAGATCATCGGGAAACAAGAACCCAGCTGCTTTTGTTAAGAAAAAAAAAAAGAATAATACATGGGAATTGAAGGGGGTTAAGAAGAGCTGTGAAATACTATGGTGATACAATATCAACCAAAGCATCCCAAGAGTTAAGATTGCTCCAAAGTCCTGATCCAATCTTCTGATCCCCCTGAAAGGAAGAAACCAATTAGACTAATTAGGCTTACAGTCAGAGGTGGTATTCAGCCAGTTCTGACCAGTTCTGAAGAACCGATAGCGGAGATTTTGAGTAGTTCAGAGAACCAGCAAATACCGCCTCTGACTAACCTTGCCCCCATCTATTCCCAGCCTCCCGAGTCCCAGCTGATTGGCTGGGTCTTCTTTGGTTGCCCTGCATAGGAGAACGGAGCAGAATAGCAAGTTAGTGGGGTGGGGGGGATAGGGATTTTGCAGGAACCTTCCCCCAGGAGTGGGGTGGGAATGGAGATTTTGCAGTATCCTTCCCCTGCCATGCCCACCAAGCCATGCCCACATCACACCCACCAAGCCACACACAACACCAGTCGTAAAAGATATTGAATCCCACCACTGCTTACAATGCAATAAAATAAAGCAGGGCTACTTGAGGTGGATGGATATAGAGGGGAAGGCATTGAGGTGTCACCACAAGTGACATCAAGGAAGGACTTGGATGCAAAAATCAAGGGTTCTATCACCCAGAGGCTACCAAGTAAGCTGGTTTTGCTGACCTGAAGTTATTACTAGTCAAAATAAGTGAAGTACAACATAGGATATTTACACTGTATACCACCCAGAGTCTCACTGTCTCAGTTGGAGACAGAGACAGAAACAGAGAGAGGATAAACAGGCACAGGATGGTTGGATGGATGGATGGATGGATGGATGGATGGATGGATAGACAGACAGACAGACAGACAGACAGACAGACAGACAGACAGACAGATAGATACAGACAGACAGACAGACAGACAGACAGGATGATAGATAGATACATAGATATAGACAGACAGACAGACAAGATAGATGAAAGATGATAGATACATACATATAGATGCATATCTAGAGGTAGATAGATAGATAGATAGATAGATAGATAGATAGATAGATAGATAG
>BLBF01000058.1:10211902-10230135 GCA_015471245.1 Laticauda colubrina
TAGATAGATAGATAGATAGATAGATAGATAGATAGATAGATAGATAGATAGATAGATAGTAGATAGACAGACAGGAAGATAAAGAGAGAGAGACAGACAGACAGGATGATACACAGAGAGAGAAAGAGAGAAAGAGAGAAAGAGAAAGAAAGAGAGAAAGAGAGAGAATTTGCAAGACCATGAAATCTAGAATCAGTATATTTCTTTAGTACACTAACTTTCACTTGTCATCTACAGGGGTCAAAGCACTTTGAGTTGGCCTCTCAAAATCAACATGGCTTCACTAGCAAACACTGGAATCCTGTCCCTGCCTTTACCAATAATGGAATCTTTAAAATTCTGCCTATGAAAGAAAAGGATTGTACATGAGTTGTGGTAGAGCCAGCATGGAGGTGGTGTGTTCATCTATGTGCTCCTCGATCATTCAGCAGATGGCATCAACCATAGTGTCCTTCTGGGAGGGCTCCAAGATTTGGGAATAGAGACCATTGTTTTATCATTGTCTTCCTTCCCCCAGAGCTGGTTATATATAGATTTTTAAAATCCCAAATAATTTTTCAAAATTCTAAAATATAGCAGACAAAATCTTCCTTGAAAGAAAGAAAAATTCTAGATATTTTTGAGGTGGGTTTCCACACAGAGGTGGCCAAAATAATGTTCCTTTTACAAAAAAAAAACAAAAAACCAAGACTTTGACAAGACTGAAACAAACTGTTTGGCATAATTTGTTAATTTTTATCTTTCAAAATAATTAAATAAAAAGGGGAAAGATTCATTCAAAAACTTACTCTTTCCCAGAGAGGCCAAAGTAGTCCAGAGTACAAAAGGCTATACTATTTATTCAATGTATTGCTAAATTTTTGAGTTGCACAATAGCTAAATATTACTTATTTATTTCTTATTGGTTCAAATAAGAAAGGTGTAAATAACTACATGCAAAACTACCGAACTTCATTATTAGCACAAACACCATTAAACTGAATATCAACTATATGGATATCAAAACTGAAAATCCCCCAAAAGAGCAAATAAGAATTAGAATTCTTTTATTGGCCAAATGTGATTGGACACACAAGGAATTTGTCCTGGTGCAAATGCTCTCAGTGTACATAAAATAAAAGACACATTCATCAAGAGACAAGAATCATAAGTTACAACACTTAATAATAGTCATAGGGTACAATAAGCAATCAAATCATACTAGGAAACAGTCCATATGAATTGTAAGGATACCAGCGACAAAGTTTACAGTCACAAGTGAGAGAGGATGGGTGATAAGGAGTGATGAGAAGATTAATAGTAATAGTAGTGCAGACTTTGTAAATAGTTGAACAGGGTTGAGGGAATTATTTGTTTAGCAGAGTGATGGCATTCAGGAAAAAACTCTCCTTGTGTCTAGTTGTTCTAGTGTGCACTGCTCAATAGCATTATTTTGAGGGTAGGAGTTGAAACAGTTTATGTCCGGGATGTGTGGGGTCTGTAAATATTTTCACATCCTCTTTTTGACTCATGCAGTATACAGGTCCTCAACAGTGGTGGGATTCAAAAATTTTTACTACCGGTTCTGTAGGCGTGGCTTGATGGATGTGGCAGAGGAAGGATACTGTAAAATCTCCAATCAGAGTTGGTATTTGCTGGTTCTCTGAACTACTCAAAATTTCCACTATCGGTTCTCTAGAACTGGTCAGAACCTGCTGAATACCACATTTGGTCCTCAATGAAAGGCAGGTGGGTCGTAATTGTTTTTTCTGCAATCCTAATTATCCTTTGAAGTCTGCGTCTGTCCTGCTGGGTTGCAGAACCAAACCAGACAGTTAGGTAAGAAAGTTAAGACAGTTAAGAAAGAAAAAAGAAAGAATCTTTTATTCTACAGCTTCCAAATGATAATAGTATAATATACTGCTCTTCAGTTTTTAAATAATGATCACATTGTCCTATCTTGCCTTTCTCTTGATACAAGGCCTTCTCAGAGGCTGACAGCTGCCATATTTCATTAAACCAAACTTTAAAATCTGTACCCACATATATTTTCAAGAATACAAAATAAGTTGTTTATTTCTAACAAATACTTACTCAAGCACAGTTTGAGTCCCAACTCAAGGAATTTTTTTCCCATCAGTATTGTCACATTAAACTGTCCACCTTCCTTCTCCCAATTGAATTGGATAATTTGCACTTGAACTCTGAGTAGGCCAATTGCACGTGACCAAATCAATTCCACATGAATTATACATTTTAAAATTTGAAATTGGCTACAAGATTTGAATCTTTCAAGTCTGGCTCCTTATTCTTACACTTCAGTGAATTAGAGAGGTGTCAGAACCATTTTTGAATATTTTAGGCTGAAAAGATGCTTCAGCCTGTTTTGCCTAGACCAGGGGTCAACAACCTTTAGGACCTCAGGGACCACTAAATTCATAATTTAAAATCTCTAATTAAAAAAATGAATAAGAAAACTAATATGATCTGCTGAATGACCGGCTCCTCCCCTCCCAGTTAATCCTTGCCTGCCTTGCCCGGGCTCCTTAGGGCCCCAACAGGAAATGGTTGTTGGAGCTAGGCAGCCACCACAAGAAAGAGTTGGCAAAACAGCTGGTTCAGTTCAAATTGGATCTGACCTGAGAAGGAGGCTCAACAGAAGCACCTCACCGAGGACTACAAGCATAGGCTTTGCAAGCAGAGAGAACACCGCAGGAGTGCAAGGCCAGATTCCGGCGCCTGGAGGCTCAGTGGCTGAGATGGTCAGCCAGTTCCAGGCCATGATGCAGTCCCATTGGAACGAGGCCCTCTAGCTCTTCGTTAGCAATGGCACTTCCCTCCAGCCTTCAACCAAAGCTCTGCACCAGAAGGCTGAAGCAGACCCCAAATCAGAATTTTTGCCTACCTCCAACCTACACAAAAAGACCCCAAAGGGGGAGACTCTCTGCAGCAACACAAGCATTCGTTGCATATATCTGGCCCAAGGGACCTCTGATTTAGTGCAATATAAAAAATGCAAATAATTTTTCTGTGGACCACCAAAATTTTCTTGTGGACCACCAGTTGGTGACCACTGACCTAGACAATAGCTGCTTTGTTATCTGCTTCAGAGTCATCTTCCTTAGTCTCTATAAATAATTCTCTCATGTACAGATTCCCACCTTATCAATCAGAGGCCTGTTCTACATTAATGTTTGGTTCATGATGGATTAGGATTGGTAAATCCCAAATTTTCAGTCACAAAATCATACTGGGATATCTTGGGTGAGATCAAATTCCCTCAGCCAAATCATCTCATTGACTAATGGAGATAAAATAGGGAAACTAACCTGATCCCTCAGCACAAGCTACCTTCTACTCCCGGAGGGCATTTATCTAACCTTCCTTGAGACGTCCATAATTCTGGGCAAGGAAAAAGGAAAGATTACAGATTAACAGAATTGGAATCTTTCCTTGATCAGTTGCCATCCATTATTCCTTGTCTGGCCTTCAACTGTTTTGGAAAATAGCTTGACCTCTTCCTCTCTGTGCAGCCCCTCAAATATTGGAAGATGCTCTCCTGTCTCCCCTCGTCCTTCTCTTCACTAGACTAGCCATGCCCAGTTCCTGCAATCGTTCATCATATGTTTTAGCCTCCAGTCTCCTAATCATCTTGGTTGCTCTTCTCTGCACTTTTTTTAGAGTCTCAACATCTTTTTTGCAGTATGATGACCAAACTTGGATGCAGAATTTTAGGTGTGGTCTTACTAAGACTTTATAGAGATATAAAGATATATTACCTCACTTGAGAAGAGAATACACAACCAGCAACAAGATGGATGGACTCAACCTGATGGCATATAACAATAATGCTAACTCAATAAAAATAATTGCATGCATTTCAAATTTTGAATAAAAAATTTCAGTTTGTCAAGAAGAGGATCAACCCCATTCACAGATACACAAATACATATCAAACAATGTATTTCTATACACAATTGCTATTGCTTTTCCTAAAAGAACTCCTTCAGACAATGAGAAACACAACCATTGCTTATTTGAACCAAGTCAAGCACATGGCCCAGCTACTCACAGGAAAAGCATTAACCAATGAAATTCAGATTAAACAAATGAAAGTCAAAAACTTCAAATATTTCCATCTACATAACAGAAAGTGCATTGCCCCAAAACTGTACAGAGTTTTGTGATTTTTGTGGAGGATGTAAGTAGAGCCTTTGTGTATTCTGAACATACTATAATTTTAAAAGAACTCTGCTGGATCTGCCAAAGGCCATCAACATTATATTGCTGTTTCCCACAGTTGGTATATAGACACCTTTGAGAACTTGATAAGCAAGTTTTGAGGGAAATAGCTTTCTCCTCCATAACACCATGGTAGTCAATAAACTCAGTAGTATTCTGCCTGGGAGCTGAAATACATGTAGCCATTGCTGATACATCTCTACTCTTGCATGGATTTATCTTCTTTCTCCCCTTAAAACTATCAGTGCCACTGCTGCCAACTGTGAGTTTCATAAATAACAATATCCTTTCAAAGAAGGCATTTTTTTCATTTGATAATCTGACTCACAAGCTAACTGTAGCCTTCTGCAGATATTCACTTGAATGCATGGAAGCATATATGTTTATATAGTAGTTTGATCTAGTGGTTAAGGCACCACGTTAAAAATCAGGAGATGGTGAATTCTAGATTTAAGAGAGGGATACAATCAAGATCAAGTAAGGTACTAATACCACTCTATAAAGCCTTAGTAAGACCACACCGAGAGTACTGCATCCAGTTTTGGTCACCACACTATAAAAAAGATGTTGAGACTCTAGAAAATGTGCAGAAAAGAGCAACCAGGATGATTAGGGGACTGGAGATTAAAACATATGAAGGTCAGTTGCAGGAACTGGGCATGGCTGGTCTAGGAAAGAGAAGGACCAGGGGAGACATGATAGCAGTCTTCCAATATTTGAGGGGCTGCCTCAGAGAGGAGGTGGGGTCAAACTATTTTCCAAAGCACCTGAAGGCCAGACAAGGAATAATGGATGGAAACTGATCAAGGAGAGATTCAACCTAGAAATAAGGAGAAATTTTCTGACAGTGAGAACAATCAACCAAAGGAGCAGAAGTTGCCTTCAGAAGTTGTGGGAGCTCCATCACTGGAAGCTTTCAAGAAGAGATTGGACTGCCATTTGTCAGAAATGGTGCAGGGTCTCCTGCTTGGTTGGGGGTTGGACTAGATGACCTACAAGGTCCCTTCCAACTCTGTTAATCTATCTAATCCTGCCTTAGATATGAAAGCTAGGCAGATGTCTTTGGGCCCAGGAGGCTGTGAGTTCTAGTACCACCTTTGGCATGAAAGTTGGGCCAGTCACTCTTTCTCAATCCAACTCATCTCACATTGTCATTGTAGGGAAAATAGGAGGAGGTAAGGATATTGATATGTTCGCTGCCTTGAGTTGTTTATAAAAATAATAGAGGCTGGTTTTTAAAAATAATATTGATATGGACATGGATATATACATCCATATCCACATCCATAAACATTTTGGATTTTTTTTTAAAGTAATTTTTGAGCTAAGGAGTTAAGACTATATTCACTTGGTTCTGAATTTCAACAATGAACAAGGCTACAGATAAACACGAGGGAAGCTCCTAGCTTAACTCTTATATATTTAGCATCAAGGCAAATCTATTTCCCAGTTGGTGGAGATTTCCTTTAGCAAAAAGAAAAAAAAAAATCCCATTGATATTTCCATCCGGCTGAGAAGCCTTGCGGCATTGCTCCTGTTGGATTTCCCAACTGCTAAACTAATTTAAAAACAGCCAGGTCTATCTAAAGAGAAGCCTTCCCTACATAACTGAGAAGAATACCTTTTCTGAAAAGGTATCAACTGAAGGAGAGGTGTTTGCAAAATATGAGGAGTTCTAAAGCCATTTATTATGCATATATTTGCAAAATATGAGGAGTTCTAAAGCCATTTATTATGCATATATTTATGCAAATTTAATTGGATAATTAACTCACCAATTACCCATCTCATACCAATTTATCTAAATAGAATTTCTTAAATAAGATGACAAACCCAACTGTTGTTTCTAGTTTAATTTTTATATTTTTTTAATATGCTTTTATAAATTCTTAAGTTAGATCAAGCACCTTATCAAATACTGATCTTTTCCTTTGGTCTTTCAGTCATGAATCCTTTTCTTAAATGAACTAGAATATTTAGAATGAAAAAAAGAGGAGAGGAGAGAAAAGAGAATAGAGAAGGAGGATAGAAGGAAGGGAGGAGGGAGGGAGGGAAGGAAGGAAGGAATCTTTCCAATAACTATGAATATATTTTTTATAAATAATTAACAAATAAAATTATTAATTTTTAAAATATTCTTTTACAAATGGCAGATCTCTGAATTTTACTTATCCTTCCAGGCACCCATTGCTTGATGGTCCTTAAGATTCTCCTATTTTATTATATATTTAAAAATTTTATAATTAGCTCATCTCTCCTCTCTGACATAACATTAAGTAAAATGAGGTTATTAATGCTTAACCTACTATGCAGTAATTGAAAGGGCCAAACTGACCCAAACCCATTTCTATGGTCTCCCACTAACAAAATAGACATTTTATTTCAGTTTTCAATATCCTTGGAGATTCTTTTAATTTAGCTGCTGCTGAAGGCAGAAGCTTTTATGCATAGATGAATTAATCTGTTTCCAGAACAGTCTATTTCTAGTCCATATCATTTTTCACACTGTTATTATTAAGTTTGCTCTAACCCATTATCACATTAATTTACCATAATATTTAAATTTACGTAAAACTTCACATGTACCAGTGTTTTACCTTTGTACCTTTTATTAAAGATATCGGTGTATTTTTAAAAACTAAGCCTTTTTAAAGAAAAATGCAGACCACTGCGCATACCTATTTGCTGGCACAAACTAACATGCATTTTTCATGCATTACATACAGGCTGTAGGAAATTTGGAGCCTTCCACCTTTACAGCCATTCCCATTCCTCAACTTCACAAAAGCAATTGGATGCACCAGAAGGAAAGACAAGAAACAATACGATGGAAACTAACTAAAGAGAGAAGCAACCTTGGACTAAGGAGAAATTTCCTAACAGTGAGAACAACTAAGCAGTGGAACAGCTTGCCTTCAGAAGTTGTGGGTGCTTCATCGCTGGAGGCTTTTAAAAAGAGACAGGATAGCCACCTGTCTGGAATGATATAGGGTTTCCTGTTTGAGCTGGGAGTTGGACTAGAAGACCTCCAAGGTCCCTCACACCTCTGTATCCTGTTATTCTGCTGACCTATCCTTTTGCCAGCCTCAAAACACTAATAGACTATTAGCACTAAACAATAGCAATAGCAATAGCGCTTAGACTTATATACCGCTTCACAGTGCTTTACAGAGCGATTTACAGAGTCAGCATATGTCCCCCAACAATTTGGGTTCTCATTTTACCCACTTCAGGAGGATGAAACGCTGAATCAACCTTGAGGCTGGTGAGAGTCGAACTGCCAAATTGGAGTCAGCCGGCAGTCAGCAGAAGTAGCCTGCAGTACTGCACTCTAACCACTGCACCACCACAGGTCTTCTACCCGAAACAAGGAACTGCCAACTCAGACAAACAATCACACAGTAAACAACAACCTAATCCAGGAACCACCTAGAACACCAACAGGGCAAGTTTCTTGTCTATAAACAGAGAGCAATCCTACCCCCTATTAGCACTGATGATGTTACCAAGTTAGGTAATGAAATGTCTGCAAGAAAGCAAGCAAGATCAGAGAACACCACAAGGAACTCACAAAGCATATTATAAGCCAATGCTTCTTCTAATTGACCACTAGGAAGCTGCAAAACATGTTCATTCACTGCCTTGATCTTCTTCTAGCTCTGGGAAGAGAGGAGAAATTGCAATTTGCATCAAAGAGAAAGAAAATAAATTGCTAAGGATCTCCCCCCCTTCCAAGAAAATGTATTTTTGGTACATGTTGAATGCATTGTTTACAAAAATACCTGAGCAGCTGTTCTGGGGAAATAATAGCCTACAGCCAAGATGTTCTCTCTTGCTTTCTCTCTCCTTTTTTACTTAAACACTACTGTGAGTCTCAAGCTAAGGAGAATAGCAGACTGGCATTCAGGCAACTAGGCATTTTTCTAAATAACTCCAACCATAGATGTTTGTTGTGGTCATCATAAGAAGGGTGGAATACAGCTTGATTCTGGTTGTGCTGCTTCTTTGTGAATACTTTTTGCTCTTCCCTGTTTCCAGAAGCTTAGGCAAAGTGAGCAGCCATTAAATGAATCCTGTCTGTTGGAGTTGGGTTTTGTTTTTGCAAACAATTGCCTTGAAATTGATACCTTGTGGTATTATGGTGTAAATGAAGGAAGATGGTAACAAAATAATATAATTCAGGAATTAAAAAGGCAAAAAGGAGGTTAAAGTCACAGCTTTCCAAAGGCAGGGCTCATCAACTGCCCACAATTTCATTATTTTAAAGTCCTGGGCCTATCCAGAAATATCCTATCTTTGTTCCAGTCATTTGTTTGTTTTTATATGTTTATTGCATTTTCCTTCATTTTACATCACAATTTAAATTTTGCAACAACAATATGCTGATTGTATCAGCACCTTTTCGTCATCAGTTTTCCAACCTTTGCATCTATTGTCTAGCCAATTGTACTATAGGTCCCATATTAGGTAACACTCTGTTTCTCCTTTGTCTTTAATTTCCATCGTTAACCTGTCCATTTCTGCACATTCTAATATTTTCTTCATTACCATTTCCTCTGTGGGTATACTTCTATTTTTCCAATTTTGTGCATGCATAATTTTAGCCACTGTTATTACATGTAACATTAAATATTGGATTCTTTTATTGCATTTCCCCGTTAGTATGCCTAATAAATACAGCTCTGGTTTTAGATCTATTTGTTGTGTTCCAGTTTTAAACATATGGAAACTGAGGTGGAAATACATCAAGTCAGCTCTCAACATCATGGACTTCTAGTCTGGTCAGCTTTCAAAATGGGTGCAGAATTCTCCTGTGGAGAATGATTTTGCACAAGATTCAATCACCTTCACCAAGATCTTCAGCAGAAGATCCTCCGCTTTTGATTGCCAAAATGCAGAAAGCGTTATCCTAAAGTAATATTCGGAATGTCAATGAAAGATTCCTTAGTTAAGTCTGAGAACAAATGGAGAAAATTCCTCACGTAATACGGCATCATTGTTCATAAGTCATCAACGGCACTTACTATAATTGTGATAATTTCACAACATCAGAAAAGAGACTTTCGACTTGAGGAATAACTTCCTTAATTCTGAAAACTTCAAGGAACACTCTGCAGAGACAAATGGTGCAATCTGCAGAGAAGGTTTCCAGCAGAATGTGGAGAAATGTTTACGCTGAAGTCTATCCAAAGTTTGGCAGGTTACTTTAAGGTTACCCATTTTGTAATCCTGATGCTATCAGTCACTGCCACCCAATACCATTTTTATATTCCTTGAACATCTCTTTCACCTGCAATTTTGAGATGTCATATTTCTCCCTTGAAACTGCATATTTTGTAGCTGACTGATCCCCATAAAGAAAGGTTCACTTTAAATATATCTTGATAACATCCATGAGCTGAGGATATTCAAGAGATGCTAACATTAGTGGACATCAAAAGCCTTTTTTCGCACATTCACTCAAGGGGTACAGATAAGATTCAGCCTATATGGGAATCGATAAATTTCTTTGACATCTTTAGCCATGTTGTGTTGTTTTCTCCAAGATATACACTGTATGGAATGGATAAATGTAAGACTTGCCTTTAAATGCATTCTTTCATGGTGAACAAGGTGTCAACATTTATCAATATAAACATCTATAGGCTAGCCCAAAAGAAGAACATGTGCACACACCAGCAGATATGGTCATTGACAGAAAGAGCATGGGATGATGGATGAAAGCAATATTTTCAGCATCTCTTCAATAACAAGGCACAAGTTATGTTCTTTGCTCAGTAAAGTGATCAAAGAGCACTGCAATTCACATGAAAAAAAAGTTTTAATTTTGTAGCATGAACTTTTTGTTCCATGAACATATATATTGCTGATATGTGTGTGTATATATATATATATATATATATATATATATATATATATATATGCTGTTCAGCTTCCTTCGGGTATTATCCCACGTCATTGTAGTGCTTTTAAAGTTGTACCAACGTTTCAGCAGAATCTCATCTGCCATCATCAGGCTTCTCTATTGAGTTTGTTTTTTTAAGCTTTCGCGGGTACTTACATGTGTGCTGTTCAGCTTCCTTCGGGTATTATCCCACGTCATTGTAGTGCTGTTAAAGTTGTTGCAATGTTTCAGCAGAATCTCATCTGCCATCATCAGGCTTCTGTATGGATGTGGGTCTCACAGCTTCTGGTTTGAAATTTGAGGCTGGTCTATTCTGATTGGCTGGGAGTTTTGGTCTGTGTTCACTGGACTTGGAGTTTGATTGATTGGTGTTTCTGGTTTCTTCTGTCTGTTTTGTGGCTTTGATTGGCTGGCAACACTCTGTTCCTGTGTTGGAGGCTTTCAGTGCAGCTTGGCTTCGTGTGAAAGGATGGCTGCTATCCATTAGGAAGCCAGGTTTCACCTGGGTGCCTGGTGGGGGGGTGTTCGAGTTGGAGGTATCAGAGGGAGTCTGTTTGTGCTCAGGTGTTTGCCTGGTTTGTGGTGTGGAGATCTTTCTATTTGAGAGTGCAGGCTTCCAAATGATTGACAGTCGGCTGGAATCATCTCTTCTATTCATGCTTTCAGGTCTTTTTTCAATCTCTATGGCTTCTCTGATGATTCTGTGGTTGGGGTTTTCTATAGTGGCCAGGGTTTTAGTGCCATTGAAGTTGATGTTGTGACCTGTGGTTTTCATGTGTTGGACTAGTGAGGAGGTGTGTTCCAGCTTTTTTACTGCATTTTTGTGTTCGTCTAGGCGGGTACTTATTCTTCTATTGGTCTGTCCAATGTATGTGGACGTGCATGATGTACAGGGAACTTCATATATGCCTTGGTTTTCCAGGTCAATTTTGTCTTTGGGGTTTTTAAGGATGGCTGCTATTTTTTTGTCTGTTTTGAAGGCAGTCTTGATGTGATGCCTGTGTAGTATCTTACTGATTTTATCTGTAGTACCTCTTATGTAGGGCAAGACAGCTGTTCCATAGGTCTGTTGGTCTTCTAGGTCTCTGTTATGTCTTGGTGTGTTCAAAACAATGACGTGGGATAATACCCGAAGGAAGCTAAACAGCATATATATATATATATATATATACATACATATATATATATATATATATATATATATATATATATATATATATATATGCTAAACCATGAATTCCATTTGATTAGCAGCAGCTTATATTTTAGAAGTCTTTTAATGTTCATAATGAAGCACAATTCCTCACTGTAATTTTACTATTAAGTTGTAGTGGATCACCTTGAATGTTTTTATTTGTATTAAATATAGAAAGAGCAAAAATTTCAGTCTATATAAACAGTGTATTGTCTGGGTACAATTAATTTGAGTAATTTTAGCAATCACCATCATCATGATAACAATAGTATTCATAATGTTAGTATTAATCATATAATAGCAGTAATGCCTCCTCAAAACATTAATAATAAGCATATAGTGACACTAGTGCTCACATATCCATTTGGTTAGGGTTATGTTTTCTCCTAGGCCTCCCCAAAAAGTCCCAGCAAAAACCTCTTTTATTACATTAATGTGAATGTATTTCCTTCACAGTAGGCCAACGACTTGGCAAACAGTCTTGTGAAGGTATACCAATTAGGTCAGACCTTTATCAATCCTGGAACGCTGCCCGGTAAAATTCCACACTCAGTGCTGACAGGGAAGGGCTGGGTTATACAGACAAATCTTCACAAGGCTGGAATGAATGGATGAATGAACGAGTGAGTTGTTTCCTGCAAAAGCCCCTTCCTCTTTTGCTTCTCTTTTAATCCTGATGGGAGAGGCCATTCATCGTCCTGTGGTCTTACTCCCATGTTGACCCTGAGTTTTTAATTATGCTTTCCTTTTGGCAGCTCTGTGCATGAGCAGGCTGGGAACCAATTGGAGAAGCTCCTCCACCTCACTGTTGTCCAAGCCCGAAGGCAGCTGATGGCTACCAGCCTGCCCTGGCCCCATCTCTGCCTCTGATGCAGAGCCCTCATCCAAGCCTTCCTCAGCCTCCAGGAATGGCCCGGGTTCCTCCCCAACCTCCTCACTACTGTCCATGTCTGCTGCCAGCTCTGCCGGCAACCAGCGGGCCACAATAGGTGAGGGTTAATCTTCCTTACATTTCATGCTGTTACATTTCCTTAAAATCTTAATGGATTTCTGAACTTTCAGCAATCTTGTGGCAGGAGTGGTTATAGTAGGGAAGGGGAAAGCCTCCCATTATAAAGGAACCATTGAAATATTATACAGCAATCACCCAGTGAGTTTCCATAACTGGGCTGGAATTTAATTTGGATGTCCTCAGTCCTAACCGAATATCTTATCCACTACAACACCCAGGTTCTCTTTCACTTATTACCATTTGGCTTTAATGAAAAATAAAAGCAGCTAACAAAGATTAAAAACACAATGGAAAATATTTTAAAAGCATAAAAAATAACTTTAAAGAGCTTGAAAAAAGATGCGTATCTAAACATTTTCTAACTTAGAGAGCCAAAGAAAAGCGTATGCAATTCCTAAGATATTGTGTCCCATAACTCAGAGATCTGCATAATGTAGGCATTATGCAATTCCTGCATCCTGCACCTTCTTCAATGATGCCACAAAGATTGACTGTCTTCACCCAAAACATTAAATCATGATTTAAACATTGTTTACTGAATAAGTTATACTTGCCTCAATTCACACAATGCACTAAACCATAAATTATATTTATATACCATACTGATGTAGTGTGTGGTATGCATCATGCCTGTAGTTTCCAGTAGAGGGGGGAAGCATATTTTTAAACTAATATATTCTTAAAACGCCCCAAAAATCTTCAGCATGATATAATTTATATATGCCTATTTCTGCTTGCTCTCTTAGGCACTCGTTCTCATACATATGTACTTTTTCCCAGCAGGTTTGACAATGATACTGTAAATGGATGAAAACAAGAATGATGAAAGGAAAAAAAAACCTATCCCTTTATGAGAAATTAAAATGCACCAAGGGTACAGCTGGTATAATGACACACAGTGCTTGTTGACAACAAAAACAAGGGACTTGTCCTGTTTGAAGATCAGTACAGCACAGATTCATCGAAAGCAGATGAAGCCATATATTCTTCATGGGTGTGTTGATTTTGTTTTGCTCTCCATATAATTGACTGAGCATCCAGCCATTTTGTATCATGTCCGGTCTTCGCCAAAACCAGGGCAGAAGTTTAAAAATTACAATTAGAGTGAACTCAACCCAAGGAAATAAGAGTGCAGCAGAACAGAAGCACCAGGTATTTGGATTATTCCTTCCAGGCTGAATTGAGTTAATATTAAATAAAACAAAAGGTCCTTTCCCAGGAGAGATTACCATCTACAATGTGACATAAGCAAAAACACAACTCATCGGGGTGCCTGCCTCCAGAGTGCTTTCTCTTGGCCACCCAGGGAAGTGCACTTGCTTGGAATTCCTACTAGATGGACACTGTTTGTTTCTGCTTTCAAGGAACTAAGACAAGATTTTTCTATATAAAGGGCTTTTGAGATGGATTTAAGTATGGTCAACTTCAACAGCAGTCTATTTTGCTCTTGGAATAAACTTCATCTTGGAGTCAAGCAATGGCCTGCATTATTCACTAGAAAAGAACCTGGAGAGGTTTCTTTCTAATGTTGGAAGAAATCTCCATCTGGTTCAGTTCAAAGTGAGGAGAAAAATATTGGAAACATGGTGGCTGATTTAAAAAAATTGTTTTTTGATGAACAGGAAACATGGGTTTGAGGTTCTGGGCAGAGCTGATCACATGGAGTTGAGAGAGGGGGGGATATTTATACTTGAGCTTCCTGTTCCTCTGCAAGAATATGTATTCTATTGTCTGCTGTCAGACTCCCATGGGGCTATGCAGGGGTCATAGCTGAGGTTGTCTGGTTGAAGCTTGCTGGGTGATGCAATGTAACGAAGAGGCTTGTGTTCTGAAAGGGTGTTGGGCAATTCCTATTGTGTCTTAATGGCTTTGTCCTGGTTTGGATATTGAGTGAGGGCCAATCCTATCATCCTGAAGCTGAAGGCCTTTTGCCAGGGGTGGGATTCAAATTTTTTAACAACTGATTCTGTGGGCATGGCTCAGGTGGTGGGTGTGGCTTGGTGGTCATGTGACTGGGTGGACATGACTTGGTGGTCATGTTATTGGCTGGGTGTGGCCAATTCAGTGTCACTCACATCGAGGCACGCATCTCCTTGCCTGGCCTCTCGTGACTGTGGGGATGCTGCAACAGTCGAAAGTGTGAAAAATGGTCATGAGTCACTTTTTTCAGTCCCATTGTAACTTTGAAGGGTCACTCCACACAAATAAAGTACCAGCAAAGGAGGGAAAAATACTCCAGAGGCATTCCTGAGACAGGAAGTCTAGTCCCGCCAATAATGTAATAAGGGTTAACAGAGAGGCAGTTTCTGCAAGCAACACCAGAATGTTTCCTTCCTGCCTTCCTTACAGGATTAGGCCAGTAATCTCTTCTAAAACCAGTTCTCCGAACTGCTTAGAATGTTAGCAACCGGTTCTAGGGAATAGGTGTGAACCGGTAGAATCCCACCCCTGCCTTTTGCCTTGTAGATAGGATGTCTTTCACCAGTCTTTCTGGTGCTATTAACACTGGTGGGGGCTGCTTTCCAAGATAATTTTTCTCCTTCAGGGAAATATAATATTCTGCCTTTTTAATATTTCCTAAAATATTTCACTTTTCTAGGAGGGGGTGGGTACTAACTTTCTACAATATAACACTAACATTTTTTTTAAAGGATATCCTTTTCCTGGTTAATCCCCTGTAAAGATTCCTCTTGAATGTTTAAGTCCATAGTTAATTTCAAGATGCCTTTTCGCCAAGGTCAGTGGTATAAATATGAGCTTGTATCAGTGGTGGGATTCAAAATATTTTACTACTGGTTCTGTGGATGTGGCTTGGTGGGCATAGCTTTGTGGGCATGGCAGGGAAAGGATACTGTAAAATCCCTGTTCCCTCTCCACTCCTGGGGGAAGGTTACTGCAAAATCCCCATTCCTTCCCCACCGCATTAACCTGCTTTCCAGCTCCATTCTCCTATGCAGGGCATCAAAAGAAGACCCAGCCAATCAGCTGGGACTCGGGAAGCAGAGAATAGATGGGGTGAGGCCAGTTAGAGGTGGTATTTGCAAGTTCTCTGGACTACTCAAAATTTCCACTACCAGTTCTCCAGAACTGATCAGAACCTGCTGAATACCACCTCTGGCTTGTGTGTATGTGTGTGTCTTCATCTTTAGACTACTTGCATCATACAAATGTAGTAAGAACTCTTAGCTATGGACTTGGATAAAATGATCAGCATACAGAAAAAAAAATGTTCCTGCATTTTTCTCCATTCTCATTCAAGTTCATGAAATGAAAATGGTCTTCTGTTTTTACTTTAAGAAAGGAGAAAACTTTAGACAAATGCTCATGGATAGCCTGTGGTGTCCTTGCATTAATCTGGCTGCAAGGTAGCCACAGGTTGCATGGAAAAAGTCTACCTTGTTTGTCTAACTCTCTTCCCAGTCCTTTGCAGTCTTCCAGGTTTCTCTTACTTTTGTAAAACTTTATCACAGGACCCCTCAAACTGAACTTAGCAGACCGGGGAATCTGGCAGAGAAGCTTCAAAACAAAGGAAAGGTGTGTTATAGAAAACACAGCAGTAGTTCCCACTATTACCTCCAATGAGGAAGCAAGATTAATAACCCCAAGAATATCCAAAAGAAGCTTTCAAACATGCTGAGAATAAGACAGGAAAACCCCTTTCGTTGGGAAAAGAATATTTTAAAAAAACCTTGCAAAGCAGAGTGCTAATTAAAATGGGCATTTGTGCAAGGAGTTTTTAAAATGGGGTTTTGTTTTGAATGTGTTCTATTTTTAAAAAGAAAAGTCTGCTGTTTTGGATTAGAATACTATTTTCTATTTTGATTGAATTACAGTTAGTAGTATGGTTCAGTTCTTATGCTCTTGGTTTACTGCCTCAGTACAATTAGGATGAAGGATGTTCTAACAATATTAGAGTCATGACAAGATCAACAGCAAAATTGGAAAGAAAGCCTGTTTATTTCCCAAAGATGTTGTAGTCATTTTGTGTTCACTTCATGTTATTGTAGTTCAAAGCACATGTAAATTCTCAAGTGTCCTGCAAACTGCATTTTCTCAGCTAGGTTTTAATCAATAAACTGTCATTTTCACATCTAGCTAAAATAAGCTTGGATCAACTTATCTATCAATTGTGTGTCATAAAGGTCATGCTATCCTTTGTGTTTTGTTTGTAACAGCACAAACAGAGCAATTAACTTCCTCTGACCATCTTTCCCAAATAAAACAAGAAGGCTGCATGTTGGATTTGGTGGTACCCTTAAGACCAAACATTTGTTCTCTCTGTTGCTGCATTTCAATAAGAAACATGACATAGATGAATGAGAACTGTCATGGAATTGAAGGGAGAAGAAATGGGGAGAGATATTTTTAGATGATGTTTCCCAAAATTTAACACCATTAGGTGTCTCCCCCAAATTGACACAGACCTCTGTTTTCTTTTATAACTGAAAGAATTGAACCTTCCTTGGTAAAGTTTTTTTTAGAAGCAAATTATCTTGCTTTTTAAAATATAACTGCAGGAAAAGAAGAAGCTGAGCTGGAAGGTAGGATTAAACATGTCATTAGTTTAGAGTCATTGCATTGTCACATAAGGCCTAAGTCCAGTCTTCCCGTGTATTCTGCTGACCCTAATCCAGTGCCAAGGGTAGCTTTGATTGGTAATTAGTTAAATTCTTGAATTAGAGGTCATAATAATAAACTCTTCTGTTCTTTGAACTCAACGAATATGGGCTGGTTATCTGTGTCTGACAATAACAATATTATTTGCACCAGCTTTCAGTAGGATGCAAAATCTTTTTTTAAAAAATACAAGAAATGCATTGTTTTGTGAACTTGATTTGTTTCTAGCATTTGCATCAAGGGTTTTGGAGTTCTTTTACCTCTGGATTCAATTTTATTGAACTTAGTGGCATACAGGACAAACCAAATGGATGGCAATTAGCAGGCACCTTTCAGGCACTATAAAACAGTTCCATGGGAAGACTTGTCCAAAATCAGCTTCCAGCCAGATTGGGGTCTGTTTTCAATTGTTATTAACAGGAAGAGAGAATAAGATGTCTAGTTAATCAGCTTTCATCAGAAGTGCTCGGTTTCCATGATAACCTGGTTTTGACTGAGAAATGGAATGCTGAAATTGACTGCTTTGATAAATCTCAAGCTCATTAATGTGGCCTAGCTGACAGCTTTGTTTGCCTTTGTTTGAATGATCTTAGAAATCCCATCTTACTGTTCTTTTAAACTAAATGCCAAGCTGGCTTATCAGTTGCCAGAACAGCGACCACTTCAGCCTGCTG
Source organism: Laticauda colubrina (assembly GCA_015471245.1). Taxonomy (NCBI): domain Eukaryota; kingdom Metazoa; phylum Chordata; class Lepidosauria; order Squamata; family Elapidae; genus Laticauda; species Laticauda colubrina. The sequence continues at coordinate 10,229,527 of BLBF01000058.1, forward strand.
CAGCAAAAACAGCAAAGAGGTCTGTGACCTCCTAAATAGAAGTAATTTATTATCATATCAGCTTTGGTGAATCGTAGTTCATTGCATCAGAGCTGATGGAATCTGATCTTACCTCTATTATCTCTACAGAGGAGCACTAGCTTAAGCACAAGATATGGAGGAATGTGATCCACAAGGGCATGGTGGCAGCACATACTATTGGTCTTGACTGCCCAAACAAACATTCAAAGATTCAGAAGTGAGTGAAACAAGATATAAATCAGCCTTAGTTCAATCTGGCTGTGTATATCTTCAATCCTGAATATGTGCAATATGTTGGCATAGAATTCATAATCTTGAACAATCTGTTTTCTTTCAAAAGTGGGTGGAGGACAAGAAGCTTAAAAGGGCAAAGATTGAATTGAAACTGTAGTGTGTGTGTAAAGCTGAATGAATGCTTAAAAACTAAAGTGAAGGACAGAGCAAAGACAGACAGCATTTGAGCACTTTAGTAGGAAAGGATTCATGCCATAGTTGACTGTTCATTAAAAAGTTTCAGCCATGAACCAGAAGTCAAAATCAAAGAATAGAATAGAATAGAATAGAATAGAATAGAATAGAATAGAATAG
>BLBF01000058.1:10230145-10249461 GCA_015471245.1 Laticauda colubrina
AGAATAGAATAGAATAGAATAGAATAGAATAGAATAGAATAGAATAGAATAGAATAGAATAACTTTATTGGTCGTGTGATTGGACACACAAGGAATTTGTCTTGGTGTAAATACTCTCAGTATACATAAAAGAAAAGATACATTCATTAAGAATCAAGAATCATTATGTCAGTGATCAGAAGCTGCCAGTGATCATAAAGAAAGAGAAAGGTAGAAGCCAAAAAATGAATCTGAATGTGGCCAATGCAACATTCAGTCAGGTGGCAGAGCTGAGAAGCAAGCTAAGAAACAGGATCAAGAGAAAATTGAAGAGATAGGAATATAGTGTATCTCAGGAAAATAATTTAGAACTCAAACAAGATTCATATGGAATGGGAAGCCATCTGGTGAGGGTGTGGAAGGGAGGAGGGAAGAAAGGGAGGGTGGGAGAGAGGAAGAGAGGGAAGGAGGGAAGGAGGGAGGGAGGGGGTCTTGTCTTGATGTAAGCTGCAAACAGCACCGAGTTTTAAGAGATGATTAAAACCAAAGCTGAATAATAAGATTCTTGACTGAAGGAAAGTTTATATTCTCACCAGCCAGGAGCACATAAAAGACTCATAGTTCGCAAATTAGAGGAGAGGTTGAAAGAACTTTTCTAGTTCAGAAAAAATGAGCAAGACAACACCAAAAAAATCTACTTACAATATTAATTGCCCTTGGAAGGGATCTTTTTCATGGAACTTTATTATTTGAGGAACGTTTTATATTTTGCTTGCAAAGGAACATCTAGAATTTGCAACGTGCTTTCTTTCCAACTGACGAATTGTGTTGGATAGCATTTGTGGTGGTGGTGGTGGTGGTGGTGGTTGAATTCTGCAAATTTGCACAGTAAGTGAATCAGGTAGAAAAATGCACAGGAGGGCCCTGAAGTCTGCATTTTAATATCTCAGAGTTACAAATCAGAGTCCTTGGCAAGGCTCTTTTGTAAGAAAAAGTAAATATTCCAAAAGCAGCAAGGCTAGGTTCAAATGAAAGGCTTTACTATCAGAATTTGCTCCGATGCTCCAAATTTATCCTGCAAGGTCAGAGTGACAAGTTAGGTGACTGTGGAGAGCTTCACATCTCTTCTCTGTGGGAAAAGGAAGCAATAAAATTCATTGTAGGCTATCTTTAACACCTCAAAATTTAGCCTGTGAATTGTTACTGGTATTTCAGCCTGAGTAGTAGTGTGCTCTCTTTTTCTGAGTCCCATTATCAAAGATAAAGAAATAGCTTCCTAGACTAGATACAATATTGATCTCTTTCTCCACAGGATCCAAAAGATTTAATTACGTCTAACACAGCTTCATACCCCTCTTTGTTTCACGAACAAAAAAAAAGGAATGCATCCAGAATCACATTTATGTATCTTTGAGCTGATCTCAAATATTTTGCTATTCAACGAATAAGCTATATTCCTTTTTCTGCACGCAAAAGCCATCCTTCATTTATCTGCCCAAATTTATGGACTAAAATACCGTGCACTAGCCACATCCTCTAACTTTTTAAAAAAGCATCTCCTAAAAGCAATAACACAATAGACAACAATGTTTCAGAGATTAAGGACAAGCAATTAGAGACCATTCCATAAGTAGGATGACAGCTAGAATTTATTGGCATTGGGCCTGCCAACACGAGATTCTTTAATCCTTTTCTCGGGCATCAGAAAATGAGGAGAAGGGGAAATTACCATTTTAATCATCCTGGAGAACTCTCCCATGCTTTCTTATTATCTAAACGGAAGCCACCAAATTGAGGCAGTTTTCACATTAAATCAGCTTTAAAAAGCTCCAAAGTAATAGCTGCCAATTTATGCCTTTCATGGTAATGACACCACTCTGGTCTATTTTCTCAATAAGAAGCAACACACACACACACACACACACACACACACACACACACACACGTAGACACCAACTACAAAAGTAATTGGTAAAATGCAAATCACAAGGTGACTTATTTATCAGAGTTTCAATGCTAAACTAGGACCAGAGATTGATCCTAGAGAGTTGGGAGGGAGCATTCATTGCAGTACACAGCACATCTATTTTTAATACAGTTCTGAATTCTTGTAAGATTCAAAACTAATGCTAACCAGTGCGGTTTATTTAAAATATATGTAGAGGTGTTTTCTGAGAGATCTGTGGTTGGGGGTAGGAATGAGCTGAATTTAATCAACTCTGGCTATTTCTTATCTTTTGATTAGTTTATTCATTGCTTAAGTAGAAAAGGTTTTTTTGTTGTTGTTGTTGTTTTTCTCTATATAAACTTGTGGTGCTTTTAGATTCCTTGATTATCAATCTGAAATCTAGAAAGCAGCAAAAACAGGAATGTTTTCATCACTCTACTGAGGGAAAGCAGGATAGGAGATAACCAGGCTGAGCCTCAGAGAGGAGTCAAATCTGTCATAAGTCTCAAACCCAAAAGAGATCTAAGTCCAGCCCACCTTGAATTCCATTGACTCTTGTCTACCGCCAATTTGCTTTGAATGTTAGTAGTTCAGATTCTTGTAGAGTGCTTAAGCTTGCAATCAATCTACATATTTATTTGAATGGCCTGGACTCCTGATTTCCTTCCTGCACATGACAAGCAGTTTTTCAGGCAGGTTGAGAGCTTTAATTGGATTTCAGTGTATTCCTGCAAGAGGGGAAAAGGCTGCATGGAATTGTGTATTATTTCAGAAGCTCTTCCCCATGAGTTATAGCTTTTATGTAGAATGACTGTTTATACAGATAAAAACGTGATTACAATGACATGAATCAAATATTTTGGAGTGAAAGCAATGATCTAATGTTTTGGATCATAAAAAGGTGGAGTTTAAAAAAAACTCTAGTAATCAAGTCACATGGGACGAAAGTTTCTGACACTGAAAATTCCAGTAAACAACATACCATAGAGTCTTGAAAATAAAGATATCCATGAAGAAATGTCCCATCTACAGTATTTATTAGAAATAACTTGCAAGTTCCAAGCATCCCTTCTAATCTCATGCAATTAAAAAAATCACAGCAGGCCTTATTGAAATTTTATAGCTACTTTTTCTTTGTCCATTCATTTTTGTTGTTTTAATATTGCAGCTGGAACAAATAACTGAAGCCAAAGCTTCTTTCCTAGAATAAAAATGATGCCAGTAAAGGAAGAGAAACACTTTAATTTTTTGAAAACTTGGACATAGCAGAAAAAATGATTTTTAGTTTCAGTTCATCTTCCCAGTTTTAGATCTCATTAATATTGTTCCAGCTAAATTTAATTCCAGTTATTAAAAAAATAATGCAAGTTTATATATTAGAGTTTAATTTTGTGAACTTAATCTTTTACAGTAAGAATCTATTTTTATAAAGTTCACACTCAGTCTTGTTCTCAACTTTTTTTGTATCTGAATCTTTAGTTGAACAGAGAAACAAAACTAACAGAGGTACTATTACATGTTCCTACATCCAAATCAAATATGGGATACTTTTAAGACATATAATTGTGAGTGCATTATTATTACATGTTCTGCAGAGAAAATAGATTTTCAAAGCTAAGTATATTTGGAAACTCAGTTTAATGAACTTTTAAATACCTGTGCTAGGCAATTTACAATTGAATGACAAAAAACGTTTATGTCTGCTAAACTGGAAACTTGATTCTATTTATAATTTAATACATAATATTTGATGAGTTGTACAAAGCAGTGATATTGAAAATAAGGAAAAATTATTATGACTGAAAGCACTAGCAGTATTAGTTCTTCTATCAAGCATTCTCAGAGTCAGGACTTAATAACTCTAAATTAATAAATCAGCATTTTTTTTAAAAAAATCTATATAAACTTGTTTCTTCATCTTGACAGGAACTTCCGAGAGTATACACCCATACATAACATTTCTGAGATATAAATCCCACTTCTATGTTTTTGAAAGAAGGTTAAAATGATCTTATTGTTTTGTATCTTTGGCTCAAGCTGAATGAGAGCACTATAATTATTAACAGCAATTTATCGTAGTTATGGTTATTTTAAATACATTTTTGGGGGGAGGGATCCTATTGTCTGCAACTCAGAGTTTGCCAGCAGTTTTAACATGCCTCAAAATAAATTAAATAAATAAGCAATAGAAGCACTGAGTTAAAAGGTCACACAGGGAAAAAAAATCATTTGTTAAATAATAAAGGTTGTCCAAAGATTGCTGGCAAGCAAACCCTTTATTGAGTTGCACCTTTATATCTTTAGGAAATAATAGATATTCTTAAATTGTTAAAAACAGGAAAACCTCCTGGTGCTGCAGGCTATGTTAGTGAGTAATGTAAGATGTGTATTGATCCTTTTTCCCCCCCTGTCTTATCTGTGGAGTTTATTAATGATTCCTTTCTAAATAAAGAATTTCTGATTCTTTTTAATGAAATGTACTTATTTATTTTGACAGTAATGGGCCAGTCCAATCAGAACAGCTATGATTTCGAAGACTGTGGTCCAAGCCATTATCCAGATTTCTTATTAAATGCTGGTGCCAACATTATGATAGTAGATAGATTTGAGACATTACCTTCTATTATCTATCCTGCACAATCTTTTTTTTATTCATGTATTGTAATACGATTCCCACACTATTCTATTTTCCTGTGTGTTTTTTATTCTTTTGCTTCATATCTTGTCTCTGCAGGATATACTAAAGCAATGAGCAATACGTAAAACTCAACTGAAAACGAACTCTCATTTTGTTAGGGTCTTTTAAAAAGAAAAAGGAGGGAAGGCGCTTTATTAAAAAAAAAACCAAAACAAGTTACAGTAGTTTTTACTTAACACCGGCTCAATTCAATGACCATTCTCAGTTTTGACAATGATGCACGAGAGAGAAATGATGGATCCCCGGAGTTGCTACCATCACAGAAACCCGCAATTCCATGATCACCATTTGAAACCTTCACTTTAGTGGTGGGATTCAAAAAAAATTATTACCAGTTCTGTGGGCATGGCTTGGTGGGCATAGCAGGGGAAGGATACTGCAAAATCCCCATTCCCTCCCCACCTGCTTTCCAGCTCCGTTCTACTGTGCAGGGCAACAAAAGAAGACCCAGCCGATCAGCTGGGACTCGGGAGGCAGAGAATAGATGGGGGGCATGGCCAGTCAGAGGTGGCATTTTTCAGTTCTCCGAACTATTCAAAATTTCCGCTGGTTTCTGTTGATTCTCCAGAACTGGTCAGAACCTGCTGCATGCTACCTCTGCTTCTTTTCCACCTTCATCCACAAACAAAGTAAATGGGGAAGCCGACAAGAAGTCACAACTGCAACTTAATGACAGCAACCTGAACTTCTGAAACTGCCACCATACGTCAGGATGGTCACATGATATCTCATTTTAAGGCTGCACCATTCAGCAGAAATGACAGCCGTTATGGCTATGGAAATAAATGGAACATTATGTACTTGCTGATTTCCTTAGAGAGGGATCTTAAATAGCAGAATAGCCAGCAATCCTGCTGGCAGTTTAACAGCTGTTAAAAAAATAACAACAAAGTAAAACCAAAGAAAATCTTTTCCCAGTCTTAATTATTAATGGTAAGTGAGACTACCTGTGTTTGTCTACCTATTGAGCTAAGTATGAATGTAATAAAATTCTAAAGGAAATGAAAATATTAGAGAAAAATGTTGGAATATTTGATGGAACTCTCATATAATAATAGCATTTGGGCTTATTTAATGGATTAGATATAAAGAAGGGTTGCAGGAATTGGGTATGTCTAGTTTGATGAAAATGAGGACTAGGGGTGACATGATAGCAATCTTCCAATATCTAAGGGGTTGCCAAAAAGAAAAGGGAGTTAAGCTATTTTCCAAAGCACCAGAAAGCAGATTAAGGAGCAATGGATGGACACAAAGCAAGGAGAAAAGCATCCTAGAAGTAAGGAGAAATTTCCTGACAGTGAGATCAATTAATCAGTGGAACAATTTGCCTCCAGAAGTTGTGAATTCTCCAACACTGGAAATTTTTAAGAAGAGATTGGATAACTAAGGTGACCAACTGTCCTCCTTTTGGGAGGACAGTCCTCCATTTGTAAGTTCTGTCCTCCACCAAAAAGTGTCCTCCTACATGTCCTCCTTTTTGATATTTGAAGACTAATCTGTAAATCTCCGTATTTGATCAATGCCAAGCCGATCCTTTGTGTGTGATGTGATGTTTTTGTATTTGACATGATTTGTCAAGGCTCGATACAGTGTGGTGAGATGCAATTATGAGACGCATGCGCTCCACACAGGAGAATTATTTTGAGAGAGTGTGCTGTGCGCAAGTGGCTTTGGTTTTTTTCTTCAATTTATTTGTGTCCTCCTTCTCATTGTAAAAAAATTGATCACCTTAGGATAACGATTTGTCTGAAATGGTATAGGGTTTCCTGCCTATTTGGACTAGAAGACTTCCAAGGTCCCTTCCAACTCTTCTATTCTATTCTATTCTATTCTATTCTATTCTATTCTATTCTATTCTATTCTATTCTATATGTTGAACAAACTTCTTCTTTCTCAAAATAGGCAAGGAGAAGCCTTTTTTTCCAGGTTGACTACAGAGGATAAAAGCTGTAATGTAATCTATCCAAAGGGCACCAGGATCCAGCACGATTCATTGACATCACACTGAACTGAACTTTCTTATTTGGGAAATTGTTATCAATTAATGGTGGAAGGATTTCACCTAAGGAAAAGGGGGGGAAACACACATGCACACCGCGCTTTTGGATTCCAAAGGATAAACATTGGGAAAGTGTGACTGGCTCCTTTTTGAGAATTCATTTTCAGCCTCCCCCAAATACACTTCAAAATACTATCAAGTATCCCCAAATTCCTATCACTGTTGTATTCAATCTCAGCTCTCTAGACATGAATTCTATCTACCCTCCCTTTCACTTCACTCCATGTACCAAATTGCTTGATAGATGGCACAGTAAGGAGAAAGGGAAGGCATACATTTATTTTGGAGCAGAACAGAAGACATTCTCAAGATGTCAGAACTACAAAGCACAAAAGATAGTGCAGCACCACCACCTCCAATTCAATCATTCAATTAAGAAACTTCTAAAATCAATAAGGAAAAACTGGCCTATGCCCGGACCACAGGGTTCCTGAAGTTCTAGGAGAAACAAATGAGTTCAGATCTTCCATATAAGCTTTTTTTCCCCATGTCAACATTTACTTTCATACGTTCAGATTTGGGGAAAGATATTTTGATAGCACAAAGTAAATGCAATTTGTATACCAAAATAAAAGCTAAACATAAGCCTCTGATATGGCTTCTTTTTTTTAACTGAGAAAAAAAGAGCTGTTATTTAAGAAACTGAATATGATACTACCATTTTGAGCAGATCCATGTGGGTGTGAGCTTGCACAGAAACAAAAGTTATTCTAATGCCAGATAAGAGTCTTGTAAAGTTTACTGAATGTCAGTTTTTAACAGAAGGTGTCTTAATTCTGCTTTTCAACAGATTGGGGCTGAGGGTGGCCTTCAAATATAACAGCAATCACATAAAATGCATGATTTCATTCTTAAAATGAGCATCATTTTCTTAGGATGTTAGATATTCATCAACCAATCTCCTTTTTTATTGTCAAAATGTCTCTCTGCTCCCAAATACATACAAACATACACAGACACAAGGGCTTCGTGAATTTGCCCAGTCTGTTTATTATTTGCATATCAAACTGAAGATATTGTTTTGTCTTTAATACATACAAAAAATGTGAGTGTATTTTAGGACACATTTCTTCAAAAGGCTTTCTTTGTTGTTTTGCAATTTAGTTGAAGGTCCAGAATTTTTCTAAATATTTTTTAATACATTATGGCACCTTGTTTTCATGAATATGTGCATTTTCCATTCGGCTTTTCTTTAATCAAAGTTTTAATGCATATTATTGACAAACTGCGTTACAACATTAGGGTAGTGTGAATTTCAAATTATCACTAGGGTCCTAGCTGCAAACTCAGAATTGGAATTTGCCTTAGAATGCAAAATAAACCAATGTTTCCATCATCCAATATATCCTCCCTTTAAAAAAAAGAGGGAGGACCACTATACCAGGAAGGGAAAAAATGTTTCTACAAGATTAGAAAAACCAGCTTGAACAGAATAGAATTGTTATAGAAATTGTCCCTTCCATAGCTTATAAATGGTGTTGTTTAATCAATGACAGCCACAGCTGCATGCTTTCTAGATGGGATCAGCACCAATGTTTTACTCTGCTGGTAGATAAATTCATCAACCTTGTTGTTCATGGTGCTCCTTCGGTGCTTCATAATTAAGCTCAGTAATCAGAATTGTTTCTGATATTCCATATGATATATTTCTCATTGTTTTCCCCTCTGTTTGCCATGAATTGTAGCTGATTGCATACTATTTAAGTATCATTCTTAAATATACTTTTTTCCCCTAAAGAGGAACATATTTAAAATGGATCTTACTACTTTTTAGGCTCTAAGTATATTGGAGCCAATAAGGTATGAAAATTCTGAATGAATAACCCCCTGCTTATGCAGGAATTATACCCATTCCAGATAAATGGCTGTCCAGTCCCTTTTTTAAAAACTGTGATGGAGCACTTACAGTTTTTGAAGGCAAGCTATTCCTGTCATGATTCTGAGGGGGAGGCTGAGCAGCTGACAGGGAGTGGGAGTGAGGCTCCGGTGGGTGTGAAAGAAACGGAGGAAGGGCACCATCCAGTTGGGCCTTCAGAGGAAGACCAAGGGCCACCCCCTCTTCATCCTAGGGCATGCAGGGAGGAACGGAGAAGGGAGCAACATGGCTTATGGGAGAAAGAAAAGGCTCTGATCACTTTCATTAGTTGCAGCTGAGGGAACAGGATATAAGAAGGGTATTTACACATAGCACCTTGCTGGAAGCAAAGCATGCATTATCTTTGTCGAGGCTTATCTGGGTTTTGGTGTCCTCCCAACTGTGTGTGCTTTGTTATTTTTTTGAAATCTGCAATTTTTTATCCTGGCCTGTCATGTTAATTACTTCAGCATGGGGTGTGTTGGTTTTTTTATTTCTAGTTTATCTGTACTTTGATTTCGGACTGCATTTCTTCCCTTGGTAGATTGCTTTTGGAAGAGTTTGATTTCCAGCTGAGGATAACTGGGCACTGGGGGCCAACTTGGAGGTATTAAAGGGAATTTATTTACTTTGGTGACTTTGTTATTTTTGTGCCATGCCCCGGGTCATCACAATTCCATTAATTAATTGTTCTCACTGTCAGATTTCTCCTTGGTTCTAGGTTGGATCTCTCTTTGGTAAGTTTCCATCCATTACTTCTTGTTCTGTCCTCAGAATCTGTTTTATAAAACTTTATGAACTAAAGGAATGTGCCAACCACTGTCACACATGAGCAGAAGGCAATATTTGCCAGCCTAATTAGAAGCATCACAAATGTCTATGGAGATTCTCAATCAATCAGGTCGTGGTTGTTCCAGAGGTGTTTTTTCTTTTTCCAAAAAGCAACTGGACTTTCTTTGTTTTTGTTTGAAGACATTTTGCTTCTCATCCAAGAAGCTTCTTCAGTGATGGAAGAAGCTCCTTGGATGAAAACCAAAACATCTTTAAGCAAAAACAAAGAAAGTTCAAAGCACTTTTGCGACAAATATCACTAATATTTCATTTTCTCCTCCTTACAGCCTGCATTCTTAAAAAAAAAAAGAGAGACACCCAGCTACCATATATAATAGTTCTGGATCATGGAAATAAGTTAGATTGGAACAACCTTTAGATGTTCAAGCTACAAACTGGCAAGGATTTGGTTGAAACAGGGCAGTTCAGCAACAGACACATTGCTTCTGCTCATCCCAATTTAATACTGGCTTCAGGGAACTATTGTCTATCTCCATTCCCCCTCTTTAAAGCACCCAGTTTATTATTTTTCAATATCTGACCTAAGAGAACAGAACGGGAAACAGGATATTAACAATGTTTGACACATAATCTTCTCTTAAATTTTGCAACATTTTGCATCATCTCTGCTTTGCAGGTACCAGCATATCAACTCCTTTTTTTTCCTCTCGAGCTCTGGAGGCATTTTTCTACATTTGATTATGAGGATGATCAAATACATCAATAACCCTGGTAACGGCCACAGCTCTGCAATTATTAAACCAGATTCACAGTCCTGGAGGGCTTTCTTAGAAACATCCCTACTTTATAAGAAAAAAATAAGAGAGAATTTCTGAGCAACCATAGACTAGTTTTGTTCAGTTTGAAAGTCTTATTTTATGGATTTGGATGTATAGATTTGCATGCTACTTTCAAAAAAATGGGTCAAGCTTCTCCCTTCTTCTCTACTCCTTCTAAATGGCTCATATATATCGGCTCAAATATATCAGGGATATGTTTGTGTGGTGACTGCAAACATCAGATACCTCCCATAAAGCTCTAATAAAGCTATTGCATAGGAAACTGACTTGCTACAAAGATCAACACAAGCCTGTAGCATAATATTTATTTGCAGCAACACTTTTAAGACCATCCAGAATACAAAAAAGCATCTCAAAGATCTATTCTGCTAATTGGTTTTGGGCTAAGGACACTGAACTTAATTTTTAATGAGATAGAAAAGGGATTTTTTTTGTCCAAACTGGGATATTATGATTTGTCTTTATGATTGTATACTGCCCAGAGTTGCATCTTTGAGAATGGCGATATCTTTATACATTAACCTGAAAAGTTTTCTTTTTGGGAAGAAATCATAGGATGACACTGAAAATTAAATCTGAGGGAACCAATAAAAATATAATCATTAACCGTTTTCAATGTCATGAAAAAGCAGGACAGCCATCTACATGTAACGTCGTAAGCATGATATTCAATTAATCTGATAATGGGCTGGTTTGCTCTTTTATATTTATCTCTCTTTTTTTCAAGCATATTCTTTTGTAGGTATAGGATTTTTTAAACTCACTGTTTAGAATCTGGCTTGGAAATATTCTTGTATTCTTGTAAAAAAAAGAAAGAGTAAATTGCTTTTAAAAGATGTTTGCAAGAAAATTATGCGGGGGCTTTAACTTCCAAAATTGTAATGATGAGGAACAGATAAGTCATTCCTTGAGGGAAATGGGTGGTCCAAAAACATAAAGTATAAATAAATAAGCAAACACTGACATGAACAATATTGGTCTAATAAGATTGTGGCTCAGTCCAGGTAGTCCTTGAAGTATAACCACAACTGAGCCCAACATTTCTGTTGCTAAGTGAAACAATTTTGAATGAACTTTGCCCCATTTTATGACCTTTTTTGCCACTGACATTAAGTGAGTCACTGCAGTTGTTAAGTTAATAACAGAGTTGTCAAAGAAATCTTCCCCATTGATTTTTGCTTGTCAGAAGATCACAAAAGGGGATCCCATGACCCCAGGATGCTGCATTCGTCATAAATATGAGTCAGTTGCCAAGCATCAGGGACCACCAAACTCATAATTTTAAATTCCGCAGACCACTAATATGAATTTTGACAGATGGTGGCTTGCTGATGTTGGTGGGAAAGTTGGTCCCATATTCCAGAGCTGTAGTAGTTACAGGACTGGCCCTTTGTTCATCCCGGAGCAGCTGCTCCTCTAGTCCATGGCAGGTCAGTGCACCTGGGTGGAGGAGTAGCTGCTCCAGGATGACCAAAGGACCAGTCCTGTGACTACTGCAGCTCTGGAATATGGGACCAACTTTCCCACCAACGTCAGCAAGCCACCATTAGTCAAAATTTATATCAGTGGTCTGCGGAATTTAAAATTATGAGTTTGGTGGTCCCTGAGGTCCAAAAGATTGGTGACCCCTGATCTGGAATAAATCTAAGATTTCTTCCCAATTATCAAACAGGGAAGCAAAAGCAATATGATGTCAAAATCTCTCCTCTACTTTCCCAATTTTTCTTCTCTTGCAAATAAAGTTTCTGGGAGAACAGATTTCCAGTATCTTCCTCGGATTTAACAGTAGCATGGAAAACCAAGAATCCATGAGGGAAGAGGGGATAGCACAATGAAGGTAGAATATACATGCATATTATACTTGCTCCTGGATTGATACACTTGATGGACCTGTGCAAACTCTGACATCCTGTCACACCAAAAACTTAGTCAGGAAAAAACCCAATGTGGTTTTTTGCCATCAAATGGAAGAAAAAGTGTTTTAGAAGTAATTTCCAATAGAAGGCTAGAGGAAAGAACCTCATAAAGTAAGAAGTTTGAAAGTAACCTTTGAAAAAGTAATCCCTAAATGCAATATACTATACAGGCAAGACAAATGTATACATCTACTTTTGGACAAAAAGAGAAATTGTTAGAATACAGTTGACCTTTATTGATAGCATTGCTAAAGCTGTTATTGGACATAACTGAGATATAGCACAACAAATTTCCTCAAAATATGCTGTTTTAGAGGAAATAATTTAATTTGGGAAATCAGAAATGTTAAGACTTTTATAAAAGGCTCACGAGCAGATTGCAGGTACAGATGGAAAACTGTTCCTATTTGTTGCTTTTTCATGATGAGTCTGAGTGTTTCAACTACAAACGTGATTTCACCTGAACTCTATGCTTTAGCTTCTTCAATTACTATCTTTCACTGCAGCAAAATGAATAAAAAAGAATTAGCATAGGTTCAAGGGGAAAGAATGCATACTTGCTTTGAAAATGATGCCTGCCCATATGGACTTTCACACAAATTCATCAAATAGGAATTTTCCTTAAATTAGGCTGAAATTCTTCACCTACACATCCATATATTTTCCTCCACCTTGAATTCTGAAACAATGCTCAAAAGGAGTCTTTAAAAACAAAAAAAAACCACCAGCACTAACATTCTTCCTCTTCCAGCTCCAAAGATTCTTTTTAAAAAAGTGAAGCATCATGACAGTAAGATAGAAAAGGAGAAATTGCCTCATCACACCTTTAATTCAAACATACCGTTATTTACAACCTGCTTCTTCCTCTAGATGTTCTCACATTTCAAGACATTAAACCACTCTGGTTTTATAGCAGTGGCAGATCTCATTTCTCAAATACTAAAATGTTTAGGGCTTCCCATTAGACTGATATGGAGGACTTAACTTCTCTAACACAAAACACCATTTGGAATCTCTTTCTTGCCTCCATTGAGTTGTGAGAGGAAGACGTGTGTCCTTTGAAGGTCAAAGTCTTGCCTGTTTACAGTGGTAAATGGAGTGGCTGGGACTACTTTTGCTGCTGTGAAAGAATGGTGGGGAAGAACCCCACGAATAGAGTATACAGTAAAAGATGGGAGAGAGGGAGCATGGTGTCATTCATCAATAGCAAAAATGCTTTCCGAAAGGGGTCTGCGACCAACTTTCTGTGACCGATTCACTGTAGCCAACTTGCCATCCTCAACTTACCATGCCTAACTTGCCATGGGACAACTCACCCACCACAAGACAATTCAACAAATAAAAAAATTCATATAATTTCAACAGAACTATGGCTAATAATAATAATAATAATAATAATAATAATAATAATAATAATGGCTCATCCAGAAATATAAAAGCCACAATAATTTCCTAACAAAAACATGGTCACCAATAATACAATCAACTGAATGAAACAATTAATACAGTGTTGAATTGTCTTCTGAAAAATTGTCCAAAGGTGAGTTGGCTGCAGTGAGCTGTTCCATGGCATGTTGGCTGTGATGAGTTGACCGTGATGAGTTGGCCATGGCTAGTTGGCTTCTACCCCTTCTGGTTTGTCTCAAGGCAATACACCAGCCTTTAACAATAGCTTTTATTTATAGTAATGCCTGTATAAAGATCACATGTAAACCCCAAATAAATTCTGATAAAGCAGAAGATCCTTAGAGATTTTGGATGTCAATGCTGAAAACAACTTGGGAGAACATTAAAAAAAGTGTCAGCTAAAGTGGCGCAAACCTATTTCCCCAAATTGGAGAAAACTTTGTATTTGTCCCCAGACTAGCTATCAAGACCCTAACTGAACTTTCTGTAGTTCTTGCTTCTTTGATTTTGACCAACTGAGTGAACACTGTAAGAGTATTTCTCCATCTTCATTTATAAAGAGTTTGTTAAGGAGTCCCTTTGAATGATCTGAAATGCTTCTGTCTAGGTATTTTGCCATCTGGATTGTTGGTATCAACCCTCCTTTCTATCACTTTCCCAGCTTCCCACAGTCTCTCATAAAGAGACATGTGGAACTGACTTGTGGTGGGTTTTTGCTCAGATATGTGCCCATATGCCCAAAGAAAAGGAAGCACAGAATATTCTGGGTGGTGCTAGCGAGGATTGTCATCACTTTCTCTTGGGCTTGGTGACAGGTCAGGGAAATTGCAATTTCTAATATTTACTTCTAATACACTGTCTGGTTGTGATCACACATTTCAGTAAACTTTTAACTGGCAGCTATGGCCAGAGGTTCTATTAACTATCGTAGAAGCGACAGTGTAGAGCTGTTTTTCTCCTTTTTTAAAAATATAATGCACTGCACAGATTTTGTTTACATTTCCATGTGTTATATTTCTCCTTTAAGGGAAATTTGGGATTTTTGTTGTTGATGTTGTTCCTGTCCAAAAATAAATAACTCCAGGACTCTAGTGATTGACAACACAAGCTGGGTTGCACTATGAATCAGAAAATTCCTCTGTAGATATTTCACAAAGGAAGAATGCTGAATAAACTTTGCATAGAGGCAAGCTGTTGAATTCCATGGCCTGCTGCACCTGTCAAAAAGATGGACAAGAGCAAAGGACCAAAGACACAAGTCACAATTGCACCAGCCTAGTTCTACTCATCAACAGTGTGGTGGTGCATTGATTAACCTGAGCCAACAATGAGCCAAGGTGAAAAAAAGCCATGCAGAAATTCATCAGACAAATTACAGCTTAACAAGAGTTGGAAGGGATCTTGTAGGTCATCTAGTCCAACCACCCCTGCCCAAGCAGGAGACCCTATACCATTTCGGACAGATGGCAGTCCAGCTTCTGGAGCCAGAATGCCACACACCCCATGGCCACACCCACCCAGCAACCGTGCAGAGAACACATTGCTAAAATTTTTGAAGCCCATCTCTGATTAGATAAATGTTTCTCCAGTCCAGTCAGGTCCAGTTCTACAAGGCAGTGCTCATCTCTGTTTTTTAGCCAAGGGAGCCAGCATTGTCTGAAGTAATGTGTCCAGCATGGCTATATGTCAAACATGCCCAGAATACCATTACCCTGTTAAACATTTGGTCCGTTGATGAAGGCTACGTAAACAGAATCAAAAAGCCTACACAAAGCCAAGTTCCAAACTCCAGAGGAAGAAAAGAAATGTACTTTATTTTCCCTTGGGACAAATGAAAGCACTGTTTCCTTTCTAGTTTACTAGAGAAGACAGGGAAGAGAGAGAACAAGAAAAAGGAAGAAAAAATTTGCTTGCTCTTTTTCCCTGCTAACCATTAAAAAAGTGCTTTTTAATGTCTCTTATGACAACTCGATCAGCAGACACAACATAATTATGGCAAATTGCTTTGTCTTTTAATTGTTCCTGCAAGGCAATGAAGCAATTGTTTTGTTGACTATTCAAGAGTGGATTGTTAATGACTCTAATCCTGTGATAAACTGGCGATCATAATCAGCGTAATTGTGTGCCTCAATTGAACAAAGTTATAGGAGAAACAGGTGAAAGAAATCCAGTTTCGACTGTAATACATTTCTTCATTCTTCCCTTGGTTGCATTTTATTAAATTGGGGACGGTTATTTAATTTAAGAGAAGAGGGACAGCTTGTGGCCTCCCCAAGTCCTCTTTTGGACTTTTTGGAACCTACCTAATCATGATTGGAAATTAATGGCACATTTTCCTTTCATTCTGGAAGTCAAATGTGCTAAAAGGGTTGTCTTAGCATTAAAAATAGATGTCTGGATTAAAAAAAACAATGGAAATAATAATAATCTCACAAAATCCTCTCTAAAAGATTCTTAAGCATTTCTTAAATATAAAGTATTGCCAGTTCCTTCTTCACTTTCAGCCTCTCCGCTGCCATGTCAGCCATGGTCCTTTTGGGTCACTCCAAAGTTGCCAATCTTGGAGCAACACAGGTGGGGTTTTGAAAATCCCTAAATAGATAACTGATGAGACTTCAAACATGGTATGTTGGTCAAATAACCAAGAGAGCAACCTACTAAATCAATTGAGAGGCAGTACATCATCCATCTTTTTTGCAATAATCAATGTTGTTCAAGAAGGGGAAAAAATGAAATGAAAAGCGCAGGACAAGGAAAAGAAAATGAAATGGGAAACCTTATCCCCACCATCACTGTTCATTGCACCTCTCCATGTCTGGTCTTGTAAACAGCTTTGCGTGCAGACGCAGGACTCAAAGACCGACCTGAATGCTGGTGAGTGAACTGAAATATTTTTTAGCTCAGCTAAGGCACAGCAACGCTCTGCCATGTGAATCAGTTGACCTAAAAAAAAAAGGGAATGTAGGAGAGGAAACAGCAGGAGAGAGTGGGCAGGGCCAATCAGAGGTGGTATTTGCTGGTTCTCTGAACTAGTCAAAATTTCCGCTACTGGTACGCGAGAACTGGTCGGAACCGGCTGAATACCATCTCTGCTTGTAAGCCATCCTGATTTCCACCAAGTCCATGCATCATTGTGCAAATTCTAGTTGGTTCTTTATACTTTTTACATCTCTTTTCTGGAATTTTATCCACTCTGACCTCCACTTGGCTGTTCTTTCCCTATCTTTTAACCCACGCAACCTTCATGTATTTTTTTAATGATTTGATCCTCATTTATTCTCTCTGTATGACAAAATGTCCTCACTACAGTTCTTTTGCACTGGTCACTGGCTTTTAAATTTAATCCACCAACATTCAGCATCTTATCTCCTCTTGTTCAACCACACATATTTCTTAAGTAACCCATTCTTACTTCATCCAACTTATTTCTTTCTTACTCCTAACATACCCAAGTCTCAGTTCCATATAAATAAATTGACAAAAGTCACACTCTTACACATAACCACTTTTAATTTACATGGATAAATATTCATTGCTCATTCCTGCTATCCATTATATTTCCTCCAATGTTTCCATGTTTTAAAATATATTCAGTATCATTTTCTCAGAGGTCCATGGATGAAACATAAAAATTTCACTCATAAGGGTTGTAGGAGTCACATCCAATTCTGATTCATATGACGCATCTCCATATTACATTAAGAGCCTTGACAGATACATACCTATTCCTAACAAGCTTATAAACAAACATTCAGTGTTATCCCCAAATAACACTTTTTTTTTTCCCCTATAAATGCCAATCTCTACAATCTTTGTCAGTGGAACACTTCCAGTCAGTCAGATAGTGAGCAGATAATAGCAAGAATGAGAAAAGGTTTGAGGCCGTGGATTGGTTACTTTTTTAGATAGAAGGATGTGGTATGGGAGTTTTACAAAATTATAGGCAATGAGATCAGTGAAGGAAAAAGCAATACCTGCATTTAGATAAATGGAACGTATTTCATACTAGTAGACCCCAATGAAATTCATCTTGAAAGCTCCAGGCACTAGCAGAGACAATAAAAGCAGCATTTAAAATTACTTCCAAGAGTTTGTCAAGGACAGATGAGTGGAGCAAAATAAATATCTTATTTTTCAGAAGATTAAGGGGTTTAGTGAATAACTGCATCAGCTAAAGTTTTCTTGCAATGCCCAATCAAATTCAAGCATGTTTAGATCCCCCAAAGAGACAGAAAAAAAGTATACTGTAGGAATAAGACAAGTTATTTTATACTGAAGTCTCCCAACCAAAAGGCCAAGACACCGGGGATCTTTTTCAGGGGAAAATCAAACTAATTCTAAAAATTCAGCTAAGTGAAAATCAATAATGTGAGAAGCATCGGAAGACTTGGAAAATACATATAAGAATTTCAGTAAAGATTAAAGAAAGAAGCATTGCTCTTTGCACCCATTGGAAGAAATTCAGTTGATCTGACTCATGCATGAAGTCAAGCTAAACTAACCTGGTGTGTCTCTTCCAGCTTTGGGGAAAATAACAATAACTATTTTCAATTATTCATGGCAGGAACATGATGAAGTTTCACTAATATTAGACTTGCTAGGGGTAGGTTGACATTGCAAGCAAGACAATGTCAAAACAAAAGATCTATGAAAGAGAAATTAAAATCAGAATAGGCAACATTGTCCTATGATAACAGAGAATGATGGGAATTAATATCCATAGACAACTGGACAATATCAGATATTTTACATATAAATAATAGTTAAAGCAATATCCTAGAATGCCCTATTAGAGAACCCTTAGCTTCTGGAAACATATCAGAGAGCAATAGCCATAGCACTTAGACTTATATATTGCTTTACAGCCCTCTCTAAGCGATTTACAAAGTCAGCCTATTGCCTGGTGGAAGGATGAAAACTGAGTCAACCTTGAGCCTGGTGAGATTTGAAGTGCCAAATTGCAGGCAGCCGGCAGACAGCAAAAGCAGCCTCCAGTACGGCACTCTAACCAGTGCACCACTGTGGCTCATAACAAAATCCCCCCAAATTGATTCACAATATTCTTGTTTCAAAGCTCAGTTGAGCTGATGGATAAGTAACCAGCTCAAAGCCACATAGTATGAATCCACAGCTATTTTTTCTATGTGCATTTGTTCAAGGGTCAACTCTTAACAACCAGAAAGATGGATTTTGTCCAGGATAGTCTAGTTCCCTTTTGGCTCTTCAGGTCTTCCAATAGTGACCCATCCACAGCTAAAGGTAGACTTAATGGGAAAAGTTAAAAGCAAATTTCTTCCTTTAATCAGTGCAGTCCTTGAAACAGGATAAAGACAGAACTGCCAACAGCCAAATCTGTTTAGGACAAGGGTCTTCAAACTTGGCAAATTTAAGACTTGTGGACTTCAACTCCCAGAATTCCTGGCCTAACATGACCGAAGAAGGAATTCTGGGAGTTGAAGTCCACAAGTCTTAAAACTGTCAAGTTTGAAGGCCTCTGGTTTAGGAGCTCAAGAAGGCATGTCGAGTAATTTCATATTTTATTACCCATAACAGTACTATAATAGGGCTGTGAGATAATTACTAACACAATATTTATCTTATATGTTTTAGAGATGAATGAATGAATGAATTTATTGGCCAAATGTGATTAGACACACAAGGAATTTGTCTTGATGCAAATGTACTCAGGATACATAAAAGAAAAGATACATTCATCAAGAGCCAAGAATCATAAGGTACAACAAGGAATGAATAGAATAGAATAGAATAGAATAGAATAGAATAGAATAGAATAGAATAGAATAGAATAGAATAGAATAGAAT
>BLBF01000058.1:10249471-10264669 GCA_015471245.1 Laticauda colubrina
ATAGAATAGAATAGAATAGAATAGAATAGAATAGAATAGAATAGAATTCTTTATTGGCTGAGTGATTGGACACACAAGGAATTTGTCTTGGTGTAGATGCTCTCAGTGTGCATAAAATAAAAGATACATTTGTCAAGAGTCATAAGGTACAACAATAAAGCTAAAATCCGGGTCTCTCTGAACCACAGGTAATCCTCTACTTACAACAGTTCACTTAGTGACCATTTGAAGTTACAATGGCACTGAAAAAAGTGACCATTTTTCACACTTATGACCATTACAGTATCCCTATGGTCAAGTGATTTCCATTCAGATGTTTGACAACTGACTCACATTTATGATGGTTGCAGCATCCTGGGGTCATGTGATCCCCTTTTGCGACCTTCTGACAAGCAAAGCCAATGGGGCAACCAGATTCACTTAACAACCATATTACTAATTTAACAACTGTGGTGATTCACTTAACAACTGTGGCCAGAAAAGTCATAAAAATGGGGCAACCAGTTTCTCACTTAGCAACATCCATTTTGGGCTCATTTGTGAGCCATAAGTTGAGGACTACCTGTATACCACAAATGTTAACTTTCTATTTCTTGCTTTCTAAGGAAGTCTGCTGTTCCAGGAATCAATTCCATCCCATAATTTTCCTTCACCATTTGAAGGACGGCAGGGAGCACAGAAAGTCTGTGTATCTCAGTTCTATAGGCAATATGATGGAAGAATGACAACATTTGCCACATAGGGATAAAATAAATTACAAGATTGATAAATGGAAGACAGGGCTTAGAATCAGTACAGTGAGAATCAATAGGAATAGTGGGGAAAAAAGGAGTGAAAGAATAGATGCGTGCAGCATTTGAGATCACACGTACTTCCCTCTCAATGTTTCCCAGAGAAGAGGAAAAAAGGAACATTCTCTAAAACTTCTCCTCTGCACATTGTACATTAAATTGGCTGCAAAGTTTTTTTTTTCCCCAAGAACAATGTTCTAACAGAATGCTTAAACTTACAATGCATCAATGGAAGAAGAGGTGCAATTCTAAGCACATTTGATAATGGTTACTTTTCGGTGAGAGGGTGGCCCAGGAAGTAGTGAAGAACTGAAACAAACAGAAGTTTTTTGGAAAGGCAGAGTTGGGAAATTCTGAGAAAGCAATAGGTAGTTACTAAAATGAAGCAGTGATTGACATTTTTGTCACTGGCTGCTAACTGTCCCTACCAGCTGGGCTCATAGATGAAGTTCAAGGTTTGGACTGAACATCTTATCATTACATAGATAAGCTGGAAAGAGATAGAAAAACAAGTGAAACAACTCTAGCAGACTTGTGTGTGTGTGTGTGTGTTTGTTTGTTTGTTTCCAGTGCCAGAGTATTTCATAACTTGTATTGATAGCACCACTAAGGTTTTGGAAGAGTCTCCTAGGGTCATGGATGCTCCATGTTGGTTTTCAAGAATGGGATGGAATGGAAGAGTTGGATGGGATCTTGGAGGTCTTCTAGTCTAACCCCTGCTCAGGCAGGAAACCCTACACTACCTTAGACAAATGGTTGTCCAATCTCTTCTTAAAAACTTCCAGTGTTGGAGCATTGAAAACTTCTGGAAGTAAATTGTTCCACTGATTAATTATACTGTCAGCAAATTTCTCCTTAGTTCTAGGTTGCTTCTTTCCTTGATTAGATTCCATCCATTGCTTCCTGTCCTGCCTTCAGGTGCTTTGGAGAATAGCTTGACTCCCTCTTCTTTATGGCAACCCCTGAAATATTGGAACACTGCTATCATGTCACTCCTAGTCCTTCTTTTGATTAAACTAGACATACCCGGTTCCAGCAACCTTTTGGTAGGAGGATCTTGGGGACTGGACCAAAGATTTCCAAAGAACCTTCCAACTCCCATGATTCTAAATACTGGGAAGTATCCCTGGGGCTCCAGGTTGAAATTCATCCTTATTGATGGAAGTTCTTGGGGTTTATTGGGGAATAACCTTTGAAAATGAGAAGGAAAAAGATGCTTCCTTGGGAATGATCAGATAAGACAGGGCATAGCCCATACAAAGGAATCTTCCTAACTTCTCAGGCTATAAAAAAGGCAGTGAGAGCACTTGCAAGATTAATATCAGGTAGACCAGACAGGAAACATGAGCAGATGAGCTAATTCTACTTTATCGTAAGGCTGCATTAACAAAATCTTGCAAGTCTGAAAGTACACATCTCCCTTCATCTCCTTTAAAGCCTGAGAACCTGAGAAGAGGATTCCTGCTAAGCCTCTCTCACCACCCATTATGCAGCTGTAGGTTATGACCTCACTTATCTAGTATGTAATATCTTAATTTTCCCAATGTAATGGTATCCATTACAAATATAGGAAGGTATATGTCCATGTATGTGTTGTGGCCCACTGGCAGCTGGCAGAGCTGGCAGCAGAATCGGACAGTAGTGAGGAGTTTGGAGAGGAACCCTGGCCATTCTTGGAGGCTGAGGAAAGCTCAGATGAGGACTCTGCATCAGTAGCAGAGATGGGGCCAGGGCAGGCTGGCAGTCATCAGCTGCCTTCAGGCTTGGACAAGAGTGAGGTGGAGGAGCTTCTCAAATTGGTTCCCTGCCTGCGCATGCACAGAGTTGCCAAAAGGAAGGCACAATTAAGAAGTCAGGGTTAACATGGGAGTAAGGCCACAGGTGGACAATGAATGGCCCCTCCTATCAGGATTAGAAGCTAAAGGGGAGGAGGCTTTTGCTGGAAACAACTCACTTCTTCCTTCATTCCAGCCTTGTGAAGATTTGTTTATATAACCCAGCCTTTCCTTGCCAGCACTGAGTGTGGAACTATTTACCGGGCAGCACTCCAGGATTGATAAAGGTCTGAGATAATTAGTATACTTTCGCAAGACTGTTTGACAAGCCATTGGCTGACTGTGAATGAAATAAGTTCACATTAATGAAATAAAAGAGGGTTTTGCCAGGACTCAGAACTGACAGTGCTTTTTGGGGAGACCTAGGATAGAACAGCATGAACATCTTCAACATACTATTACATCAGGTGAATTTAGGCATTATTTAACTGCTCCGCTATTCTTACACTGAATGAAATGAATTACTAAATAAATGAGTACAGGAAGTTACATGTCAATGCCTGAACATCTTCACCATGACCAATTAAGTCTAGCTTCTAAATCCAAGTAAGTGATAGACAGCGAGAGACCTTCCTCTGTAGCAACATTACAAACTGTAATTCTGCAGTGCCCGATATTTCTTCCCCATCCCCAGGCTGAATACCACATAATATCTGAAAGCCCTCAAATGTGAGCAAATAATTTAACGACCAAAGAGGTTTGTGACAGCGAACGTTTAGGATACAGCTAAAATGGTACTGCAGCCTCTTCAGATCTGAATAGCTGAGCCAAAGTTCTCTAAGTGGAACAAGAATATGAACGCTGGAGGAAAGCGGTGGCTGGATGACAGCCAAGATACAGCCCATGGCATGGGAATAGTAAAGTTGGTGAGAAACACTGTGGAGTTTCCTGAGCAACTGCCAAAACTTAACTCTCTGCCAAACTAATATTCCTAGGTATTTTTATTACCTTGTAAATGGATTGAAATAAATGGCTGGCAGGGAAGGAGAGAACATTTAAGGTTTTCATTGAAAATCTCCGGAAGATTTTGTTAGCTTTGTCCTTTACTTCTGATTCCCTTATTTAAGAGGGAGGGAGATGGAGTTGACAGATGAGACAAGAAGACTGGTAACCTGTTACTGCTGTTATTAGGAGATAGGTTTAGAGCCAAATTTCCCAGCCTGGGCCATCCAAACAAGGACTACAACTCTTACATCTGCGAGGCTATATTGGAGAGCACTAGGAGCCGTGCTGGCATAGTGGTTAGAATGCAGTCTTGCAGGCTAACTCTACCCACAGCCAGCAGTTCAATCCTCACTGGTTGGCTCAGTTTTTCATCCTTCCGAGGTAAAATGAGGACCCAGATTGTTGGGGGCAATAGACTGCCTCTGTAAACCTCTTAGAGAGGGCTGTAAAACACTGTGAAGCAATAAAGACCCCTTAGCAAGGAATTGAGCTGTGAGGAAAGAGGCAGAAAAGTTACACTCAAAATTTAGCCAGTAATAGCAATAGCACTTAGACTTTATATACTGCTTTAAGTGCTTTCCAGCCCTCTCTAAGCAGTTTACAGAGTCAGCCTATTTCCCAACAACAATCTGGGTCCTCATTTTACCCACCTTGGAAGGATAGAAGGCTGAGTCAACCTTGAGCCTGGTGAGATTTGAACTGCCAAATTGCAGGTAGTTGATAGTCAGCAGAAGTCGCCTGAGGTACTGTACTCTAACCACTGCACCACCGCAGCTTTTTCACAATACATAATATGTTTATTATGAACAGCACTCACTGAGTGGGCAAGTTGTGCATTATGTTACCCCACCAACTTATATTCCTCCTTTCAGGTTCAGGAGCTTAATTTAACATAGAGTTCCTTCTTCCCAATTTTCCCAACACGACAACCTATGAGTTGTCTGGGATCAAAGTCACCCAGACATGTTTTGAGGCTGTGGGTGGGTTTGAACAAGGTTTCTCTGCTTCCAGTCTAATCTCTTAACCAGTATTCCTGGTTGTGGTTCTCACAGAAATGTCATGAATTACATAGTTTACATAGCATCATGACATAACTGTGAGCAGATGGATAGGATTTCTTTCCACAGCTTTTCTTGTCTTCTCCTGTAGTGGCCAGCTGCAAACTATAGCACCTCAGGAAGAAAACTTAACTAGGTCTCCATCATTGAAAGAGGGTAGGCTTATCTCAGTGATCAAGATCTGACCAGGTTAACTTGCCGTCCCACACCCTTTGGCTACTATCATGTGTGTTTTGCTCACTGCTAGCTTTATTATTCAGAATAAGCACCCTGTGCATAATTTATTTGTCTTAACAAGCAGCAGAAATAGTAGTAGCAGCATAATGATAGGGGATTGTAACAAAATGTTGGTACATTGTGTGTTCCTGTTAAGAAAGCTCCTTTCTATTCTTCCTCCCACTTTTTCCCCCCTCAAGAGTCAATAGTATTCAGTGCCCACTGAGTTGGCACAACCCTTTAAGACTTTACCTAAGAAAAGGAAGTAGGTGGCACATGGCTTCCTATTTTTCCAGAAAGCATTTGCAATATAATTGCTGCTACTAGGACTGCAAGCCAGTGGATATTGTTATTTGACTTATTTAATTGTCTGTGTCAATTAACTGCTAACATTTTATTGCTCGTGTATAAACCACAGGTAATTGTATTTAGAATGCAATAGCTTCGGAAGGGAAGGAGAGAAGTCTATGCACCCTAGAATTTTCAAGTATTTTGACAGCTGCCTATCATACATGTTGTCCATATACTGCCATGAATGAAGGCAAAAATACATGTCCCACAGGATAATGTTGTAGGATCCAATCTGAGTGAGTCAGTGGAATGAGAGATTTATTCTTACAAGCTTTCAACTGGTGTTGGAGACCATCCTCTGGGAATTTATCTCTGTGTGCACTGGACTGTTCATTGTGTGATATTTATATGGTGCCTGGTTGTGTGTGGCTTTTAGTTGTTAATTGGGGTATTGATGGCTGGTTATTAAGTCATTGATTGTTGTTTCCTTGTGTTGCCAAATCAGGAGAACTGAGGATTTGGCAGCACAAGGAACTGTACAAGGAACTATGTATCTGGTAAGCTGGTGGGAAATCAGGACACCTATTCATTGACCAGGGGCCCATTTCCCAGGCTTCAATCATTTCTCTGGTTATTTTTGTCCATGCTCAGCCAACAATTTTAGTTGTTGTTCAGCCAACAATTAGTTGCTCAGCCAAGAATTCAGCTGTGAAACAGAATGCATGTCCTTGTTTATTACTATGTGAAGTTATCAATGAGTTCAGGCCTCCTCATCTAACTGCTCACTCATGTACTTGCAATCTGGTGGTTAGCTTCCTTCTCATCTGTCCTATATAATCTATATACTGTATATATATTTTTTAACAGGATGAATTTTTAAGCTATACCCCTAAAATGAAATAGCAGGAGGCATCGATTCCAGCCTTTAAGAAACTCAGTTATGAGCAAGAGAGTATTGAAAGAGCCATCTCACTTACTGTAGCCACCAGAAATCCAAGGCTTGCACAGGTGTTTCAAGGGAAAGGGGAGGGGGTAAACATTAGAGGACTTTAGGATTTGCTCCTCCCTTAAGCAGGCTTTGATTACTAAGGACATTTGCCTGAATGCTGTGCTATTCCCTGCCTCTCTTCCTTACATGGTGACCTTTAAAACAACCGGCTAAGCTATTTGCACAGCTTAGCCCAGAAGCTTCAGAAGATGATAGAGAAAGACCAGCATTAAATTTAATGGCTAAATCACTGCATGTCACTCCAGAGAGCAGTTCCCCTCCCTGCTTTCTTATGTCTCCATTCCAGACCCAGCTGCAGTCACCCCAAGAAAGGATGTGCCATGGTTTCTTAGCCCAGTTTTGGAAAAGAGCATTTAAACAATGTACAATGAATGATCCATCGAGTTGGGAGGGGGGGCAGGGGGAATTGGTTTCAGGCAAGGCTTCTGCATCTTAATTACTTTTCTTTCTTAAAAATGCATTAACTCTTTTTTATTTTATTCCAGGCTTCAGCCAAAAAGGATCCCAGAACAGCTTATAGATCAATACAAAAAATAAATGCCTACCAACTTCAGCTTCTCAACCTAAAAAGCATAATTCCAAAGCAGCAGTGGATAAGGAGTCCAAGAGAGAAAAAAACAGTAAAACTCAGACATCAGTTTTTTAAAATCATCATCATCATCATCATCATCATCATCCCCATCATTCATATTTTATTTCATAACTCTGGCTACTTGGATTTGATTTTCATTGGTTGCCAGCCTATTTGTGCATTTGATTTGATATTTAGTATATTATTATTATCGTAATGTCAGCTGTAGCTGGATGCAGGTAAATTCACTGACTTCAGAGACTTGCTAGAAATTATTTCGTTAAGGGACTCTTCATACATTCAATTAGCGCTGCTCTTGCAATTCAGTTGTTTATTCTAGGGATATCTTAGAAACAATTAGATGTGCAGTCACAGACCCACGCTGTCATTTACAGCACTCAAACAAGCAAATCCTAAGTGCTAAAAGAGGAAATAGGGGAATGCCTCAGCTTGGAATCCATATCCATAAACCAGAGTTTTTCAACCTTGGCAAATTGAAGATGCGTGCACTTTCAACTCCATGAATTCTGAGAATTCAAGTCCACACAGCAGAGGTGGTATTTAGCTGGTTCTGACCAGTTCTGAAGAACCGGTAGCGGAAATTTTGAGTAGTTCGGAGAACCGGCAAATCCCACCTCTGCCTGGCCCCGCCCCCATCTATTCTCTGCTTCCCAATTCCCAGCTGATTGGCTGGGTCTTCTTTTGTTGCCCTGCACAGGAGAATGGAGCTGGAAAGCAGGATAGTGGGGTGGGGAGGGAATGGGGATTTTACAGTATCCTTCCGCTACCACACCCACCAAACCACACCCACAGAACTGGTAGTAAAAAAAAATTGAATCCCACCACTGCCACACATCTTCAAGCTTCCAAGATTGAGAAACACTGCTGCAGCACATCACATCTGGATGACACTGTTGTATGAACAACACTTGAAATTATCTTCCAGTCTTCAGGATTGTGTTCCATGAATTTTGGGTTTGGACTTGGACTTTTTCTTGCCTAGAGAGAAAACTCTCCTCATTTCTGAATGGGGACCATGTCTTTGGTTAAGATGCTCCTTATGGCATTAAATGTTTTTTTTTTTAATTTTCAAGTGTGTGATTTCAAGTGTGTGATCATTGACTCACACTGGCTAGAGAATTCTGGGAGTTGAAGTCCACACATCTGAAGGTTGCCAAGTTCAAAAAACAGAGCCATATGCTAAAAAAAAAAATCAATTTCCTGAAATCAAATAATGAAGGACTCTCTCTCAGCCACAATTCATTGCTCTACTCTCAACTTTGCTACATAGCAAAATTGACGTGCTGACATCTACATATGTCCATATATATGTTAAGCTCTGAGACTTTTCTCTAAGATAGATCTTCTATCTTGGCATGGACTTTTCTTGGTGGCCTGAGTTCTTCCAAACTTTTAAAATCTTTTTGTGTTGAAGTCCATCTTCTTCGATGTTGTCTGAGATCCTATAAATTGGCCATAAGGCTTTTGTAAATTCTTTATGAATATCTGTTCCAAGATAAGCAAATGCAGATAGTGCCTTATCATATCATTTCAATCATCCTAAATAATGTTTGAAAATAAAGATGAACTTTAAAGAACAAGATGAAAAAACAGCGTTCACATAAGATCACATTCTGTGCCTCCTCAAAAATCATTTTGCGGCTGTTTCTAAAATAAATAAACCAGAGCATACACTTATAACCTGCACAAAAATTGGTGCAGCCTCCAACAATCTATTATTTATATTAGCAAACATTTCCCCTCCCAAATCCCTGAACACTTAAGCTTCAGCTTCATCATGCATCTGAAGACAAATGGAAAGCTTCTTCATTTGCCCCTAATAGAACTGTAATAAAACAATCTATATTTAGAAAGGGTTAATCTGAAAATATGAAAGGTAGAAGAAGGGCATTCTGTGCTAATTTGTTTTTCTTCCTTTGTCTTAGAGTTGTCGACTTATGAGACCTAAAAACAGATCTGTGATGCTAAGCAAAGGAAAGGATAAGCAAGCCATCATGGCTATTTATCTCATTTCTACAGAAAGTACTTTAGAACTCATTCAGAAAGCTTTTAGGATAGACAGGATGATGGACAGCCATTTGCCTGAGGGCACTTGGCATCAACCAAGTCTTACCATTTCCTGTAGCTGTTTATTTAAAGTTTTTTCCCCAAGGGGAGAGGTTAATCCAGAACTTTCAACTCTATGGTCCTCTGGATGGTTTATAGCTCAGAACTTAATAAACCAAGAAGTACTGCAAAACAACCAAAAACAAATCAACTAAAACACACACACACAAAAAGAGGGAAATATGTTATTTAGCAATAATGATTTGAAGAAAACCCATGGAAATGTAGAGATTGTACAGATATTCTGAGTTTCCATAGCAATTGCCTAAGCAGGCATATGATATTAACAAAAATATCCATATATTCAGTCCAGAACTGAAAATAAAAAATGTCCACGCCCGGTTCTTAGTATCTAACTTGTTATATCTCCAAACAGACTGCTTGGAGATATAAAGATTAAATATATTACTATATTTAATATGGGAAATTAAACATCGCTTTCACATCACACTCGTCCACATGAATATAAATCTGACTCGCAATCTAGATGTCTCAAACACTCTCATATTTATTTATTTGTTTGTATCCAACGTTTATTGTTATTTTACAAATGACTCAAGACAGTGAACAAACACAATACTACTTTCTCCTCCTATTTTCCCCACAACAACCATTCTTTGAAGTGGGTTGGGCTGAGAGTCTGTGATTGGTCACCTAGCTGGCTTTCATGGCTAAGGTGGGACTTGAACTCACACTCTCCCACTTTCTATGCCAATATCTCCTTAACAACTGTCAGGATCATTGATCCCCTAACTCACAGCCACTGGTTTATAGACTTTTCCAATGCTTTCATATAGTAGCAAGGAGTCTACACCATTCTAAGCATAAACAGAGACTGCTGAAGCCCAAGTCTAATTTTGTCACCAAAATAAGAACTTTCTACCACTTAGGAGGAAATAATTACCACTTCCTTTTTACAGATATTGTGCCTAAAGGTTCTTTTGGTTTATTGTCGGTTGCCCATCACCTAACTGAAAGGCTATCTAAGTAACTGAACCATTTTTGAAATATCCAAATGTATGTTTTTTTTGTTGTCCATATTCTTCTAAGCCATTCATTTTTACAAACTAGACATAGAAACTCACTGAACTTTGAGTTTCTAACATATTGCATATTAAAACATGTATTATTCATACCTAATTGCCTATCAATGGAACTAATTGTCTTTAGACCAGGGCAGGAAGCATTTAGGATTACAAAGGTTCATATTTGAACTGGGTATAATGGTTCAATTGTGAAAATACTATAGGGCCTGATGGCGAACCTATGGCACGTGTGCCACAGGTGGCCCACAGAGCCATTTGTGCAGGCACACGAGCCCCAGGCAAACTTACCAGCACTGCATATGCGCGCACCTCCCAGCTGATATTCAGCCCATTTGAGGCCTTTATCAGCCTCCCAGAAGCTCACGGGAAGCTTCTGCAACCTCAGGAGCTCGAAAAACTGGCCTTCTGGAATTACCGGAATTGCTGAAACGGGTCCATTTTTCAGCCTCCCGAGGTTGCAGAGGCTTCTCTCAAGCCTCTGGGAGGCCAAAAAAGGCCTCAAACAGGCTGAAAATCAGCTGGGAGGTGCATGCATGTGCAGTGCAGATAAGGGGGTGGGGGGTATTGTGCACGCTTGTGAGGTGGGTGGGAAGCATTGCATTGTGGGTGCTGGCACGCACACACTTATGCTATCATGTGCACACAAGCTTTCAGCACACCATATCAAATAGGTTCGCCATCACTGCTATAGGGATATAGTAATAAAAAGTGTTCCTTGACTTATGACCACAAATGGGACCAGAATTTCTGTTGCTAAGCAAGATGGCTGTTCAATGAGTTGCATCTTTTGCCAATTACTGAAGTTGTTAAATGAATCACATGGTTGATTAGTGAATCCAGCTTCCCCCATTGACTTTTCTTGTTGGAAGCTTTTCTTGTTGGAAGATCACAAATGATGGGACATGACCCCATGATGCTGCAACTCTTGTAAATACATGCCAGTTGCCAAGCACCCCAATTTAGGCCATGCAACCATAGAACTGCCACAATGATCATATGTGTGAGGACTGGTCATAGTCACTTTTTTCAGTGCTGCTGTCATTTCAAACATTGCTAAATGAATGGTTGTATGTCAAGGATTACCTTACTGGGCTAGCTCAATGTTTTCTCTACTCCAGTATTATCAACACAGTTCTCCAGGACTTCAAAAATATAGCTTTTCTACATGCAGAGTAAATATTCTAGTGCTGGTTCGCCTCCATTATTCAATTTCCTCTGCAGAGAATCAAGGGTCATTCATCCTTCTGTCCTTACTAATACGACCAACAACTATGGCACTTCAATAGCAGAGATGATCATTCATTCTGAATGTCCAAAGATCTCCTCAAAAGACCAATTTCCTTTTGGGGTGATCAGTCTCTGGAACAAGCCCCCAAACCCAGGTGGGTAGAAAATAAAGTAGGATCTAGCAAAAAAAATTCCATACATCAATAAGGTTTTGCAATTCCTTCCCATTCAGCAATGCCAAAAACCACTAATCTCATTTGAAATTGGATTATTGAAAGAATGCAGCTATATGAAAGAGAAAAATGAGGAATGAATTCTACCAGAAAGGAATGCAAAAACTATTCCATTCTGACACATAGAATAAATTCATGGACTCAAGAGTGGACTCCTTTGGACTCCTTTGGAGTACTCCTTTGGAGTAAGCCACAGCATCAGGATATGTGAGTGCAGATTCAGTGCTTGCTGAACATTAAGGCTGCTCTGAAGGATCATGGGTGAGGTTTGGAAAAGAGGGAGATGCCAAACCTCAGAGAACAACAAAGAGAAACCTGCAGAGAAAGCACCTGCTGGATTAGCCTTATCAAGCCTGTGTACTAAAACTCCCACATCCATCAACACTGCCTGACCTTGATGCATCTCATAGTCCAGGCAGAAAAGAGAGATGGTTTAAGAGGAAGAAAAAAGGCCAGAGACTACACCATTAAGGAATTGCTCATATGGTATGCCCATAGCTGAGGTTTAATGCAAGAACAAGAAAACAAGACTCAAAACTGCTGTTTTCAGATCAGTTTATCTCTTCAGTTAGGCATTTTATTTCAAATGATACTTCAGGTTCTTGGTTGAGGTAGCTGATTCCAACCCCTGTCCCTGAACGCTCAAGGGACTGTGCTGAATAAATTTCAGCAAGCTCTCCACACTTTGGGCAGAGTCTATTGTTTACTTTCTGTCATTTGCTAGTGAGTGTCCACCTCTTGTCTACATTCAGTTTCAATTCTATGAGGATAAAGTAACCGCTATAGCATACTGATTATATAGAATGGCTGAGCGTGCAACAAGAGGAACTAAAATTCAGAATTCTGGACAGCTCCCTAGACATATAGAGAGGTCTTGGCATCACGGAAAGCAGCTCTATAATGGGCATTGCTTTGCAGTAGTTGATAATTTTCTGCCTGGATCCTGCATTGGCTTTTCTTCACAAGGTAACCCTCTTTGTGGTAGTGCTTGACTTCATCAGGGAGCTGCCTGTCTAAAGATTTACAGTCCTTAGTAAGAAACCAGCCACTAAAAAAAGGAACATACAAAGCAGTCGAATGAGCTATTCTCTTTCAACGAAAGCAACTTCTTTAAGAATTGGGCTGTAGGTTCCAAATTGAATTTTCTTATCTGAAAGAGATGGTTCCCAATTTATCATATCTCTATCCTGCCCATCTCACCTAAGTGATTCAGGACCTCAGTTGATGGTTCTGGCATGCTCTAATTACGGTTCTTTCCTGTCAAACAAAGCTGAAGCAGGAAGGAAAGGGGAAGGAAACAAAAAAAAAATCCTTCATGATATTTGCAATTTCTGTTACTTCCACAGGTTCATTGTGCAGAGTCCAAACGCTCGCAGATACTTTCCCTGAATTGTGAGGGATTCTTCATTAGACTTTATCAACAGACTTACAATATACTTCTTGCTTTCTGATCCATTATTCATCATTCTTCAGTGTCTGAATTCTGATCCACCAGAAATATCTTTGTAAAAGTTTAAATGGGGAACAGAGGTCACCATCAATGCTTTCCATCCATTAACCTATTTCAATCCAACCCACAAGCAAAATAAATCTGTGACTAAAAATTTAGTTCCCTACACTGAATTAGTTAAACGCACCTGTGACATGCAGTTGTTGGGGCTTTCTAAAGCTACAGTAGAATTTTGCAACATATTCTTAAGGTTTGGGATTTGGGGAATGAGTTCGGTCTTCAGCCACCTAATTTCAACCTCTGACACTGCAAATTAACTTCTTGGGGTTAATTCAATGATTGGCACCAAATGGCACTAAACAGTGTTGCACAAAGACTGTCTACTAAGGCTTATCAAAAATGAGAACCCAGGTTGTTGAATAGTGATTGCTAATTGTTCAGTATTCACTGCAGCATGTCAGAAACTGCCAAATTCTAACTACCAGTGCATGTCATATATTATATATTACCAAAGGTTGGTAACTAGTGTCAGACATGATTCATGTGCTAAATCCTAGAGTGCAAATGCTCAGTGTCAAATGCTCTGGATGAAGATAAAAGACATGCCAAATATATAGTGATATTTGCAAATTCAGCAAATATGCACTGTCAAAATAATAATTCACAGAGGAGTAAAGGCCAGCTCAGTTCAAGATTACACACCGATCCCAAAACACTGCTGTTTGTTGTTTCCTTTTCTAAAACAAATAAAGTGATATATTTTTTTTAAAAAAAAGGGAGAGGGAGAGGAAAGAAAGCATATCTTGATTTAGAGTGTTGTCTATTTAAGTTCATCAATCAGTGTAGGCTCTTGAGGGGACCTCTGAAAAAAATGAACACAAACAGGCTTTATGAAAGATGTAGATGGTGCTGGGTGAGTCACATTATTAATAGGCTGAAATGCAAGGAAAAATGTCCCTTCCTTATTATTATTTCAGGGAAGAAAACGAATCTTTTTCAAGACAGGTTGCTATAGAAAAAGGAATTTGGGGGCGGCGGGGGGGGGGCGGGAATTGCAACTCTCTCCACTTGTTGAAAACCATATAGTCAATGCACTTGAAAATTCAGAATACCAGGCTACAATCTTGTAAAGAGCCTCTGGGCAGCCCTTCATTTGCATCTGGAGTTCCATACATTTTTAACACAAAACTCCCCGATTTGCTGGCATGGCACCTTTCTTAATAAATAGAAATTCCTTGTTTGAATTTGCTGAAAGAGACAAGCAGATAGCCGTCCAACCCGTCAGGTTAATCAGGTCTGATTCAGCAAAGCAATTACTGGCAACAGGTAGCCAGTAGCTACGTTTTATTTATCAGGGAGGGACGGGGACGCTATTTGCCCTCAGTTTAATGAAGTACATAAGACAGAAAGGCCTGGAGGGCAGGAACCATTTGCCAAAGGCAAAACACACACAAGCATGCTTTTTCTTCAAAACCGCATCAGCTGGAAGAATGGACGGAAGAGCCTCCTCTCACTTGAAATCCATTAGGGCCTCTTAATTAACAGCAATTACTTTAATGAGAGAAAAACAACAAATTCAAGGAGAAGACACAGACTCACTCCACAGGTGTGGACTCGTGTTTCAAAGGGCACTGACTGCTTCCTTTCTGAAATGGAAATGCTGTATCCTCATTAGCAAATTGTTGGAAGTTACATTCTTTTCTGCTTTTCCTTCAAAATGGAACCAATCCTGGGAAAGGAACCTGTGGGCATCTCATCCAACTCCTGCCCTAAAATAGCACAGCCTAAAATTCATTCTGTCTACAGACCCCTCGCATCCTGGACATAAATTGTTTCAACTTCTACCCTCAAAACAATGTTATAGAGCATTATATAGATCACACTAGAACAACTAGACACAAGGTCGTTTTTTTCCCACATGCCATCACTCTGCACTGATTCCCACATGGTATTCCTATTATTCTTCTCATCCTTTCTATTACCTATCTCCTTTTATAACTATGTAAAAGGACTGTAACCTCGTTGCTTGTATCTTTATGGTTTATATTGTTTATTTAGTTTTCTAAATACTGATTTTGATTGCTTATTTGGTATCCTATGGTGATCACTAAAGTGTTGTATCTTATGATTCATGATGAATGTATTTTATGTACACTGACAGCGTATGCACTGAAGACAAATTCCTTGTGTGTCCAATCACACTTGACCAATAAAGAATTCTAGTTTAGTCTAGTCTAATTCTATTCTATTCTAATTCTACTAATTCTTCTAGTCTATTCCTGTTCTGTTCTTTCCTATTCTTATTCCTATTCCATTCCATTCTATTATTATCCTATCCTATCCTATCCTATCCTATCCTATCCTATCCTATCCTATCCTATCCTATCCTATCCTATCCT
>BLBF01000058.1:10271579-10311712 GCA_015471245.1 Laticauda colubrina
TTCCTTTCCTTTCCTTTCCTTTCCTTTCCTTTCCTTTCCTTTCCTTTTCTTCCCTTCCTTTCCCTTCCCTTCCCTTCCCTTCTTTTTAGAAGGAGGCACCAGTAAAAATCATATCTACCAGGTCCAATGGAGTACTGAAAAGATTCCAGAAATATTTTTAATGCAACATATGGCAAGATATATTTTCACTAAATATTGTGCAATTGTAGCTTTCTCTTTTAGATAACAATTTTCCCCTTTACCTATGTTCCAATCTCAGCCTATTTAATCAACCTATTCAATCAGGCCCCTCCCAATCCTAAATATACTCCCTTATGTCAAATACTTTAATGTTCCCCAACATCTCACCATTGTCAACTGATGAAGTGATGTAGATATTCAGTAAAATAAGGCATATGTAATCCCAATAAAAGAAAAATCCACTAACCTTGGAGTAAGGAGGACAAAACCCACAGAACAAAGGCTTTATATAATAATAACAATAAAAAAGCTTCACACATTCTCATTTCAGCACAGACCATTTCAACAACTGGCAAAGCTGAATGGTTCAAGTGCCTCATCCATTTTCCTCTTCCAATTCTGACAACTCAGAA
Organism: Laticauda colubrina; assembly: GCA_015471245.1. NCBI lineage: Eukaryota > Metazoa > Chordata > Lepidosauria > Squamata > Elapidae > Laticauda > Laticauda colubrina. The sequence continues at coordinate 10,272,173 of BLBF01000058.1, forward strand.
CATGGTCAAAATTCAAAATACTAAGTTTGTTCTTGCAGAAGAAAAACAAATCAAGACAGAACATCCTGATTCAATCAAAAAGGGACAAAGAGAAAGACAGCATTTACTTATACCTAACTGAGATGCAATTATGTGAATTATATCTCTTAACTCCTATCTAAGAGGAGCGCTCAAGAGTATTATTGCTTGAAAACCATGTTTGCACATGGATATACACACACTCAGTTCTTAGAAGTGGTATCACTACTCATTTGTCAGACACAGCTCTTTTTTTTTTTTTTTTTTTTGGCCAGATTTATATTCTACCTTCCCTTCAAGATCTCAAGTTCTCAATATATGGCGCTCTTTGGTTTTGTTTAAATATAAGGGAAAACATCATCGGTGTAGTAAATTCTTCTGCGGTAGGTGGTATTCAGCAGGTTCTGACCAGTCTGGAGAACCAGTAGCAGAAATTTTAAGTAGTTCGGAGAACCGGAAAATCCCACCTCTGACTGGAGATTTTACAGTATCCTTCCCCAGCCACACCCACCAAGCCAAGGTAATAAAAAAAAAATTGAATCCCACCACTGGGTAGGATATGTGCCATAGTAAACAATCTGCCTATGGAGACTATAGCTTCTCCATACCTGTGGAGGGACGGACTATAGGTAACTACATCTCAAGGACAGTTTAATTGGTTTTCTTGGATATTGGAGGGGATTGGACTGCTTGATCTTTGTGGTCCCTTCCAATTCTACAATTCTCCTTTTTTCCACCCCATAACTACCACTCCATGATCTAGGCCAAGGTGAGAGACAGTAGCTGACCTCAGCGACTAGAGAGTGGATCTCCCAAAGGGCCAATCCAACATTTTATCAACTACATCAGATCGATCTTAACTCCAGTGCTTGCAAAAGCTATGACTGGGATGGGCTTCAAAAATTTTAGCAATGGGTTCTCTGCCCGGTTGCTGGGTGGGAGTGGCCATGGTGGACGTGGCCTATTCAGCCTCCTGCATCATGGTGGGGGGGCATTTTTGCCCTCTCCGGGCTCTGGAGGCTTTGCTCGAGCCTCTGGGAGGGCAAAATCAGCCTCCCCAAGCTCCAGAGGTTCTCTGGAAGAGAGAAGCTGGAAACAGGGCCATTTCCAGCTTTCCCAGGCTTCTGGGAGGCCTGTTTTTCACCCTTCCCGAGCCTCTATGCATGCCCTGTACTTACCTGCATCCAGAACGGGTGGCGTGGGGATTTCTGGGATGGGTGGGGCTGGGTGGGCAGGGCCAGCCAGGAGTGGGATTTGGGGGTTGTCCAAACTGCACAGAATCTTAGCTGGGGGCTCTCCCGAACCCCTGTGAACCCCCAGCAGCCCTCCCCTGGCTATGACAGAAGACAGAAGAGACATATGATTGAAAACACCTATATTTTGGAAAATTCCAAGGAAAAATAATGGGTTTAAAGAACAAGATGGGTTTGTTAAGCTTGGCATATGCGTTTTACTCTTTAAAAAACTGAAAAATCACACCAGCAAATAACCATGAGAAAGTTGAGATATTGAGAAAGTTCAGTGGCTGTAAAACTGGAGGTGAGGCCACACACATTTTTTTTTTCAGTTCTCCACTTCACATTTAAATACACAGCCCTTCCCAAAACAGAAATATGTACATCTGTTTTACATTCCTGCTGAATCCTTTTCCTGTCTCTCCCATCCTTACAGGAAAACATCAAGGAACATCCACCTTCTAATCTGCTAGCATCTTATTTGTCTCGTAAAGAAAGTGGCCAAAGGAAGGAGGAGGAGGAGGAGGAGGAGGAGGAGGAGGAGGAGGAGGAGGAGGAAGAAGAGAAGAAAGGAAAAAAAAGGGGATGAGGAGGAGGACAAAGAGAAAGACAACAAAGCCACTATTTAAAAGAATCGGCCACACTGGCAAGCCCACAAGCAAATAGCTCTCGCCTCAAATTTCAACAATCTCTATTAATGCTGAGATAGATACAGCCTGTTTTATATGATAGTAGCCAGCAATTATTTCCAGAATCCCTTCATCTCTGTTGAAAAAAAAAATCACTCCAGGATAATAATTAAAGAGCACTTCTTTCACTTTGGCACCAGTTTTATCTTTAAAAAGAAAGAAGAAAAGAAATAGAGGAGGAGAGGGAGGAGAATATTGCTTCTGCTATTGAATTACACAAGTATAAAACAGGGGTTTTGACCCTCTAAGAGGACACAGTTATCCAGATACAGTGAATAAAGTGTGTGTGTGTGGGGGGAGAGATCTTGCAATTAAAAAAAAATCATCCTATTTTTTTTAAAATCAAGGAGAAGCAAATGTTTCTGATCTTGATCTTTTTCACACCTCTCTTATATGAGTCTTCACTGCTGGATTGTTCTTTTTTTTTTCACTAGCAAGCCTCAAATCTGTGCTCTCAGTGTTAAATCATGATGCTCTGCTGTTCCATAATGGCTGGTAACTCACCTGCAATCCATAAATGGCTACAGAACTGTGTGGTTGCTCAGGAAACTGGTACCAACACTATCATAGCAGCTTGAAGGATTTAATATTCAGAAAGAGAATTGCAGACCTGGATGGTAGGAGTGAAAAATTTAAATATCCGCACAACCCTCTTTCCAGATCTTACATCTATTTAGGGATACAGGTTCCCAAAACATTTTTTAAAAAAGCTAAATCAAGCCACTTCCTCCGAGATGATCACATCTATTAGTGGGTCTCTCTTCCTGATCCGGGAAGGGAAGGGAAGGGAAGGGAAGGGAAGGGAAGGGAAGGGAAGGGAAGGGAAGGGAAGAGAAGAGAAGAGAAGAGAAGAGAAGAGAAGAGAAGAGAAGAGAAGAATTGAGTTGGAAGGGACCTTGGAGGTCTTCTAGTCCAACCCCCTGCCTAAGTAGGAAACCCTACTCCACTTCAGATAAATGGTTATCCAATCTCTTCTTCAAAACTTCCAATGTTGGAAAATTCACAACTTCTGGAGGCAAGTTGTTCCACTGATTAACTGTTCTAACTGTCAGGAAATTTCTCCTTAGTTCTAAGTTGCTTCTCTCCTTGTTTAAGTCCTCTAATAGAGTCCTCTAAGCACAAAAACAGAGTTTATCCATATAGAATTCTGAAAAAGAAGTGGTATCACTTGGAAATATGCAAAAATAAAATCCTCTCCAGGTGAGACAAACAGAAAAGACAGATTCCTTTCTTCAAAATCCATAAAAGTCAGTAACAATTCTAAGATATATTGGAATATATTACCTAGTTTGACAATGAAACATCGGCAAGAAAACCATCAAGCTCAGAGAGCACCAAGGACCTCACAATTCTGAGCCAATCTGATTCAGTTTAAGGCAGGATCCCACATTTCTGCTCATGTAGATATTTTCTCTGCATGATCAAGAACTGTTCAATCACAGAGATCTCAAATCATATGTGTTTCATGATGCACAACATCTAAAATTGAGACCCCTTGTGTATTCAACAGCCAAAAGTATCAACCAACATGAATGGAATATAAGAACTACATTATGGTAATCAGAGCAGCAAATTTACTTCTAAATTTCATTCTTGTGTTATAACGTGGTTAATATTAAAGTTTGAACTGACCCATATTCTCCATTGATATACTCCAATAATGGTGTGTACCAAAAGTAGGGGAAAGGAATGCCTGCCAGTTTTATGAACTCCTTTTTCACTTTAAGTCAACAAGGACAGGTGAAAATCAATACGAGCTGCTCAGAAAGTGCTAAATTTATTTATAGAACACCAAATCATCACTTACAACATTGTTTTATACAGACTGCAGATATCTTTTTCATGCAATGTGTCATAACAGCTTCCTTCCATAAGGGCAGTGTGTCATTCTGATGGATTTTAACAGCATAGGGTATGTCTTTGAGAGGAAGGCATCAAGTTAGGTCTGGCATTTCCTTTGCTCAGCAGAAATATTCCAAAAAGCAAGTAAAAATTAATGCAAAAATAACATGCAGATATCTGTTTCAAAGCAACAGATCTGAGAAAATCCCGAAGATATCTCAAGGCAGATATTCCGCACTGATAGCCACAGAGAAAGAGAGGTAAAAATATGTTCTTTTGATATCTTGTTTGCTTTATAAAGCAAAAAAGAAATAGCCACACAAATGCAAATTTTAAAGCTCAGTAAATAAATAAGAACACAACACACAATTTTGTCTTGAAATTATCCGCATCAACCAAGCTTCCAGGCTTGTTTAAGAATGGAGCTGTTCTGTTCCACATCCTAATTCAAACACCTCTCCTTTAGCTTGCAGCAAAATCCAGATTTTGTTAACACAAAGAAGTGAGACCGCAGAGATTTTAATGTCTTGCACATTGGGCTCTGATTTCATAAATGCTAGCTTAATTCACACTGACAAGATCTGGGCAATAAAGCAGTAGAGGTGGGTCATGTTTTGCCCTTCAACTGGAACAATGAGTTCCATCTGGGAACGAAACCTGTTGTTTTTAAAAATTTCAGCAAAAGGTAAACGTGCCCCCCCCCATTTTTTTTTTTTTTAAATCAGGATACTTTCAAAGAGGGAGGAAGGACATGTTGTTCTAGCAAAAAGGGTGTGCCTGCCTCCATAAAAAAAACTAGTTTGATAGTTCTAGAATGAAAATGATAAAGTGACCTCCTAATTCAAAAATAGAAACCAAAGCCCACAGTATCTACAGCTCTGATATGAAACTGGACTGCAAAATACCTGTAGTGCCAGCTAAAAAAAATATTTCAGAAAAAAAAACCAAGTGTACCTAAAACCCCAGGTCTTAGGAGAATAAGCTCCTTTAAACAGAAAGGAAGTAGCTATCATCTTATCATCTCATGTGGTTTTGAGTGTTAAAGGAAAGAATTAAGTATATAATTTCGTACAGCTTCTCTAAGTACCTTCTTTCAATTGGATTCCCTCCCCTGTCTCCCAAGCCCCCATGTTCTTCTGCAGAGGAAGTCTCTGCTTCTAGAAATGACTGAGATAAGGTTTCTGTAAATCTTAATATTTTCCTTCGATTGTCCTTGCTTAAATATAAACAGTGGGAAGCTTCTTCCGGGTCTCATAGAGAATGATGAAAACCGTGCAGAGGTGGAATTTTAATTGTAGAAGGCAACGTTTGTGTTGCTGAACTACAAATGTTCCCATGTGGTTTTGTGTTTTTTTTCTTGCAAGTTTTCTTTCCTTTTCTAAGAAGGAAAGGCTGTATTGTTCTCCCATTCAGATGACAGCCCTCAGTGTGAAAAGCTGCCAAGGACATTTCTCTATCCAAAAGCATTTTCCAATTGAAGATGAAAATTGATTTACAGCTAAAGAATCGAACAAGGGAGAAGTTTAAGCACTGGCATTCTCCATCGGAACAAATACATCTCCAGTTGGTCCAAGATTGACAAAATACACTAAATCCCTTTGAAATAATGAGCATAAATATAAAGTATTCATATATTCTCCTCACCCATATGGGTAGAATGTATCTTTTTTAAACCTTTGGTGGTACTTGGATGTTGCTGTCTTCCTCGCCTCCTCATTGTGACTCCTATGGGACTATTGTGTTATACACATGCCTTTTTTGCCCTGCATGACTGACCACCCTAACTCTTGAGTATTATTTTCAACATACACATTGCTGTGGTGATGAGACAGAAGGAACTGAATTTTCATCCTTGAACAGCTTAACTTAAATAAGGTGTATACTTAGGTTATACTTGAAAAACAGTTTGGTGTATTGGAATGAATGTTGGAGAGAATACACAATGAAACCTCCTGATTACTTTCATCTTAGTTTGGCATCCATCTCAATCAATCAAATAATCATATATCTATGAATATACTATCATTTGTCCCCAAAGTGCTTTTTCAGTAGGTGTTTTCTTCTTTTTTCTTCTTTCTTCTTTTTCTTTTGAAGATGTTTTGCTTCTCATCCAAGAAGTGAAACCTCTTCAAAAGAAAAAACAAGAAAGTCCAGTTCCCTCCTGAAAAAGCACTTTTGGGACAACCATGACCTGGATGACGAGAATCTCTACAGAATCCTATCGTTCGGTTCAAGCTAATACTGTGATCTAAATGTGGGAAGATTCTTGAAAAATAAAATAAGCCTTAGATTCATGTTAATCATATTTATTTTACTCAAAAACTCAATGTGTTTTTTTCTTTCATTGCTTACATTGCATTAGAATAAGGGTTATATTCTAATTTATCCATTAAGAAAACATCATGGGATTTCTTATTCCTTCTAGGACCCAATTGCACTAAGTCTGATTCATTCTAATTTATGTTTTCTCATGCAGAGGCAGGAGAAGAGCAGGCAGAGCTGGGGGATAGAGTCAAGCATGTCATCAGTTTAGAGTTGTTGCATTGCCACAAGTGTTCCAAGTCCAACCTCTCCTGAATTCCATTGACCCTTATCTGGCATCAATTTAGCATTGAACTTTAGCTGATCAGTTTCTTGTGTACAGGCTTGAATAAATCCTCCATGCTTAAACATTATGAGTGGCCTTGGTTCTTTGCACCTGACACTAGTTGAAGAGAAAAAATTGTCTACTCAGCATTGAATCCTCCCTGTAGATTCACCAGGGAGATAACAGGTGGCAAATTATGACCTAATTATGACCTAAGCACCAGAGCTCACTGCAACTGCATTGCCAAAAAGGCTTTAAGAGTTGTAAATCTAATCTTAGGAAGCTTACGAAGCTTCTCCTCCGGTAATACTGATTTGTAAACTATGGTCCAGCTTTGCTAGACCAATACTTGAATACAGCTCTGCTCTCTGGAATCTGTACTGTATATCAGACATTAATACAATTGAGTGAGTCCGGAAGTATTTTACAAGAAGAGTATTCCTCTGTTCACAACAGAATGCCCTACATCACCAGACTTGAGATTCTTGGCTTAGACAACCTTGAACTACACTAACTAAGATGAGACTTAAGCATAGTACATAAAATCATATGTTACAATGTCTTACCAGTTAATGAATATTTCAGCTTTAACAACAACACAAGAGCACAGAGCAGATATAAACTGAATGTAAACCACTCCAAACTTGATTGCAGGAAGTATGATTTCAGCAACAGAGTGGTCAATGTCTGGAACTCACTACCTGATTCTGTTGTCACCTGCTCAAACCCCCACTCCTTCACCCTCAAACTAGCCTCTATTGACCTCACCCCATTCCTAAGAAGTCTGTAAGGAGCGTGCATAAGCGCACAATCATGCCTACCTTCCCTGTCTACTGTCTCCATTTATTAGTTCCTATTTCATGTATTTAAACTTATGTTTATTCTTGTTTCTGTTATATTGTAAGCTTTTGACAAATAAATAAATAAAATAAAATAGCTGTTTAGAATAAGCTTATTTTGACTTCCAAGGCAAGCATCAAAGCCTGTGCACATCCAAGGTTTCGATGTTGCATCAGGTAGAGATTGAAATGAGTAGAATTACAATCAACCAGGTTTATAAATTGTTAATAAAGCAGTCCCATTTCATCCTAATTTAAATTATGGCAAGGTATAGGCATCATGGGAAGCCCAACCTTTTAAGTTATAGAAATCAAATAAAATCCCATTTGTATTGTCAGATTCCTAACAAAGTCTTTGTACATCCCTACTAATCATATTGCACCATTCAAATTGTATTCCAGTTGTATATGCTTTTGGTTGAACCTCTACGATTAATGCATCGTCTCTTTTAGAGATTTAGAGAGTATCCAGATGAGGATTATGAGCTATAGGAAGGATTCTGCTTGGAATCATTTATTTTAAATGTGAAAAAATATTATTTCTAGCCTTCATGTACTACTCTAAGATAACTTAAGAGACTATCTGAGCACCATATGCACTTCATGTCTAGAAACTCACATCTTGGCCTTTGAAGCAGAGAAATGCCTTCCACCACTCCAGCATGTGAATGAGAAGGTGGAGTGAGGTTACTGCAGTGAAGGTAAACATGGGATAGAGGTGACAAAAAAGTCTCTTGGTGGCTGAAGGTAAAGGCCCGGTCCCACTGGCCGACGGATGCAAAACGTATGCATAAAGGACACAGCGGATGAGCAAAATTTCGGGGGTGGCTCCATCCATTGTCATCCGCTCCAAAAAGTGTCGAAAATTTGCATAAACAGAACAGAAAAGAACGGAAAAGAACGGACGTGGGTAGTATGTAGCAGGGATGTTAAATGGATGTTCATCGGAAGCCTACCGGGTGAAAGAGGATGGAAGGGGATGACACCTCCGAAGGGCTTCCGGGGGAGAATTGCGAAGCGGACGCATAGCGGATGAGGTGGATGCATCACGTACGTCTAAAGGAAAGAAAGGGGATGCCGCGTGGATGTATATTGGATGCAAACCGTTCACTGCGCATCCTTTCTATTTCCATGCTACTAACGCTGTATAGACGTTCCGTTTACCTTTTGTTTCCTCCCTTTTTCCATTTTCAGCTGCAGCGGATGTGATTTGAGGGGGTGTCCAGAGGATGCAGAGAGGATACAGCGGATGTTTAACAGATGATAAATGGACATAGAACGTTTGTTGCTCGTATGTCGCGGATTTACATCATACATGGCGGAAAGTTCATCCGTTCACAAAGTTTTGTGCAGCTCAAAACTTCTTGCGCGGATGAAATCTCAGTGGACGGATGCTCGACGGATAGAGTGTATGAAACACGTATGCAATGAGTACACAACGGATGCATAGCGTTTTCCAACGGATGGCAAGCTTTTTTTAACATTTTACATCCTCTTTGCATCCGTAAGTGCAGTGGGACCGGGCCTTAAGACTGAGGAACATTTACACAATCAATTCTCTGGGAACGGAAAGGAGGCTTCATGCCACTTACATTAGAAGAAGACTGCTTAAAATTTTAAGAGATAGTCTACTACTAGCAGTATTGATCACTCAGGAATGAAGACCAAAGGCCAAGCATGAGAGAAGTACCACTTTGGTACTTCTTCTTCCTATCATGTTCAAAATAAGGCAGAATAATAATGCTGAAAGAGGCTCTGAAGCAGAGATAGTATCCAGCAGGTCCCTGACCAGTTCTGGAAAATCAGTAGCAGAAATTTTGAGTACTTTGGAGAACCGGCCAATACCATCTCTGACAGGCCCTGCCAACCCCATCTATTCTCTGCCTCCCATTGAGTCCCAGCTGATTGGCTGGGTCTTCTTTGGTTGCCCTGCACAGGAGAACAGAGTTGGAAAGCAGGTTAGAGTTGGGGAGGGAATGGGAATTATGCAGTAACTTCTCCCAGGAGTGGGTTGGGAATAGAGATTTCGCAATATCCTTCCCCTGCTATGCCCACCATGCCACACCCACAGAACCGGTAGTAAAAATATTTGAATCCCACCACTGCTCTGAAGGCTTTCTAATCCAGCCTTTCATGAACTCTAAGAAGTAACCATCCAGTTCTAACCAAAAATCCCTTTTCTTTTGATTTGTACCCTTTAAGAGAACTTGACTAATCATCCTAATCGTTCATATGCTCCAGAAATACTTCTGGATATTTCCTTAAAATCACCTTTCCCTTAGTTCAAATCCCTCCTGACAGAGCAACAGTTGCCAAATTTGCTTCATCATCTATTTCTACCTTTCCCAATCTGCTGCTTGCCAGTTGCCTCAGATTACATTTCCAGTCATTTGGGACTTGTAATCAACAACAACTGGAAGGCTGATTGATGTGAATGCAAAAATGCTTCAGACATTCAGCAGTGACTTTTGCATCACCTTCCTCTTAACCATCTCTTTTCTTGGTTATGCATTCTTAACTCTTTAATCCCTTCCTTATAGGAAGCAATGTTAGAAGGTATGAGATCATGCTAAGATCAGATCCTCATTAAGACACATGGTGCTGCAACAATTTTTTTTTCGGAAACCCTGGGACACTTCTTCCCATCACTTGCTAATCAACTATAATTATAAATTTAAGAGCTGAGGTGGCACAGTGGTGGGAATGCAGTATTGCATTCAACTGCCACGAGTTCAATCCTGACTGGCTCAAGGTTGACTCAACCTTCTATCCTTGAGGTCAGTAACATGAGGACCCAGATTGTTGGGGCAATATGCTGACTGTAAACCACTTAGAGAGGGCTGTAAAGCACTATGAAGCAGTATATAAGTCTAGGTGCTATTGCTATAATTCCATGATCAACAGCAGAAGTGAGAAGGATAGCATATACTTATATAAATACCAATAAAGGAGAATATTTGTAGATCAGGGTTTCTTGAAATCATTTCATTACCCAAATTAGTTTTGGGTACCTAGTTTGCTTAATGGAACATCTGAAAGAAAACAACCAAGTTCAGAGAGCACTTTTATAAGTATACCTGTGATGACCCAGGGTGGGTTACAAAATAAACACAGTCACAAAAAACAAGTGAAGCCACTTTTATTCCTCACTTTGCTTCCAAGCTCCAAATATCCTTGTCTGGAGATAAAAAACTCCCACACAAGCAGTTACAAGAAGGAGGAAATGCCGTTTAAATGATAAAGAATAAAAAACAACACAAACCAGGCAAGATAAGGGCTGGGGGATATCCACAGATAACAGAACACACACTGGGAAGGACGCTAAACTTAGAGAGGAACCATAAACTAGAGATATTTCCACAGGTTGTTTCCAACACTTACCAATATGCATGTCCGTCTTCTTATTCAGTTGTCACAGCTGCAGCCCATGAAGAGGATCAAGGCCCTCTCCTCCCAAGTAGACCACATCTTTCCCTTATCCTCTCCCCGCTGTGTGCCCTAGGATGGGTAGGAGATGTGCCTGGATCCTCCTCTGACTGCCCAGCCAGCCTCTGTCCTTCTCCAGCCTCCACCACAACCTCCAGAGCCACACTGCCACTCCCCTTTGGCTATTCCTCCACTCCCTTAGAGTCAGTCTCCACCAGGGGCATGACAATACCTGAACTTCAAGAACAATATCTAAATCCATTTTTCTTCTCCACAAGTTGGGAGGTACTTTCACTAACACTGACAGGGCTTGCCACCCAACTGTATATAAAGAGAGACTAAACTCACTCCTTTCTAACACTGAAGATGTTACCCTGTTCATTAATGAAAGGTAGAAAGGCAAGAAAACAGCCAAAAGCTCAGAGAGCATAAAGGACTCTACAGTTCATCTCTGACCTACAAACATCCTCTAGAACAGGGGTCCCCAACCACTGGGCCCTGGACCGGTACCGGTCCACGGATCATTTTGTACCGGGCCACAAAGAATGAATAATCATGATTAAAATATATATAAAAATATGTTTTTAGTAAATAAATAGTAAAGAAGCCCTTTACTATTGGGGAAGAATTGATTTTGCCGGTCCTTGAAAAAGTGTTTCTGCGTGAAACTGGTCCCTGGTACAAAAAAGGTTGGGGACCACTCCTCTAGAATCCCAAGAAAACACCAAGAAATTTCAGCAGATGTCTCCTCAGAAAACACTGCATTACCAAGCTAATATAAGAAGCAGAGGTGGGAGAAAACTGTCTTATATGACAGAGAGGAAGCAAGAGAGAGGAGCAAAATTGGAGGTCACCAATGTACAGCCGTGAGTTTTCCAGTCCAGTGACTTGGAACATTGTTAGCATGAATATATTTTCTATTTCACTCCTGCCCCAAAAGCAGCAGTGAGAATTGCATGAAGATGATATTCATTTGCTACCAGAACTCTAATTATAATCCATTCCAAAAGCATTAAAGCATTCACACCAAGTAACCAGGGAAAACAAGTGCACAGTTTCACTGTTGTGAGAGCTCTGAAAGGCACCTCACTCAGCCATAAAGTTTAAAGCAGGTCCAAAGCATTGGTCCACTGTGCCCTCTTCTCTCTACGCTTTTCATGCACCAGAGGAAAGAGATTAAAAGCATCTATTTCAGCTTCATAACAAGCCACGACTTTCTATCATATCCACACTGCTGGGAATTGCCATTTGTTTAAATGGTGGTTAATTAATATCAGTTTTATATTTAGTTTGATTCTGTAAGCAGAGTTCCAGCAATTCATATACCTGGCCTTCTCCAAATTGCCCCTCAATTTTGTTTCCCACACTCTTGTACTATGGAAATAGTGATGGGAAATCACAAAACTTCCCTATTTATAGCCCAAACAATCATAAAACAATCCATTATATAATACAGAGGTCCTAAACAAGCAAAATATTACAAACAAGCTACTAATAAAATCTCACAACTGATTTCATAAAGCGGGACTTTGATCTTATTCATTCTTACTTGAAATACAATCCATAGAACTGAAGGTCCTTAGTTAAATTCGCTTCACATGTTCATTAGAAAAGCAGATTTTGGATAGAATTGCTCAGGATAAAATAAGGTCACTATCAATAAACAGAAAAGAAGGATTCAGACTTGGATTTGTTTTTGTTCCTACCTTTTTCTCTTTTGGTACTAATATGACACAAACAATGAAAACCAGGAGCATTATTGTTACCAATATTCCTCAACGTACAACTTTAATTGAATCTGAAATTAGAGTTGTAAGTCATTGGGGTCATGAGTTGAGACACCATGTAACCAAATCCATCTTTTTTACATTTTTCATAGTGGTCAGGTTGTTGGGGAAATCTATTTTTTCTCCAATGGGTGTTGGAGGAACTGCCACAAATCTAACAGTCATCCCTCCTGAGGTGTCACAACAAAACCAAAACAATACTTCAGTGAACAAGAGACAGAGACAGTAAGAAAGAGGTTGAAGGGCAATGTATTGACATCCAGTCATAGTAGGGGAACCATTAAATCAAAGACTAATATGTCTATATGACAGAGACATTAGAGAGCCCATCTATAATCTACGCTGATAGTCACCTTCATTTCTATAAAGATTTAACTTTAAATCAAAGCAAGGAAATATGCAACCCACTAGATCACAAATGGAGTACTAGGATGCCAGAGAAAGGGACATTAGAATCTAGTGGCAACATTATTTATTTTCAGCAGTGTGAATTTTGGATGGAATGAGAGCTCCTCTCTATTTACTTCCTCATATCCTCTAGATAAGGCAGACTTGTCACAACAAAATTGGCAGCAAATCATCTGACTTTTGGTGGCACAATCTCAAGGTATGTAGGGGAAGGAATTTGTTACAGATTCCAGTCAACACAGAGCTTCCCACCTTGATCTAGATTCTAATATAATCAGGAGAGCAACATTTTAATACCTGGGGACATTTCAGAAATACAAGGCGAATAGAGTTGCAATTTCAGGGGGTAAAGTCATTTATAATCTTGGCTTGTATTAGTAGTTAAGTCTAAATAAACAGCTGTGCATTTTGTTTCTCTTCCTGCTGTGAAAAGATAGGAAATCAACCTGATTTTTTAAAGCAGTTTGCTGCTCAAATATAGTGGATGGTTTCTGAAGAGGTACAAAATCAGGATGGGAAGCTGTGAACCATGGTCTGCCCATCCTGATTTTGCATATTTCATTAGCCATGTTGACTGTGTCAGAACTGGCTTTCTCTCTCAGCATGGTGTCTGCAGTCCAGCCAAACTAACAACTTAAATGAGTGCTGTGCACAAGGTCTCATCTGCACTTCTTCCTTCCCCTGCCAGTCTTATCCAATTTTCTAGAATCAAAACTGGCTTTTGATCCAAAAGGAGAAGAAAATTGCAGTGACATTATCATAAAATGGGCAGAGAATTCTTGAGTTCATCTTAGTTATAAGTTGCCCTAAAATTGTTGGTGCCTTTTGCCTGATTTTCTTTGATACCCTACAGTGCCTGATATCTTTCTTATCATAACCTACAGTGTTTGGAAACCAGCTTTTGGAAAAAGAAAGAAAAGGTGTACACAATTGGATCTTTTTCTCATGAAAACTCTTCTCCGTAGTAGAAACAAGAGGGAGTCCCCCCCCCCAAAAAAATCACATAGATTGCACTTGGGCTCTGATGATTGCACTTGGGCACATAATTGCACTTGGGCTCTGATGAGGAACATGACTGAACACATGTCAACTCAGTGTGGTTCCAGCAGCAAACTTTATCACTTACATAATACATTTCAAATCCATTTGAAAAGCCTAGCAACCAAGGACCTCAAAATATAGCATCTTGCTTTGTCTTTGATAATACCATGATGATGCAACACAAATTGACAAGTTCAAAAGGGTCAGAGATGAACAGAAACCAATTGTTCTCCCAAATGTTCTCAGGCCCAAATATTCTCAGATTAAAAGAGGATTGGCATTTATGTTGTCTCCCTCCAAAACTGGCCTCCTGATGGACTATAGCAGCACTGCTCAGCAGGAACCAGATAGAATGGATATTGGATAAGGTGTCTCCAATGTTCTACTTACAAGCCTCGAGGGGAAAAAACAACAACCCAAAACTTAAGAACAACAAAGCATTTATTCCTGTAATAGGCATGGCTGGGTAAGACTTAAGAGCAATTTTTCAAATAGGTCAAATGGGGAAGGTACAAGGCAGCCAAATGCCCTTTCCTAGATGCTCTTCAAGTGTGCAAAGAAAATTCATTTGCAGCAAAGTGTGATAAGATAGAGAAGTGGGCCCTAACACAACTGCAAGACAATAACTACTTCTGTTCCAGTTACTCCAAGAGGAAAATGAAGGTGGACATTACCCATTCTGAACAGCCAGAATGTTCCATGATGACCCAAAATCAAGCAGATCAGTGGTGAGATTCAAAAAAAAATTACTACTTGTTCTGTGGGTATGGTTTGGTGGGCATGGCTTGATGGGCATGGCAGGGGGAGGATATTACAAAATCTCCATTCCAAACCCACTCCACGGGAAGGATACTGTAAAATCTCCATTCCCTCCCCTCCCCACTAACCTGCTTTCCAGCTCTGTTCTCCTGTGCAGAGCAACAAAAAAAAAAGACCCAAGCAATCAGCTGGGATTTGGGAGGCAGAGAAGAGATGGGGGTGGGGCCAGTCAGAGGTGGTATTTGCTGGTTCTCTAAACTACACAAAATTTCCGCTACTGGTTCTCCAGAACTGGTCAGAACCTGCTGAATATCACCTCTGAAGCAGATGCTTTAGAAAGCAGATGTGAAAAGATGACAATCTCTGCCCCTGTCTTCCATCTGAGTTTGTTACTAAGTGGTTGGTCATGAATGTTTGGCCCTCAGAGTTAAAACTGCTTCCTGCTATGGTGCTGGAACCATCATCTTTTAAGTTATACTCTAGTGACTTTGCCTATCTCAAAACATTCTGGACAACCCCTGCTCTCAATTGCTAAAAATTGGCAAAGATTACATGTTTAATCTACACACATACAATCTCTTATCTCTTTGGCTTATCATGTTGTGTAAACCCAGCCAATCATGGCTTATGACTAATACGGCCAATTTGGAGTCTCCGGCTTTAGATCTCTACTGTAACGTTTTTAGGACAACAAGAAAAAAAGACGGGAAAGGATCTAGAAGCTTTCCCTTAACAATGTACTACCTTTCGTATTTGTTTCCTTTTCCTTCAACATAGAACCATCTTTCAAAAGCAAGAAGGTAGGCAGGGGTAGGATTCTAATTTTTTAACAACCAGTTATGTAGGTGTGGCTTAGTTGGTAGGTGTAGCTTGGTGGCCAACTCAGTATCACTCACATCGAGGCACACATCTCCTCGCCTGGCCTCTCATGACTGTGGGGATGCTGCAACAGTTGTAAGTGTGAAAAATGGTCATAACTCCCTTTTTTCAGTACCATTGTAACTTTGAATGGTCACTCCACACAAGCAAAGTACCAGCAAAGGAGGGGGAAAAAAACTCCAGAGACATTCTTGAGACAGGAAGTTTAGTCCTGTCAAGAATGTAAAAAGGGTTAACGGAGAGGCAGTTTCTGTAAGCAACACCAGAATGTTTCCTTCCTGCCTTCCTAACAGGATTAGGCCAGTAATTTCTTCTAACAACCAGTTCTCCGAACTGCTTACAATGTTAGCAACCGGTTCTAGTAAAAAGGTGTGAACCTGTAGAATCCCACCTATGTAGGTAGGGGAGCACCAAAATGATATCCTTGGAAACAATAGAATAGCTGGATGCCATGTCCATTACTGCCAAATCTAAGGACCAATAGAGAGCTAGTGTTAGAGACAGTCCTCTTGAAATTCTTCTTCATCACTCCCATCTTCTGGAACCTTCTCCTTCAGGGCTTTCATTTGGTCCTCACACTTCAGCAGATTGAAGTGCTTGGCTGATTTTTGCTGCTCACAAAGTCAGCAAGATTCAAATACAACCTGAACACATCTTTTCAGGACGTTCCATTTCACCCAGACTTCCAAAATGTAAATATTTCAGCACCTATACATATCAGAATAAATTGAACTTTGGTTTTAATTTGTATACATTAATTCATCCTTAACTGTCTTGAGCCTTCCACAAACAGACAGCCTGAAGAAAGATATAAAACTAAGCAGAACTTATGTAGTAAACTGCTTTAAAATTCCATTTTCTGGGGAAGAATAACAAGGAAAAGCCAATGCCTTCATCCTTACTCATGACTTCTTGAAAAACTTGATGGTCCAGAAAGATGCTAAACTTCAAAGTGGCTTCAACTCAAACAAAAAAAGCCAACTTGGTATAAAACCAAGCATTTTTCAGAGTAAAGAACTTTGATCATGGGCTGAAATTTGACAGAGATGGGAGGTTAGAAAGAAGATGCAAGATTTAAGAAATATTGACGTATTTAATTCTATAGTAGAAAATGGGAAGGTAGCAGGGTGGTGGAAAGATCAAAACATATAATGCAGCTTGAGAAATTATGCTTGAAGTAGGTCCTGGATTTCACTTCTTGAAACTCTATCATTATTATTTGACTGATAGATTGATTTTGAATCCATGAAAAAAGTACCATGGTGAAAACTTTATTTCTGTCATATTTGGAACAAAATGAAATTCCTAGGATTTCTTCTTGCCAAATGTTATTATTCTTTAGATTGCAATATGCTGCTTTTGATGAATACTAAAAGTCGAAATTAAAATGTTATTCTATCAAAAAGAAAAAAAAATTAGAAGAATTTCATTCTCATAACACAGAAATATTTGTATGCTTCATAACTGCAATGTATTGATGCTGTATTTTACAGAGCGAAGCCCACTTCTTAACTCTCTAGGGAACTTAGTTATCTAGATATAAATTATTGAATCTTAACTTAGTTATCTGGGAATTTTTCCAAATGCTGTTAAGTGGATTTCTAGTAGCAGAGACATCCTTTCTGGAAAGAAGCATTGTTTTACAAACTCTGATGCACTGAAATGATTAGTAAAACAGGCTCTGAACCCTCTGGTCACTTAATCCACTAAGAAAGAACTAGCTCTAGCCAAATTAGTTTATTTTAAAACAGGGTGGGGAAACTTCAACTCTCTGAAGTTTGGAATAAAAATCCCAACATTCATCTGACTGTGGTTGATCAAGCCCAAAAACCATTGGAGTCATGGTTCCTTCATCTTTTATTCATAGAAAGAGCTGTCTAAAGCTATCAATTCCAGTTGCTACCCCAAAGAATGGAACAAATGCCTCAATTTGCATTTTCTTAATAAAATAAATCTTCTCTTATACTTGCCCCAGCTCATGCCAACCTAGTAGTTCAAAAGCATGCAAATGCGAGTAAATAAATAGGTACTACATCGCTTGAAAGTTGATAGTTGTTATGGCCTCTCAGTTGTTGGCTCTTCCAACAGCTGAATCAGAGGAGGAGGAGGAGGGAGAGGAGGTAGTGTGGGAGTCAGGATCAGCATCAAAGCAAAGAGAGCTCTAAGGGGAAAGAGGGAATGGAACTGGCAGAGAGAGAGAGAGAGGCAGAGCCTGGGCTGTCTGTCAGTCCTTAGATGGAAAGGCAACAGCCCCCAAGCTCTGGAGGTGGCTGATGAGGAAGAGGAGGAACAGCTGGGACCAGTGCCTGACATACAGAAGGCAGTGGACAGGAGAGCAGTGGAAATCTATGGGCCAGTCCTTGGGAAGGAAGAGCCACCGCTGCTAGAAAGGCCCCACCCTAGCTTTGGGGATAAAAGATAGGGGGCAGAGATGAACAGGTGTGGCAGACAACTATTTATCTTCTGGATGGACTTGTTAGCCTGCAAGAGAAACTTTTTGCCAGGGCTACCAGCATTCCCAATTAAAGGAATCTTTGAGTTCACACCAGAGGGTTTGTCATGTTTGGGGAGCTGGGTCAGAACAATAGTGTGACCACAGGAATGTCTTCGGACAATGTTGGGTCCCTCGGCTAAAAAATGGAGATGAGCACTGCTCCCTAGAATCAGACACAACTAGACCTTTTTTAAAAAATTATCCTCTTCAAATAATCTTGACCATTAAAGACAATGGTACAATTAGGAAGTAGTCACTTCTACATTGTGCATCTTGGACAATTTAGGAAGACTGGAAGTAAGTCATTGCATCCGTGGTAATGCAATTTTAAGGAGATTGCCAAGTATTTGGTGCTACTCCATGATCAGCATTATACACTGTGTCCGTCCCCTCTGTTTCATATTTCTTGGGGAGCCGGACTGCTTTTTCATCTTTTTTATATGGGTCAACTGTAAGTAGCCTTCCAATTGCCTTACCTCTAGTATGGATAAGGTATCTCAAGTCAAAGGTAGCAATATCACTTAGACTTATATACTGCTTCACAGTGCTTTACAGCCCTCTCTAAGTGGTTTACAGAGTCAGCATATCACCCCCAACAATCTGGGTCCTCATTTGATAGACCTCAGAAGGATGGAAGTTTGAGTCAACTTTGAGCCTGTCAGGACTGAACCGCTGGCAGTCGGCAGAATTAGCCTGCAATACTGCATTCTAACCACTGCACCACCAAGGCTCCAGATGGTAGAGAGAAGAACTAAACTGTCCCAATCTCTTTGGAAGGAAGGAAAGGGTTTTAAAGAAATAGATGCAAGACATGTTTCATAAGAAATAAGAATTTTAAAAATGTGCAATTCCTACCTTGAATACGCTAACTATCACCGACCAAGGCATCTGTGGAAGCTTGCAGAAAACCCTATTCAAAGCTAACCTCATAGTAGAGACCACAGTTGAACCAGACTCTAACCAGCTTTACTAACTATCTGCTACCCCAATGCAGTTACCAGCTCCAAAAATTTACTGTACATCAACAATTCATCAAGCTTCCCTCTAGTCAAGAGCTGACACTTCAGGTGTGAAACACAATATGCAATTCTAAGATACTTTTTTCTCTCAAGTTGGTATAAAGGCAACAAATATAGAGGTATGTTAGCAAATCAGTGCTCTTTAAATGTGAGAAATCTTGCAATGAAATATGCTCACAGTCCTTTGACAAAACAACATTCAAGATACTGTCAGAAGATACAGACTTAGGAGAAGGAAGGGAGAAACAAAAAGTTTTTTAAAATGCTGCCTACATATAACAAGGGAGGGAGGGATTTTTTTTCAGTGCCATTGTAATTTTGAACAGTCACTGTTCAATGAAGTGTTGTAAATTGAAAACTACCTGTAGCTCTGGTGGCTTCTCCTGTTAGAGCATAGCCTAATACTCCTGACCATAGATGAAACAGCAGGATGCTTCAGTGCTTAGATACAGCTGCCATAATTTTGTCTCCAACAATGACATTTGTAGTGGTAGAAGGTAGAAGATACATTCTGGATTAAGGGTGAAAGGTAAAGGTACCCCTCGCATATACGTGTTAGTCATTTCCAGCTCTATGGGGCATTGCTCATCTCCGTGACAAAGCCAAAGAGAGCCAGTGCTGTCCGAAGACATCTCCGTAATCATGTGGCTGGCATGACTAAATGCCGAAGGCTCACAGAACACTGTTACCTCCCACCAAAGTGGTCCCTATTTTTCTACTTGCATTTTTTAACTTGCTTTAGAACTGCTAGGTTGGCAGAAGCTGAGACAAGTAACAGGAGCTCACTCTGTTATGCGGCGCTAGGAATTCAAACCACTGAACTACCAAATTTTCTGATCGACAAGCTCAATGTCTTCGCCACTGAGCCACTGAGCCATTGAGCCCCAAGGATTAAGCATACATTAAGGCTATTGCAGAACATATTTAAAACTGGGAAGTTCTTCCTGTAGTGGCCTTCAGATTCCTAAGAATTGTGAGTTTGTGTGCATGAAATCAGGATAATTTTCTTATCTTAAAGGTAGATTTTACAATATCATTCATGCCAAAGTGAACCAGGTACAATTGCTTCTTAAAAAGCATACACAAATATACATTTTAAAACCTTTTTGGTTTTTTTTAAAATATTTCAAAGATTAGCCACCCAACAAAGTGTTTGATGATCCTTTACTCTTACATACACCACACCATCCCTCTGCATACATATTCCCAATGCTTCCAGATATACTGGTCAGATTTTATGTAAAAGAATGGTCACACTCCAATCAGAAAGACTCATATTGGGAATGGAGGGGAAGCAAAAGAGAGTTTCAACTCTCCAGGACAGACATTCTCTGATCCAGGTGACAATCCTTGTCAAAAAGGATTCCAAAAAACCATTTCATTCCTAAAATAGTCTGTTCAAGTTTTTATTTTGCTTTAATTCTGTTTTTTTTAATATTTTAACTGTTATTGTATATGCTTGTATGGTTTCATTTGTAAACGACCCAGAGTCACATAGATGAGATAGTGGAGTATAAATTTGATAAATAAAATAGACACTATCATAAAGACCAAAGTTAGTTATGTCTTGATCCATGCTGATCTGTCAATTCGATACAATGGCCCTCTTAGTCTAAGAGTCATGGTGGCACAGTGGTTAGAATGCAGTATTGCAGGTTAATTCTGCTTACACTGCCAGGAGCTTGATTCCTTCAACCCTGATTGACTCAAGGTTGACTCAGCCTTCCATCTTTCCAGGGTTGGTAAAATGAGGACCCAGATTGTTGGGGGCAATAGGCTGCAATCTGCAAACTCCTTAGAGAGTGCTGTAAAACACCATGAAGCAGTATATAAGTCTAAGCACTGTTGCAATATTGCCCTGCCTTTCTACTCAGGATCAATATTTCACTACTAGAAACCCTGCAAAGATAGACATTTGGAGCAAGATCTCTAAACATGGTCACTCCACAATCAGATTTTTGTAAAGTGATTTAACTGACAGATGTTGCTGAAATGGACGAATTGACTTCTTTGATTACAGTCATTAATCTTTAAACATGAAGCATCTGAATGGCCTCCTAGAAGTCACAAGTACGGTTCTTAAGTTCTCATTTCCTGCCACTCTTTTTCTGGAAAACAGAAATTTAAAAAAGAGAGAGGAGTTCTGTGATGGTCCAATCAGCTCCACTTCTTTCCCATGTTTCATGCATGCATGTGGACATACACACACCCAGGTTTCAGGGGACAAAGGCAAATCTGAAATACTGAGTTCTAAACCTGAAATTTCACTCCAGGGTTTCTGTTCTGGACATTTAACAGAAGAACCAGTTAGTCTTAAGCTTCAGAGAAGGAGAGCCTAATTTAGCCCAAACCACCTAGGGCAGACGTGTCAAACACAAGGCTCTCCTGGAAAATGCAAGGGGCTGGCTGTGAGGACTCAGAGTGTAACACAAATGTAACAAAATCCAAAATGTAAATAAATGTCCTTTAATGCCTCCAGCTTGGCCCCTCTGTTCAATAATTCTCAGTTGTAGATAAAACGTATTTAAAAATAGTCTTCAAAAGAAAGCAATACAGTTCAAACTCAATGAGCAGATAGAGGTGAACTAAAAAACCAAAATAAACTACAATGAAGGAATTTCCACAACGGAACAGGAGAAGTATTTACCAAATTCAAGGAGATAACAAAGCACAGTCTGTTGGAAGGATGCCAACCAAGATAACTTCAGACCAAAATAAAACACATTTGCTTCTGGCAATCTTAGATGTGTTCTAACCATCTCTCTAATAGACCCGTCTCCCCAGCTGTAACCAGTGTGTCCCAGGATGCAGAGGGGATGGGCCTGGTTCTTCCCAGCTGGCCTCAGCCCTTCTCCAACCTCCTCCACAACCTCCAGAGCCACACCTCCACTTCCTGTTGGTTATTCCTTCTCTCCCTCAGAGTGCGACTCTACCAAGGACATGACACTGGCCCACATCACTTTGGCCCAGTCTACCCAATGCAAAGAGGAAACATCAGGCCAGCAGTTTGGGGAGTGGTGTCAAGCTGCCCATACCCACCCCATTAGCCACACCCACTCAATTGGCCACCCCCTCCCACTCCTTGAGGTCAACCACAACCCCGACGCAGCCCTCAATGAAATTGAGTTTGACATCCCTGACCTAGGGAATATTTGGGATGGATATCAATCTCATACAGTTATAGTGTTGACAGGACCTCGATGTCAACATGCCATGTTCCTTTGTCTTCATTTAGTTAAACGTAGTATACTCACCCTATATGTGCACCTAGATAAAAATGGGATGCGTGGGTGAGCTGCTGTACACCTATGAAACATAACCCAATGCTCTACTCCCAAATGCTACTGTAGGCTCCATCATACACAACCAAGAAAGACAGACCTGGATTTACTGCAGAGTAATTCTTCCTTACCAATAAGAGTCAGGCGAGATATGCAAACAAATAAGCCAAATATTTCGGGCAAATTGAATACAGCACAGCTTTCAAGGGGAGCATGATACGGGATAATTGTGAATCACACAGCAGCATGGAACGGCTAAGGTTCTGTGCACCAAGTTGTCTTGCAGAGGCACATTAAACAACAACACTAAGTTGAGGCCATATGCTCAGCTAAACATCACAGCTCTGTTGCAGAAAATCTTATTCTTGGCACGTTCTGTTAATAGAAACACATGGCAAACAATATTAACCCCATCACTAATCAAGCTTAAAAGCTTTTCCTGGAGAAAAAAAAATATTGAGAAATTGCTGTTAAATAATTGCCGCATGGGTTCAGAACTCCAGAGGGCAGCAGTAAAATCCAAATTGCCAAAAAAAAAACCACAACCCCAATAATTCATCAGATTTATATGTCCACCCATGTCACAGAAAGCAACTCCAAGCAGCATATAATGACTGAAAGATATGTATATAAACAGTCATTATTAAAAATATAAGACCATCAAGTGAATATATGCTATACTCAGGGATGTAAAACTGGTGGACCGCGGGCCAGATGCATCATACAGGCCACCCCCACCCCACCTCCGTGAATGGGAAAATGTCACAAAACATCACATGATAACAATATGACGCAGTGAGTTTGACACTCATGTGTTATGGTATTATAGGTCTCAAGGAACTTCTGGAACACTAACAGAGATGGGACACCCTGGCACAAAAGACCCACTTCTTGGAGCCCACCAAATGTGATTCTTTGGCAAACTGGACCCACAACATGTCTTCTGTACCAGATTTGATGGGAGATGTAACTGGGCAGAGCCCACCCAGTCCAATCCCATGACATGTTTTAAAGTTAAAATCAGCATCCTGTTTTGGACCAGAGGTGGTATCCAGCAAGTTCTGACCAGTTCTGGAGAACCAGTAGCAGAAATTTTGAGTAGCTTGGAGAACCGACAAATACCACCTCTGACTGGTCCCAACCCCCTCTATTCTTTGCCTCTCGAGTACCAGTCTATCGGCTGAGTCTTTTTGGTTGCCCTGCACAGGTGAACGGAGCTGAAAAGCAGGTTAGTGGAGTGGGGAGGGAATGGGGATTTTGCAGTATCCTTCCCCTGCCACGCCCACCAAGCCATGCCCACTAAGCCACACCACACTCACCAAGCCACACCCACAGAACCGGTCATAAAAAAAATTGAATCCCACCATTGATTTGGACCCAGAAGCAAACTTGCCACTCTGTTGCTTTCTGTACCAGTTGAAACTTCTGGATGCTCTTCAAAGGCAGGCCCACATAAGTACATTACAGCAGAGTGACTGGAACAGGAACAGAGTCCCCCTACCCCACCCCACCCTAATCTCGGAACAGGCACAACTGTCACACAACACAAAGATGTGGAAATTAGACAAAAATGCACAATTGCAGCACTATCTCAAAAACATTCCCCTGGCTTTCTGATGACAATGCTGCCACACAATTATTGCAAAGTTGTATATAAGCATTAACAGTTCTTCCCTTGTGCATTTCAGTATCATACACACAATATGTCCCTGCTCTGTATCATTAAAACCTATGCACAAATTTGACCCTAATCACTTTGCATATGGCAGGCATAGAAGCTTGCATGATTACATCAATCATTATCATCACTACTGTTGCTACTTTTTAAAGATATATCTCACCCTGCCATTGGCCAAAATGGCCAATAGCAATTTTTTAAACCTTATAGAGAATTAAAGTGTCATTTACATTTGCTAAACCAAACAAAATAGATTCTCTTTGATGGCCCATCTCTTTAAATCAACACGGCTGGCATACTACTGCAATTCTGATAGATAAATGCAAATATATGCAAAGTGCAACCCATCAATGCTAAGTTTGATTGTTGCTTCTGTTTATAAGGTCAACTTAACAAATCTCTCACCTGAAACAGCCTTCTTCCATGACAGTTCTGCTTTCTGTCTTCCAGATGCTCCAGATTTTCTCTGTTCTCTTTCAAAGCGCTGCCCAATCTTTCTCTCACACTCTGCACACCAGAACAAGCTGGCTTCAATCAATGTGCTTTCTCCATTTGAGGTACAGAGCAAGTAGCCACTGCTGCTACCCCCTACTCTCCCTTGTCTGTTTAGGACACTTTGAGATAGAGCTGGGTTGGAAAGATAAAATGGAAAATGCAAGACTTCAATGCTAAGACAAGCAGTTTGATCTTTGTCCACCTCGAGGAACTACAAAAAAGTGTGAAAAACATCCTCATCCTTCCCAACCTGAACAGGAAAAAATTCCTGTTCTAGTTTAGCCTAAAATAGTGGACACTGTCATCCTTTTCTCAGGGAGATAATATTTGAGAGGTTTGGACTATCTTAGACTTCAATGCAGATGCTTATTTAGCAAAAAAAAAAAAAAAAAGTGAAATGGGGACACCAAAACAAAAACATTTTTGATGGGCTTTTTCAGAAGTTGGCTGCCACTTGTCTTCAAGATATGCAGATAATTTGCAATCTAAAATTTTGTCCTATCAATAAAAAAATATTTGTAGCTCAGTGTTAAAACGAAGGGGTCCTTGGTGTTCTCTGG
This sequence comes from Laticauda colubrina, assembly GCA_015471245.1. Taxonomy (NCBI): domain Eukaryota; kingdom Metazoa; phylum Chordata; class Lepidosauria; order Squamata; family Elapidae; genus Laticauda; species Laticauda colubrina. The sequence continues at coordinate 10,297,210 of BLBF01000058.1, forward strand.
GTTTGGTTCTTTTCATCGCTAGTCAGCACTAACACCGATGATGTTACCCAGTTTGGCTAATGAAAACTCTGCAAGAAAACAACCAAGTTCAGAGACCACCAAGGGCAGAGGTGGTATTCAGCAGGTTCTCACAGTTCTGAAGAACCGATAGCGGAGATTTTGAGTAGTTCAGAGAACCAGCAAATACCGCCTCTGACTAACCTTGCCCCCATCTATTCTCCGCCTCCTGAGTCCCAGCTGATTGTCTGGGTCTCCTTTTGTTGCCCTGCACAGGAGAACAGAGCTGGAAAGCAGGTTAGTGGGGTGGGGAGGGAATGGGGATTTTGTAGTATCCTTCCTCTGCCATATCCACCAAACCACTCCACACCCACCAAGCCACGCCCATAGAACAGGTAGTAAAAAAATTTGAATTCCACCACTCATCAAGGACCCCAAATTTTCTTATGCTTGGGGGGGGGGGAAGAGGCATCTCGTTTGCTACCTCATGCTCAAGTTCTTTCAGAACGTCTTTTGAATTTCTCAGGGTGAGAGGTATTTTTGAGCTTCCTTGTAGTTTGATATGTTGGGTGAGTTGCTTTCTGCCATCATCTAAGCCTTCTTTGGAGGAAACATCTCACCCAGAGACAAACGTCCCAATTCAGCCAAAAATTTCTGGACTCAACTGCCAAGACTTCTCATCACCTCTGAGCCACAGAAATCAAAACCAAATCACTTATCTCTTTCTGTAGCTTGCTTCCTTCAGTAGAAACTGACACTGTCGGGAGAGTGTGATTACAAAAGTGGCCAGTGAATAAATGTTGGATTAAAGCTTCCATCATGAAGAGCTATTAGCCGCATTGCCTGGAGATAAGGAGCACCATAGTCCAAGACATTTGAACAGCAGCAATCACTCTTCAACTTAACTATGGTTTGCTGAATTAGGCTAGTGACCTGGGTTCATATGGAAGAAAAACTAGTTCCAGCCCAATTAGCCCAATCAGTTGAAGAACAAATACACATCTTCATACATTGTGCTTATGTTTTAATCGACATGCTGCATGAATCCAATGCACAGCTTCAATGCATTGCGCACATGCAGAAAATGAGGCAGTTAAATAACCACATTAAGTACATTTGCAAAAAATGGGTCACTGAGCCAACGATCTAGTTAACTCCATTCTAGCTATGAACTTGTGCAGCCTTAGGCGAAATCCAGCACCATGGTTAAAACCATCCAATTTTAAAACCATCCATACTTTTAACCATTTCTACTTCTTCTGGAGGGCCAAGTGTTTCCTTGATACCTTTCAGGTGTGTAAGGCAACTCCCAGCTTTCTCAAAAATTGCCATGGTGGGTCTTGTATGCACACATCTCGGAAATGCCAAACTGAGAAACATTGCTCTACTTAAAAACCACCACAGTTTATTATTTTATTCATGGGATTTATATGGCCAACTGTCTCATATGATTCCAGATAGCCAAGTAGGGCTTTAACAGTGAAAAGCAGCACCTTGATTTACCAAGTAAACAACTGGAAGCCAGTGCAATTCATTGTTGTGGTGTTTCTCAGGTGGGACACTCATGGGGCACTCAAAATAGCAAATGCCACATCATTCTGCACAAGTTGCAGCATTTTAGAGGGTTTTCAAAAGCAGTTCCATTGCAGTAAATCCAAAGAGAAGATGACCAAGGCATGGGTGACTGTCAGAAAGGTCTAGCTTACCTAATTCCTCTCTTTATCTGACCAGAATCCTCCCTCTCCACATCCTTAGCTGATCTTCAAAAGTTCAACTTTGTGAGAGAGAGGATAAAACCCAATCTTCTTTACCACACCTAGCTTTTTCACCTTCTCTCATGCAATAGAGGCCTTACCTTTTGCTTTTGAACCCAAATCAAGAAACTGCAAAAGGGTAACAACTCCAGTGATTTCATGTTGGGATGTGCTTGTCTTTGTCCTTCATACTTTCTGTGAAACCCTTTCCAAGGAGCCATAACCAAAAAGTGCAAGGTTAGGAGGCCTGTATTCAGTGATAGTTCAAGGTGGAGAAGATAACACAAAACAATAGATCACAGTCAAAGAAATATATAGCATTTGGGAATAAGTTGTGGAATCTCAAATAAAGTTGTGAGAGTTTTTTAAATGTGGAAAGGTTTAATAAAAATTATATATAAAAAAAGAAATAATATCAGGCTTCCTTTGACTCAGTGGTCACATTGATGGAAGTAGTCCTCAACTTAAAACAAACCAATGTGTTCGTGGTTATAGTTTATTCTACCGAACTCTTGTGGTTTGTTAACTGGGGTTGATGGTTCAGCATCTTGGCAAAACTCAGCTGAGTTAGTTAAGTTTGCTCACAATAAACCATGGTGAAACTAGCCAAGGTTTAGCATGATTCATATACAGGTAATCCCTGATTTACAACATGCCAATGAGTTCACGGTTTTAGTTTATTCTACTCAACTCTTGTAATTTGTTAACTAGGGTTGGTGGTTCAGCATCTTGACAAAACTCAGCTAACTGAGTTAGTTAAGTTTGCTCAATATAAACATGGTGAAACTAGCCAAGGTTTAGCATATACAGGTAGTCCCAGTTCATTTAGTGACTGTTGAAAGTTACAACAGCACTGAAAAAAACTGACTTATGACCGTTTTTCACGCTTACCACCATTGTAGCATTCCTGCGGTCACTTGATCAAAATTTGAACATGTGGCAACTGGTTCATATTTATGACAGTTGCAGCATCCTGGGGTTATATGATTCCCCTTTTTTGACCCTCTCACCAGCCACATCAATGGGAAAGCCAGATTCACTTAACAACCATGTAACTAATTTAACAACTACAGTGTTTCACTTGGGCAACAGTGGCAAGAAGGGTGGTAAAATGGGGCAAAATTCACTTAAAAACTGTCTCACTTAGCAACAGATATTTGGGGCTCAGTTGTGTTCGTAAGTTGAGGACTACTTGTGTGGGCCACCTTCAGCAATCTGACAGAAATGCTGCAAAGATCTAAATTAGGGGTCTTCAAACTTGACAGCTTTAAGACTTGTGCACTTCAACTCCCAGAATTCCTCCTCCAGTCATGTTAGCTCAGGAATTCTGGGAGTTGAAGTCCACAAGTCTTAAACTTGCGAAGTTTGAACACCCTTGATCTAAATAGACCAGTTTTCCAATACCCAATTTTAGGATGACCTGTCATATATAACACCAGCTGATCAGGTGCAATAGCTCATTTTTCTCCAGCTTGGCCCCTTCCAACAACATGAAATCTTGACTTGTAGAATGACATGGTGGCTAAAACATCAAAGGAAGGAAGTCCATTGCTTGTTCTCCAACCTGCAAACCAGTGAAGGGAGAGAAAGGTATATATACATCCAGACATACCCACAAGCCCCTCTCTTAGAGCCAGAGCTGAAATATTCCATCCCTCATTGTTTCTACTGCAGCACCTTGATCTTCACCCGTGCTTCAGCACGTTGTAGAACAATGACGTATCTGAGAAAGTAATTGAAAATATGGAAACAGAAGATTTTCCAGGAAACTTTGATGATGCTTCTACACCCAAGTGAACTGGATGTGCTTCGTACATGAGCTACAGATCACAAACCCATTAGAAGTTCAGGCTCCACTCTTCCAGCAGCACAAAGCAACATCACGACTGTGGTTTTTGGAGGTGTCATGCTGCCTTCACAGCAGCAGTCCAGATCAAACATTGCTTTGTTTTGATGTGGCCACTGCCCTTGAAAAGAACAACACGGAGGACTTTCCCTCTGAGCGTGACTCCCTGGAACTCTTTTGTGTGTGGAGGTCCATAAATCACCTGTCCCACCTGCCCTGCATCTCTAAGGCCTGTTATTTATGCAACTTCAATACCGATGTGATTATCATCCCAACACGCTGCAGACAAGGGAGGTCCCAAATTGTGCTGGAGGAGACAGCGGTGGCTGACAGACAGACAGGAAAGCAGGAAGGGAAAGATGTCGCATCACAGCTTTGCTCTTTCAGACAACTCGATGCTGGTAGTCAAGAGTAAATCCAAAAGACCAAAGCTATACAGCACTTAGTGTCTTTGTTGATCAAATACAGAATCCTGAAGATCTCTGCTTCTTGAAGGAATGCCGGCATAAGCTCTATCGGTTGCATGATTCCTCTAGAATGAATTTGAAATGATGAAATGAAATTGGAATTTTTAAAAAAGGTGATAAGCCTCTGGGTTCCTTCTAATAATGCATTTCTACACTTTCATGTGATTTCAGGTTTCTTTTTCCAAATCAAAACCAAGATAATTAGAAGGGAAAAACAAGTATTACTGGGCCAAATCCTGTCCCTCAATATCTGAGATAACAGATAATCAGAGTTGGAAGGGACCTTGAAGGTCATCTAGTCCAACCCCCTGCCCAAGCAGGAGACCCTACACTATTTCTGACAAATGGCAGTCCAGTCTTTTCTTGAAAGCCTCCAGTGATGAAGCTCCCACAACTTCCGAGAGCAACTTCTGTTCCATGGGCTGATTGTTCTCACTGTCAGAAAGTTTCTCTTTATTTCCAGGTTGAATCTCTCCTTGTTCAGTTTCCATCCATTATTCCTTGTCTGGCCTTCAGGTGTTTTAGAAAATAGCTTGACCCCTTCCTCCTCTCTGTGGCAGCCCCTCAAATATTGGAAGACTGCTCTCCTGTCTCCCCTGGTCCTTCTCTTCACTAGACTAGCCAATGAATCTTCTCAATCTGATAGAAATGGAGAAGCTTCCCTTATTTTCAATATGCTTGTGATTTTTATTTTATTTTTTTGCCTTTCTCTCTTGAAGCTGTGTTTTTGGAGGGCTGGCTTTCTGATTGCTGGCTTCTTCAGAGTGAAAGGGACAGATTACAGCTTATGAAGATAGCAACCTAAATCATGCTTTTCCTTCAAGAAAGAGCCATCTGAGGGGGACCAGAATAGCTCTCCCTTTAAGCTGGCATCACTTTTTCATAGAAAAATTCCATCAATACTTTAAAATACTTCAAAATTCCATCAATACTTTAAAATTTTGGAAACTCGATTGTTTCTGGCTGTCTTTCCATCCAGCAAATATATTCTGGGTGAAGGCTCCAGGATATATGAATTTCCCTCAGTTTTACAATTCGTGTTTGAATGCATGCACATACACATTAAAATTCTTTATGAAACTTCCTGGGGCATCTTCTGCAAGCATCAAGACTGTACTATTTTATATTTAACATTTGACATCCAAAGGTTTTATGCCACAGGAGTCAACATTTGACAGCAAATGCCTGGCATTTTACTAAATTTTACTCTGAGTCATCTATCAGAAACTGTCAGATATGTACTGAAGCAATCTGACAGACCTGAACAATGACGTGCAGTGGAGTTAACAACAGCAAGACAATACAACTCATCTTGGCCATCAAAAACAGACCACGTTTCAATTATTTCCCAGTGAATTTTGGCTCTGTCATTGTTGGTCAAATTTGGAATGTGGGGTGGAGGAAGCAGAATCTTACCTTTCATGGACCTGCCTCTCTGATGTACATTATTGAGGGACTTAGCTGAGAATAAAATATCCTGCTGTTAATAGGAAAAAATAAAATAAAATCCAGCTTGATAATTTGGAGGCTTGTCATTCCAACTAGCCAATTTTCTTCCATAAAGCATTAAAGAAGAAACCAGCAATTATTTTTTATTTGCTGCTCATGATAGGCAGGAATAATGGGGGCAATATACCTAAAAGGCATGATTTGTAGAAGACTATTCTACATCAACTCTTTGGCTTTACATTTCCATATTCAAGAGAATCTATGAATTGAAAGGAGCTTTACCCGTTTTATCAAATTCATTACCATTATCAATGATTGAATCATCAATTGAACTCCTTAATCAGGATGAGAATTCACTGAACTATCTCCAAATCCCATTTTGGAAACTTCTGGTGCGTAGAATATAAAATGATGAGTCCTCAATTTTTCTTCACCATGAACTCCTTTAAATACCTTTTGTGGCATGAACCATGGTCACAGACCACCAAGACTTAACTCAAGATTTAAATTTCAAGCTTTCACTGACGACATCGCATCTCTTTTTCTATTGACAAGCAAATCCACACGGGCAGGTTTAACCAATTCCATTTTTTTTTATTCAAGAATTGCCTTTAATACTAAAATGCCATTGAGTTTTGAAGCAGAGGTAAAAAGAAAAGTCACATCAAAAAGAGGGAAACTAAGTTTTGCATCGGATTTTTTTTAAAAAGAAAGAAAAAAAAACCAAAGGAGAAAAAAAAATAAAAACCAACATGGCATGTACACCAATCTTTTTTGTTTTAACAGTTGTAATAATTTAATAAAGCCATTTTTTTTCTCTCTTTTTTTTAAATCATTTTTCAATAAAATAGACAGCATGGTGATTTTTCACCCACCCCAAGTTTTCCCTGTTTACAATGATTCAATCACTGTGAAAATGTACATAACATACATATCAGCATATACAACAAGGTTTTGTTCTTTGTATCGTCAGCAACAGACACTGCGAAGAAACCTAATGTAGACAAGTCCCATCGAGATCCGTCCTCTGGGAAGCCACAATTCTCAGTGACATTCAGGCTGTGTCCCTCATCCCTTTTTGCAGTAGGACTTCAGGCATTTCAATTCTGCCACTTTTAGACCTTAGACTGGATGAGCAGCAGGTCAATTCCATTGCAGAAAAGCTCAAATTAGTGCCAGGTCATCTCTTTGTCATAAAGATTACAACATTCCAGCTTGAATCAACTGAACATCAGTTGATGCCAGAAATAAATCCATTTTTCACCAATCACACACACACACACACACACACACACACACACACACACACACACATATATATATATATATATATATATATATATATATATATATATATTCCCAGGTTCCTTCGCTAAAGCGAACACAACTTTAACACAGGGTCAATAACTATCTAACATTGCAAAAGGCAGCAGTGGAGACACAATCATCCCGATTTCTCCAGCAGCAAAATGAAGTTTCTGCTTGGGAAGAGTTGTCTTATTTCCTTTCCTCCCTACTTGGAGAGTTCATATTCAGCGTATTAATGGAAGAATGCATTCTTTACACTTTTTTTTTATTCTTATTTTTGTCTGGGAAGGGAAGGGAAAGGGTTGGAAAAGCACAATGCAGTACAATGCATGAGATCCTCAAGCCTGTCAGCTGCACAATTTGGGAGGGGGGAAAAAACACAGAGAAAAGAGCAACAGCCTCACTTGGATGACACAATTAAACAAGCATGTCTCCCATCATATCCTGGGATTGTCTTTAACCAGATCTTCCCATGCGAACAAATGTCACACAACCACAACAGCCCAAAATGAAAGGGAAGTATTTAACCCAACAAAGGCACCTGCCCAATCACCGGTTGATCAAAGGGAATGAAAGATGAGGTTTTCATGTTGTTTGGGGGTTCTTTTTTTCCTTCTCTCCACAAGGAATCTCTCAAATTCATTCATGTTATGCTATATTTGGAGCTGCCTATTCAGAGAATTAAATTACAGTGGCAGATAGGAAGCTTCGCTTGAAATCAAAACCATATTATGCCCAACAGAAAAATGCAGAGTGGATTCAACAGGTGAGCAAAGCAATTTTGAAAAAAAGAGGAGGAGGAGAAAGAGGAGGTGGTGGTAGTGGTAGTGGGCACTGCGTTTTATGATGATTTCCAAGAATGGAATTATGGAGCTATAATGCTAAGAAAATATAAATTTGTTTTCATAAAGGTTCACCAATGGCTCAGATAAAATGCTGATGTCACAAAGCCAGTATGTTCTGTGAAAAAGCCCTTGGCATTGAGAGCAGGATTTGATCTGCCAATAAAGAAGAATATTTGTAGCTCAGAGTTGACATGAGGGGTCCTTGGGTGCTCTCTGAGCTTGGTTGTTTTCTTGCAGACCCAAATTACATAACATCACCAGTGTTCGGTGCACTGATGATGTTACCTAGTTTGGATAATGAAACGTCTGCAAGAAAACAATCAAGCTCAGAGAGCACCAAGGACCCTTCAAAATTCAATCCAATTCATAGACCCAACGAACGTTTTTTTGAGCTACAAGATGGACAAAAATGGTCTGAAATGTGGTTTGCTTACATGGGGCCAGGTTCTCACACTGTATGCTAATCACGTTTAGCAATCACAATACTTGGCTTTGCTTCACTTGCTAAGCTGAAAGCAAAACATTGTAGTCCAGCATGACGTAGAAAGCCAACCCGTGAAAACCTATTGGGAAGCTCAAGGCTGTGTTTTGCATGGAAGGGAACCTGGGTTCAACTTCTGGCGTTTTCAGGGGAAAGACACCTGAAAACATGGAGATAAGGTTTTCTGCAGGGGGGAGAGGAGAGCAAGGGACACTTCTTTCAGAATGAGATTGTGCAAATGACACAAATTATTCATTCAATGATTATATCATCGTGGTGTCTATCAGACACCTATGCCTAGAAAGTCACACTTAATCAGTATAGGAAATGCTGAAAACATAAAGCCGTTGCCTACATTTTTGCATGTTTTAGCCTCACTCTGTGTAAAAGAAAAAAAGAAAGAAAGCTATATTGGAATCTGCATAAAAAGAGTGTGAACCCAGTCAAATGATTGGTGCCATCCAAAATCACCCACTTGTTCACAGATAAGGACACTGAAATATGTCCCTCCTTTCTCTCATTTCCTAGAATAAGCTGGCATTGTTACAGGCAGCTGTTCCAATCAGCTTTAAGCCTAGAACTAGGCTTGCAAAGAATTGAATCAGGGCCAGGAATTTTGACTGACAGCCTCTTCAAAAGGAGAACAAATGCAGCATGTTGAAGAGGTGAAATCAGAAGCCGGAGGAAGTTTCTAGAAAGTTTGCATACCGATTTTCTGCAACATTCAGGGTGGAATTATTTCCATCCTTCTGTATCCATTCGTCAAACTTCCATGCTAGGTACAAGTTGCTGGATCTGAAAATCCAACCAGACTGAAGAATGCTTGTTAGATGAAGACCATACATCAGAACTTGATTTTCATTGCTTCCACTAACAATCTGCCATTTCCCCTCTCTCCTTTTTTTACACAAAGCACACACAGTGTTAGAAAAACAGCTTCCAAAATGTTTCAGGGAAATGCGCTCATTTAAAGGTCCTCAGAGTAGAACATTTGAAGATAGGGAGTAGCCAAAACTCATCATGGCTTCCCAAAAGCAGGATGTCACTAAAAAGCTTTGAACTACAGTCTTGTTTTACAGACTAGATGAGAAGATATGGAGCAAAATGAAACTACTAATTGTCAAAATCCAAAAGATGGAAAAGCAAGAACTTCGTACTTAGCTATCAACATAAATCAGAACCCCGGGTGTGATGTGATTGAGGAATGCAATATCACTGTTAGCTATGACCTCCTCAGATTATATTGAGCTAAATTCCCAGCATCCCTGTCTATTATACATGCTGTGGCTTCTGGACATGGTAGTTTAACATTGAGACCTGGTTTGGTCTTGTGTTGAAGGCACCAGAGTAGAAACTAGGAGCCTGAGAGTTCTAGTCCTGCATTAGCAGGGTGACTTTGGGCCACCACCACCCCTCTTTCTCTCTCTTTCTCTCAGCCCAATCCAATTTTTACATAATTTTGTAATGAGGAAAATGGGAGGAGGAAGGAGAATTAGGTATGTCTACCACCTTGAGTTATTTATAAAAATAATAAAGGTGGGATTCAAAAATAAAATTTACAAGGGTTATAAGTTGTTCTACCACTACTTTAAAAGACCCCCTGCACTTCCTATATCTCTGCAATATTTATGTCAACTCATAAAATATAGAGTTGCCAACAGGAAGGGAGGAGAAAGCATTGGGCAGCTTGCATTCCAAAAATGTTTCAAAGATAGTTTCTAGGTGACCGAGGTTTCTGCCGTGCAAAATTCTAATGATTGATGATTCTTGGCTATGGAAGTATCCCACTGGAGAATATAAATTATGATACACCTAGGGGGTGGGGGAAAACCATGGCCAAGGGTGACAATGAATTACATGTCTCAGAGTCGGCTACACCCAGGCAGCGCCGGCATTTATTTACTCCTAATAAATCTTTACATTTGAAAATCCAGCTAGAGACTCATGATTTAAATGGGGGTAACTACTGGAGCCCTGACAATTTAAAGATGAGATGTGGAATATCTCTTCTGGATTCTCAACTTCTGGTTGATTTTTTGCCCTGTTCCACATGTTCTTCCTTCAGGCACATTTTTCTTTTGACTGTTATGACATCACTATTGTTCCTTTTTCTTTGTGCAATGCAATGAAATAAAACAAAATAAAGTGACAAGGGCCTCTTTATTTCAAATGTATCCATGGATAACATTTCTTTTTGCTTCTGCTGCTGTCATAGGCTACCTACAAAGAATTCAAGGGCCTGTGTGTGATTCTTATTATTGATTTCTTTTTTAAAAATTCAAATAACCAGGCAAACCAAATTTCCTGAAGCACAAGGCAAAGCAGAACACCCAGCTCTATCTATCTTTCAACTCTTTTTTCCCTTTTCCTTTTCTTCTGAAGAAAATAAATTACTCCAAGCTTATTTGATTTCCAGGACAAACCCCCCCCCCCCAAAAAAAAAAAAAGAACTGGAAGTTATTTTTGTGTAGTTTTTTTTTTATTAAATAAATGTGGAGAACTTTCCTTTTTTAAAAAATAAAAAATAAAGCTAGAGAAAGGCCATGAGTTGTCCCACAGGACACCTTTTTTTCCCCTTTGATTGACAGAGCAAATATTTGAAAGAACCCAATATATCTTTCTACCACACTGATCTTTAGTCTCTCTAAAGCAAGCTGGGAACAGAAAAACACGAATAGAAGAAGGATCAATGACAAAAATGTCATATCAGTTTTATCACTATGCCTCCTACATTGTTATCCCTATCCCTGTTTAAATTTCTCCCTCTTTTTTTGTGAATAAAATATTTCTTGACAAAGTTGAAAATAAATTTTCATTTTGTTTTTGGGGAGAGGACAAAGTCACAAACATTACATGTGCATATTTAAGGAGACACTAAAGGGTTTGCTGATTTCTTTATACAATGGCTTCATTGACAATACCTTCATTCCTTTTAGCTTGGGATCTAAAACTCATCATTAGCAGAATAAAACTCTCAAGAACATGACAGTCTTACTTCAGAGCAGGGATGGGTTGAAGATAACTAACTTATCCTATTCCTAAATCCAGGTATGAAATGTAAGTAATGCTGAAGTTGACAAGGCCACACCCGTGCACAAAAACACATAAATATATTCATTTTTGGTACTCCCTTTAACAAGGGAATCATCCTGGAAATTGTTCTCCCTTTCCAATGGCTATTTTGTTCCCTAAATCTTCAACCTGAAGCAGGATGAATGGATTGTCTGAAACACACACAATGGAAATGGGCTGGGCATTTTAATGGTTGCCTAATGGTTGCCTCTTCCAATATTTGAGGGGCTGCCACAGAGAGGAAGGGGTCAAGCTATTTTCTAAAGCACCTGTAGGAATAATGGATGGAAACTGAACAAGGAGAGATTCAACCTGGAAATAAGGAGAAACTTTCTGACAGTAAGAACAATCAAGCCATGGAACAGAAGTTGCCTTTGGAAGTTGTGGGAGCGTCATCCCTTGAGATTTTCAAGAAGAGATTGGACTGCCATTTGTCAGAAATGGTGAAGGGTCTCCTGCTTGGGTGGGGGGGTTGGGCTAGATGACTTATAAGGTCCCTTCCAACTCTGATTACCTGAATCTGAATAATGCTTGTCCTAAAATTACATCTGTAACCTGTCTTTCCAGCAGTTGACCGCTGGTATTAGGATTAAACCAAACCACCTTCCCTGATTTATTTCTTAGGAAATTACTAACCTGTAGTTGTATGCTTTTAATTAGGGCAGCTGCAGTAAAGGATGGGTGGAGCTTCCTTCCTTTCTGTTATGTACTCTCAAACTCCACCAGCAGGAATCTGTGGATAATCTCAGAGTGAATGAGAAAGAGAGAGAGAGAAAGAAGCATACCTCTTGTATCTGAAGGTCAGAAAATTCTGCAACAATGGTAAGCAAGGGAGATGTGTTTTTGAAGCCAGAGGGAACCTTTCATGATTAATTACAACCTTGTTTCTGAGAAAATAATTTAGACCTCTCAAACTGCCTCCACTATGGACATTCGGAAGAAATGAGGGACCAACTGAACTGGGCCCATACGAGTAGAAGTGGGAGAAGTTGGTGGGGAAACAGTAATGTACAAACACCTGCAAAAACCACAACAGTCTTGTCCATGTAGCCAACTTGAACCTGCTACCCTTCTTAACTCATTAGAAAGCCAGTAATACATTTAGCTCCATGAGGAGATGGGAATCTCGATTATTATTATTATTATTTGGTTCCTTCCAGTTCTCATCCAGCTTGATGACAATGACTTTGATGTCCGTGTTTCTCTCAAGGGCAAGGAGAATTTTGGAGAACTGTCATGGGTGATGTGCAATAACCTTACAATGGATTTCATTGCGAAGAGGGAGAAGGTGAGTGCCAAGGCCCACCAACCACATTCTACCACCACCTCTTGTTGCAAGTAGTCCTTGACTTACAACCATAATTGAGCTGCCAAATTTCTGCTGCTCAGTGAGACAGTTGCTAAGTCAGCTTTGCCTCATTTTGCCACCACTGTTAAGTGGTTGTGTTAAGTTAGTAACATGGTTGTTTGTTAGGTGAATCTGGCTCCCCCATTAACTTTGCTTGTTGCAAAAGGGGATCCTGGGATCCTGTCATAAAGATGAACCGGTTGCCACGCATCTGAATTTTGATCACATGACCAAGGAGATGCTGCAACGGGGTTGTAAGGGTTAAAATCAGCCGTGAGTCCTTTTTTTCAGTGCTGTCATAATTTTGAACAGTCACTAAATGAATGGTTGTAAATCCAGGACTAGCTCAGAGGTCCCTGATTGTTGGGGGCAAAAGGCTGACTCTGTAAACAGCTTAGAGAGGTCTGTAAAGCAGTGTGAAACAGTATATAAGCCTAAGTGCTATTGCTACTCCTTCCTTCCTTCCTTCCTTCCTTCCTTCCTTCCTTCCTTCCTTCCTTCCTTCCTTCCTTCCTTCCTTCCTTCCTTCCTTCCCCCCTCACTCCCTTCCCAGTGGTTAGAATGGAGGATTGCAGGCTAACTCTGCCCACTGCCAGCAGTTTGATTCCTACCAGCTCAAAGCTGACTGGGTTTTCCATCCGTCCCAGGTCGGTAAAACGAGGACCCAGATTGTTGGGGGCCATAGGCTGACTCAAGCAGCTTAGAGAGGGCTGTAAAACACCATGAAGCAGTATATAAATCTAAGTGCTATTGCTATTGCCCTTCTTTTCCTTCCTTCCTTCTTTCATTCTCAATGGTAAGAATGCAGCATTGCAAGCTAATTCTGTCCACTGTCAACAGTTCGATTCCCACTGGCTCAAGATTGACTCAGCCTTCCCTCCTTCCAAAGCGGATAAAATGAAGACCCAGATTGCTGGGGGCCATATGCTGACTCTATAAACCATTTGGAGAGGGCTGAAAAGCACTGTGAAATGGTATATAATTCTAAATGCTATTGGCTATTGCTATATCAGGTATCTTCCAGTTCAACTTACCTTCAATTTCAAGGGAGGCTGGCCAGAGAGAAATTCTCTCTCTCCCTCTCCCTCTTTCTTCTTCTCTCCCTCTCTCCCCCCCCCCCCCCCCCCGTCTCTTCAAATGGTTGGACAGGATGAACTTCAGGGTGATGGAAGGAGGTGCCATGGAAAATAACAGCACTAACCATAACATCCTCTACCATCTCCACAAGAAAGCCAGGATCAAAATGCCACCAAGGGAAATTCTCAAGTACCCTGAGAGTTAAGGTAGTAAAAACAGAAGCATTTCTGGCAAGGAAAGAACACTTCTGAGAAACTCAAGGCAGATTTTTAGCCCAGCAAAAAAGTACTATGATCTGGGCCACAGGGCTTACCCACACTACATACAAACAAGACAATACACGTAGTTAGTGCATTACTCAGAATAGGATACTCATGAAATGCTGACCTATGTATGGTATAACAGGGGTCCCCAACCCCCAGGCCATCAATCGGTCTGCGGTCTGTTAGGAACCAGGCCTCACAGCTGAAAGTAAGCATCGGGCAAGCAAGTAAAACCAAAACCATCCACATACACACATACCCAGTCCGTGGGGAAAAATCATCTTCCACAAAACCAGTCACTGGTCCAAAGAGGTTGGGGACCGCTGGTATATTAGGACTCAACTCACTTATTAAATTATAAGCTCAGTTCATTGCTCTGAGCTCTTGATAAGCCAAAAGGGTTTAATATATATAGGCAAGATCAACCCCTGGAAATCAAAGTTTGGAGAAATGATATCATCTCCTTCCTTGAGGTTGTAAGAAAAAGAAAAAGAACGAAGTAAAATCTTGTAAAAATGTCAGCACTTTGCATATTTGCAAATGAGATGGAGAAGAAGAAGAAGAAGAAGAAGAAGAAGAAGAAGAAGAAGAAGAAG
>BLBF01000058.1:10311722-10326349 GCA_015471245.1 Laticauda colubrina
AAGAAGAAGAAGAAGAAGAAGAAGAAGAAGAAGAAGAAGAAGAAGAATGTAAAAAAAATTCACCTGGCAAAAATGAAGAAACTGGGACAGGGCTGACTCTAAACTTTGCAGGTTCCCCAAGTCTTAGATTGTTGTTCATAGAACACAACCACAAGCACAATTACAACAACAAAAAAAGAACCCAAAAACTTGAAAAGCCTTTTGTTCCTCCCCCCCCCCCCCCCAACACTCGACACACAGGAGTTTGCAATATCAAATACGATAATAGTACAGAGAAGCATGTGGCAGCAGAAAGCTCTCCGGATTGAGGGGTGATTCATAGCAAAAGAGCACCATCTTAGAATATGAATTCACTCTGGATACAGGGCAAATCAGAAGCTCCATAGGATTGGTTAATAGACTACAAATGGTTTTTATTCCCACACTGAACCCTAATGAAGGGGGGGAGGCACTTTGCCCACATCAAGAGGTCCTGAAATAAACACAACCAAGTTCCCCATGCCCAGCTGCCCCCGTCTAAATCAAGGGCACCACATTACAAATCGCCTACGACAGAATTGGAGGGCATTATTCCCCCCACCACCCAAAAAAAATCATGGGAAACCCAATGGTCAACCCATTTTCTTACCAAGGTTGCTTGATCTGGAAACATATGGAGGGGGGGAGAATACTTTGCAGATAATACTTCCATCAACCAAAGGGACCCTTACATCACTTACCCCGCTAGAGAAGAAATGGGGGGGGGAAGGGAAATAAAATGGTGTTCATTTTGCTTCATTAGCCCCCTGATGAAACCACATGAGATTGTCACATTAACGATCGCTTCATTTTTTTTATATAAACAATACATTGAAGGAAAGCTTCTAAGTACAGCAGCTTTGCCTGGTGAACTGTCCATAAGCGCTTAAAAATGGTGAAACGTTGTTTGGTGGCGGCGTTTTTTCCCCTCCCTCCGTGGGCCCACTTCAGAGTACAATATCCTTTAGCCTCTTCACGCCGGGCGAGTCTTTCTCCCTACATTCCTGTAGAAGAGGGTTAATTTCGTGCACTGCATTCTCACTGTCCGCACCCCTTGGCTCTGCTTCCATAGGCCTGGAGGGACCATTGGTCACAAAGGGCTCTAAGTCGTGACTGGATGGGCAGTGAAATATGCTGTAGGAGACCGACGGCTTGCCGGATGAGGGACTCTTCAAATGGACAGGCGAGGTGATGGGACTGATAGCTTCACAACCGTTCCCAGCTTCCCGGACAGCCCCATTCACCTTTGGGCTACAGATGGGTAGATCCAGTGTCCTTTTGCCTTTGACATGGATGGGGCCCCGCTCCTCAGAAACAGTTTCATTCCTGTCTTTGCCAAAGGTTGCAAAAGTTCTCTTTGCAGTAGAGTCTTCATAAAGCTCCGTATCCACCGTAGAAGCTCCTATAGAGAGGGACATGACGTTCCTTCCATGTTCAGGAGATTTGCCTCGGGTGGGGACAGGATTCCGGGGCATCCAACATCGGTCAGAATGGCCAAGGATCCGACACTCTTCTCGACAGTGGAATCCTTCACTCTGATCTAAGATTGGGAGACAAAAAGGAGAGAATAATGTTATTAAAGGAGTGCATGAAATGTGTTTGGTTTCATGTGGGTTCACATCCCGGAAGTTCAGTCACATGCTCTTTGGTTGGATTCAGCAAACCACAACCTAGGACAGTGATGGCTGTGATGACCCAAAGGGGCGTGGAACAAAGGCAACACAGTCAGATGATCACTAGGAGTCCCTTTATTAGCTCCAACTTTGTCCCCAATGTCCTGGTTACCTTCTGGGCTGGAGAAAAACTCTCCCAGGAACAGCTTTTGGCTGCAGAGAATCAAGTCCAAAACATGGTCAACAGAAACTGTAACTTTAAGTCCAATCAAGGCAAAATGACATAATTGGCAGGGCAGGAGCAAGAATTCCAGACATGAAGGCATGGCAATAACTCAACACAGTTGGGAAGATACCAGGAACACAGACAACCGAAGCCAACACAAGATAAACTCACGTTTGCTCCCAGTAGCTGCCACACTCAGCAGGCATCTCTTTTAAACTCTCTTCCCAGCTGTGGCTAATGAAGGGAATCAGGGCCCTTTCCTCTCCCATTAGCCATGCAACCCACATTGCTCTCTCCTCCTTTCCTCCCTGCATGCCCTAGGATGAAGAACTGGTGGGCTTGGGTTTTCCTCTGAACTCCCTCTCCCTTGTTCTACATTTTCCCTGCTCTGCCCAGCCAGACTTTGCTCTTCCCCAGTCTCCTCCACAGCCAACGGAGCCACACTCCCACTCCCTGTCAACTGTTCGTCTTTCTCTCAGATTCAGACTCTGATAGGGGTATGACAGATGGCTAACCTTTTTGGTGCTGAGTGCCCAAAGCGCGGGCAAGTGTGCAACCCCAAAATGCAATGTGAGTGCCCTCCTGTGTATATGCCCTGTCCCTATTTCTTCTAGGATTTGGTTAAAATGAAATCTGGAAAGGGGAGGGTTATCTTATTGCGTAAACATTGCTCTTTGCCCTTCTCTCCCTTAATTCTCTGGGAAGTACAGGTAGTTCTCGATTTATGATCACAATCGAGCCCAAAGTTTCTGTTGCTAAGCGAATCACTCCATTGGTTAAGTTTGTAACATGCTTGTTAAGGGAATCTGGCTTCACTTCATGACTTTGCTTGCCAGAAGGTTGCAAAAAGGGATCTTGTGACCCTGGGACATTGCAACCATCATAAATAGGAGTCAGTGGCCAAGTGTTTGAGTTTTCGTCATGGGGCCATGGGGATGCTACAACGGTCATTAAATGTGAAAACTGGTCAGAAGTCACTTTTTTCAGTGCCATAGTAACTTCGAACGGTCAACTGATGAACTACTGTAAGTCAAGGACTTCCCACAAAGGCAAGAAGAAGAGCTTTCAGATTTGCAAGATCAGATTTGTGTTGGTGTTCATGGCCTTTGGTTTCTGGCCTGGACTATCTGGCATCCCATTTCCTAAGAAATGATTATCAATATTCAAGTCTCATTTTCAAAATTTCCTGGGGAGGAGTCCATGAAAACCACACTGTAATTTTGCCCAGAGAACAGAGGAGTTGCCAATTGCTCACCCTCCTCTATAAAATGCCTCCTGTTTCCTGTAACAAGCTGTAGACATTTGTGAAATGACATTTTAAAGGGTTGTTTTTAATCCCAGCGGCTCCCCCTTCTCTTCCACCCTCCACCCCCACCCCCTCGTTTCTTTTAACAAGTCAGAGTTCAACTTTCAACAGACTACAGTGTCAGTTGGTATTTCTACTGCTGTTGTTGTGCCTGTCAGAAAAGGAAAGCTGGAGGGAAACAAGTTACAATGTGAAATAAATTAAGCCCGGGTTTGTGAAGTCAGCATTTTCCCCCCCTACTTCCTGATGCCAGTGCTAAGAGGCATCAGGCTTTAAACGCTGCCCGATGCGAGACATCCAGTTATAAACTCTGCAATTAAGTTTACAGATTCCCACGCCTCCCTGTCCAATGTTTTCGTTAATTTCTTCTTCAATCAGCACAAATTCTTTGAAGATAATCAGGCTGCCTATACAGCTAGTCTTCAATTTACGACCACAATTGAGCCCAAAATTTATGTTGTTAAGCGTCCCAAAGGTGCTTTTTGTTTTCCCCAGGAGGCAACTGGACTTTCTTGTTTTTTCTTGTGAAGACATTTCACTTCTCATCCAAGAAGCCTCTTTGGCTCTGACAAGATGGTGGGGAATGGAAGGGTTGATAATCCTTGCAGACAGTTGGTCATTTGCATCTTTTTAGAGCAGCAACTCGATTTCATTGAGGCCGCATCAGGGTTGTGCTTGACCTTGGGGGCGAGTGTGGGCATGGCTGGGGTGGGCGTGGCTAGCTTGACATCATTCGTGTTGGGGGTACTGAGGATTTAGCAAATGAAATGGCCTCCTGAGTTCCGTTTTCATTTGCAACAGTCTCCTGCAGCCCTCTGCTAGAAAAAATGGAGCTCAGGTGGGCCATTCACACAACCCCGGGCCCCATTTTCATTGGCAGAGGCACCACCTTCGCTGTTTCCAGGGTGGCTCTGCAGACCAGATCTAAGCTCCTCATGGGCCAGATTTAGCCACTGGACCTTGAGTTTTATACCCCTGTTTTAGAGGGCCATTGAAGCACTTGGAGGTTTATCTGTGTCCTCAGGAAACAAAGTCCAATTGCCTCTTGAAAAAACACTTTTGGGACAACCATGACCTGGATGACTTGAGAATCTCTACAGACTTTTAGATATACAATTTGGGATGGACGTCCTTGGAATGGGCGTAGGAATGGATTTCTTGGAGGAAAAAACTATAGACTACAGGAACCAGGATCACCACTCAGTGACCCTGAAGGCAGAGATAAACATCCAAGTGGCCTCAACAACCCTCTAAAAGGATGCAAATGACCAGCTGTGTGCAAGCAATATAAATCCTTCCATTCCCCACTATCCTGCCAGAACAGAAGAAGCTTCTTGGATAAGAATCAAAATGTCTTCAAAGAAAAAAAACAAGGAAGTCTACTTGCCTCCTAAAAAGAAGAAAAGCACTTTTGGGACATCCATGACTGGGATGACTGAGAATCTCTACAAGTTTTCTTTACATGCTGTCAATATTGTTAATTTGTCATTCCTTTCCCATAATTTCTGCCATTTCCAAAATTTTGGAAGAAAAAAAAAAGAAGTCCATGTTTAAAAAGCATCACCATCCTTTCTAATCTGTTCCTCATCATAATCATCTGAGCCAGCCACATAATTTTCCAACCAAGGCTTTAATAGCAATGGCATTTGTACAGATTCTAGTAAGTTGTACTTGGACCCAAGGTCTTCATTTCTGGCTCTCTCTCAGTCCATTATGTGCCACAGAATTGTTATTGGGGGAGGACGCTATGTAGAAAATGCACTTCTACATACTATATAGTGTCTTCTGCTCCATGCAGGATATATGATGGAACATATATCCAACAATTACATATATCAGGGCTGGCCAACCTTAGCACCTTTAAGACTAATGGAGTTCTACTCCCAGAATTCCCCAATCAGTCATATGCCTGGGGAATTCTGGGAGTAGAACTGCATAAATTTTTAAGGTTGCCAGGTTTTAAAGTTGCCAAGATTGGACACCTTGATATAAATATTTCTGATCTTTTTAAAATTGAAAACATAGGAAAAATACACACTTGCATACACAATTGCTTGGACAAAAGACAGGCAGTAAACCTGGTCCTCGGTTTTAATATTAGTGTTAACTACATTCAAACAACCAAGCCTGGAAAAAGAAAGATATGTCAGCCTTGGAAGCCATATTTTACTTGGAAGCTTCGAGGCTGCCACATTTAGTGTCTGGGATTTTGGGAGGGGGGGATTTCCTTGTGAATTGAAGATTAGACTCAACAACATTCTTTCTTAGAAGTCAAGGACAAGTTACCCTGCACCTGGAGAGGAGTGTCTGGAGGAAGGTCTCCAGTTGGGACGACATATGATTGGGCCATGTGATGGACTGATGGGTGTAGGGGGTGGATCTTTGAATTTCTCTTGGGGAAGGGAAAACCTGGGACTCTCAGGTTTGGTTTTTTTCCAGACACGCCAATATGACAACTCTAATAAAATGGAACTTTGAGGAAATGCTTGTCTTGGAGTTTTTTTGGAACGCTGACATGATATTCTGCAAGGGAGCCATGTGATATTCTCTCTCTCTCTCTCTCTCTCTCTCTCTCTCTCTCTCTCTCTCTCTCCCTTTATCTCCATCCTGAAATATAATTTCCCTCACTTCAGGTTGGATCACATACAGATAGTCTGAAATTCAACTTCTGGCGTGCATTTCCAAGTAAACAGCAGATGATGGGATCCATTTCTGTACCAGAAAACTGAACAGCCATTGTCGGTAGTAGGGTTGATTGACAAATCGTCTCACCCTCTCTAGGCATTTTCTGATGCAGCTGAAATAGAACGTTTTCTCCTGGCCCAGAGTAATCTTGGCATGCACTTTCCTGTCTTGGGATTCAGCCAAATCTCTTTTAAAAAAGCTCTTTTCTTTAATGGGCCATCTCCTCACATTGCTCGGCTCTCCTTTTCCAAGAGAGTCGTAAAGGGTTAATGCTAACCAAGCAAAGTGGAATTACGCCTTCAAGGTTTGACGTAGTAACAAACTTTCAAACTGCTGCCAACTTTTACTAAGGGTTCGCAGCACAACCATCTGAGGACAGTTCATTTAGATGCTTTGGTGTATCTGCGCATTAATTCCAGCTTTTCGGCTCCATTTGTATTTCCACCAACATTCCAGCAGCACCAAAAGAGAGAGAGAGAAGAAGAAGAAGAAGAAGAAGAAGCAGCTAATAAAAATTCTCAGCACACAACTCAATGCAGCAAAATGTATATCTGTGAGCGGCTTTAGGACTTAATAGGGAATCCACTTGCTGGAAAGCAAACCTTAAAGCACTTGCTTGGAAAGTGGAGGGAGAGAAGCCACAAAGAAAGAACCGACGACTTAGAATCCCACAAGAATTTTCTCTGCTCCATCATGTAAAGAGCAATCCAAACAATAACACTGGAACATTCTGAAGCTCCTGCTACAAGAAACACAGACAGACAGACTTCTGCCTAAGGATTGTTGAAATGTTAGGCTGCATAAACAAAGGGAAGATGTTGAGACTCTAGAAAGAGTGCAGAGAAGAGCAACAAAGATGATTAAAGAACTGGAGGCTAAAAACATTTGAAAAGCAGTTGCTGGAATTGGGGATGTCTAGTTTGATGAAAAGAAGGACTAGGGGTGACATGATAGCAGTGGTCCAACGTCTCAGGGGTTGCCAGAAAGAAGAGGCAATCAAGCTATTCTCCAAAGCCCCTGAGGGCAGGACAAGAAGTAATAAGTGGAAACTAATCAAGGAGAGAAGCAACCTAGAACTAAGAAGAAATTTTCTGACAGTGGAATTGCTCAATACAAACATCTGCACAGAAGCAACGTTTTGGCAGAATCTCATCTGCCCTCATCAGGCTTCTGTATTGTGTTTGTCTGGATATAGTATACAGAAGTATATATACTGGATATATATAGTTGTATATATACAGTTGGCAAAATGGCAATATTTGGGAACTGGGAGGCAAAACCTATCAGAACATATTCTAGGTTGCTCTCTTGTTTTTTTTCCCTGAGCCTCTGTCAGTAAAATTAAAATGATAGCCAAGTCTGATATATATTCCTCTTCAAGTCTCAAATTCTACAGTGCTATTCCAAAGAAACCTTGGCACTCAGTTTATCTTCTCTTTAATTTCAACCTGCCAAACTCTGAGCTAAATATCTATAATTTCCTCCCAATGCACATATCCATAATTGTATGACAGGTTCCATGTATCTGGTTGTGAACTCTTTGTTCCCCAAAATGTGTTATTAAATGCCTTCAGGCTGCACATTTAGATACTAAAGCTTCCATTTAAAAAAATACTTACAAGAGAAGTTTTGTGTCTTAATTTATTGAAGCCAATCCTCTCTTTCAAGGACTTTTAAAGGACAGTTGTCTATTTGAAATGCTGTCCAGTCCAAATCCAATTTTTTAGAAGTTAAAAGAATTGGGAGCAGAAAACCATGAAGTGATCTATCAATACTGAACAGAAGAACATCAAACCGAGCAGCTGAGCCAGTCCCCAAAATGATGGGCTGAGCTGCGTTTATCCATAGACTGCACTTATGCAACTTGTATCTGTGGGATTTATAACCTGTAAATATTAAAGGTAGGCCTTGACTAAATTGAAACCAACATTTTTGTTGTTAAGTGAGTTATTTTTTCTCAGTCCAAATTTTTTAAAATTTATATATAAACATTTTGAATATAGTCCAGGCATATCATTTTACAAAACAAAAGAGAAGTAAAGAAAACAGAAAAAATAAGTCGTAACATGTATGCCAATAACAATAGTAGTGGTACAACTGAATGAATTTGACCAAACTTATACTTATGTTAGCTTATTTACAACCCTATTGCTTATATTGGCATACTTATAGTTCTAAACCATGTTTAATGTATACATAGCAATAATCTGTCTTCAGCTAATTTCTACCTCTTATCTCTAACCACTCATAAAATCTATTCCACGTTAAGTAATACTCTGTATCTCATTTATCTTTTATATTGTCAGTGTCTATCTATCCATCTCTGCAGAGTCCAATATTTTCCAAACTATATCTTCATCTGATGGAGTGTTCCAGTGGTGGGATTCAATTTTTTTTTTACTACCAGTTTTGTGGGTGTCGCTTGGTGGGCATGGCAGGGGAAGGATATTGCAAAATCTCCATTCTCATCCTACTCCAGGGGAAGGTTACTGCAAAATCCCCATTCCCTCCCCACCCCACTAACCTGCTTTCCAGCTCCATTCCCCTGTGCAGGGCAACCAAAGAAGACCCAGCCAATCAGCTGGGACTCGGGAGGCAGAGAATAGATGGGGTTGGCGGGGCCAGTCAACGGTGGTATTTGCTGGTTCTCCAAACTACTCAACATTTCCGCTACCGGTTCTCCAGAACTGGTCAGAATCTGCTGAATGCCACCTCTGGAGTGTTCTCATTTTTCTAATATTGTGCAAATAACAATTCTCGCTGCTGGTCAATACATGTAAGATTAAGTATATAGCCCCTTTATCATAGCTTTCTGGTATTACATCCTAACAAAAATATGTTTCTGGCTAGTCTTTTCTTAAGTGCGCTTTGACCCATTTCATGGCCTTTCTTGCCTTGGTTGTTCAGTGAATCAAATGCAGTTGATAAAAGTTAGTAACATGGTTGTTAAATGGATCTGGCTTCCCCATTGATTTTGCTTGTCAGAAGATCACAAACGAGGATCTCATGACCCCTGGGACACTGCAACGGTCATAAATATGAATCAGTTGCCAAGCATCTGAATTATCATCACACAATCATGGGGATGCTGAAAAGGTCACAACTGTGAAAAACAGTCACAAGTCTATCTCATTTTTCAGTGCCATTTTAACTTCGGACAGTCACTAAATGAATCGTTGTGAGTTGGGGACTACTGTATTTTGCCATAGAGCTCAAAGCCTCTTCTGCCATTCACAGAGCACGACTCCAAATTCACAATGACCCACCCCATCAGGAAATGTTCTGACCCAAACCTTGTTCTAAGGAAACAAACATGAATCAGAAGTAACAGAAAAACCTTTTCATGATTCTTTACGAATTCCGTTCCTTCATGGTTCAAAGACTGTTTCAAATTAATTATCTCTGATAAGAATGAGCATTGCCAAGCTGGTGCAAGGATGCCAAGAACACTAGATAAAATTACTAAGAAATATTTCAAACACAAAGAGTCTCCAAACACCAACCAAGATATTCCGAATGCCCATAAGGTTTGAGTGCAAAAATTTCTTTGCTTCCTGCAAAGAACTCCGGTTTCTCAGTTGGCTTTTATCTCTTAAGGGGGGGGGGGGGGCGCATTACCTTGCAGCCTTATTCCCAAGTTGCCCGTGATGCTGCAGCTGCTTTTTCCTTCGAACAGCCCTGCGCACACGTGAACTGGGCACAGGCTCCTCAGGAACTTCTTCACCACTGCTTCCAACCTCCACAATCTCTGGAGGCAGCATTCCACTCCCTGATAGTCCTGACCCCATCCCTGCATCACATGCAGGCCCCTCATCTGAGTCCTTGCTCTCCAAGGCCTCAGCTGTCCACACCTACTGCCGGTGAACCACAACAGGAAAGTGATATAAAGACTGACCCATTCACCTTTTCAAACCTCTGAATTATTGCTGATGGAATCTCCACCACAGTCCCGAAGGGAAGTTGAAACCAATGGCAATACAAATGCTGGAGGATTTAATATCACTGCTAAATGTTGCCTATCTAACTACCCAATTTTGCATGTAGCTCTGCAGCCTGGACAATCACAATAGAAGTCTGAGCATATTTCACTGGGGGAAAAAAATAAGTGAAATTCCTTCCAACCCTTGGATGCTTTTGTAGGAGAGACATTTAAGTAGAAAACCCAGGGGTATGAAATAAGAAGAAAGGCACAAAGGCAACAGAGTTTCGCTAAAGGAGGAGGAAAGAGAAATTCATTTACTTGAGGGTATCATCTGAAAATATAGCAGACCAAGCCATGTTGGTCAAGAACTTAAGAAAAAAACAGATCTGGTTTCTGGTCAAATGGATTTGAGCCTTTCTACCGATAGAGAATTTCATTCACCAACCTGCAACTTCAGATACCTGGCATGCTAATCATTTAATTAAACCAGGGAGAGCTTTCCTTGCAATGATGGCCTACCTTCTAGCATTGTTCTGAAATATGCTAGATATTTCGCTAGAAAGTGACAGCAGCACTCTTTTGAGTGCAAAATAAATCCATAAGTCAGAACACAGATCCGGTGTTCTGAGAATTCAAACATTGGTTTAAAATAATAGGAGGGGTGATTCAGAAAGGGGGCTTTAACAAAATGCAAGAAATTCAATAAGATTAAAAAAAAACTAAAATATCACTCTTCTCTTTGGGATTCCTGAAATAAAGAGTGAATACTTGCCTATTACTCTCACTCTCAACTGGCTTTCTTCTTGTTGAGGTTAGGTAATTAAAATAGGGCGGGGTGGCTCAGTGGCTAAGAAACTGAGTTTGTCGATCAGAAAGATTGGCAATTCAGCAGTTCGAATCCATAGCACCGCGTAATGAAGTGAGCTCCCGTTACTTGTCCCAGCTTCTGCCAACCTAGCAATTCGAAAGCACGTTAAAAATGCAAGTAGAAAAATAGGGACCACTTTTGGTGGGAAGGTTACAGCGTTCCATGCGCCTTTGGTGTTTAGTCATGCCAGCCACATGACCACGGAGTTGTCTTCGGACAGCGCTGGCTTTGTAACGGAGATGAGCATCGTCCCCTAGAGTCAGAAACAACTAGCAATTATGTGCATGGGAAACCTTTACCTTTACTTTTACCAAGTCAAATTTGACCGATCTGACCATATATGATTCCGAATTCATTGGACAAGCTCCAACTAACTCAAATGAAACATTTCCACCAGGACACAAAATATCCCCACAGCTGAAGCTACAAAGTTGAGGTATGAAGATAGCAAATTAAAAAGGAAGGAAGAAGATTCACCACATGGAAATGACTTTATTTCCATCCCCAAACTATTTTGGATCCAAAGAAATGAAAGAGTCATCAGCTTTAATTAGCCCTATTTTAGGTGCAGGGTAGAATCTTGCTTTAAAACAAGAGAAGAGAGGATGGAATTTGCAAAGCTGTGGGAAACTTTGGTGCACTTTTGGCAACCATATGGAGCAATCAGTAATGGCATCTTTCCTGGGTATCCACAAACACCACGATCATTAAAAAATTCATTTCAAAATCTTCCCGGAAGCTAATAAATTTTACAGCACTTTCTCATTGCAACAAAGGAAGGCTTAGTTCCAGACAAATTAAAAGTAAATTGATTGCCTTGGGGAAACATATTCAAATATCACTTTTCTATGTTAGAAAAATCACTTTCCTTAAAACAGAGAGAAAGAGAACGAGAGAGCCTGAATGATAGAAACAGTATGGAAATGGCAGAGCTTCAAATCCCTATTTGCAAAATTGGGTAGTAGGTAGAAAAAAAACATCAGTCCAAAAATAAAATGCAAATATACCACTGGGGTCCAGGCCTAACATTTGTGCTTGAATGCATGAATAATAAATATGAATAAATAGTAAACATGGAAGGATCAAACATCGCTTTCAGTGTTCACCCATGGTTATCCATCTCTCCCAGACTACATAGACCAAAATATTACATTTTGCTTTGGGGCGCAAGGGGAAGAAGTCAACAGAGACCGTTTTATTCTTTAGAGAGGCAATTCAATCAAAGACCACATTTAGGTGTCCAAAAAAAAGTCCTCATCCTACTTATGACCATTTTGTATGAATGTTGGTATATTTATTGTACATAATGAAGGAGGAATGATAACTCAGCGGTTAACACACTTTAAGCTGGAAAGCTGACAGCCTGGGTTTGAGACCAAATGCCATAAGATGGGGTGAGCTCCCATTACTTGCCTCAGGTCCTGCCAACCTAGTCATCCGAAAAGCATGCAAATGCGAGTAGATCAATAGATACCACTTTTTGAGATGGAAATGTCTTCAGACAACACTGATTCCTTAGGCTAAGAAATGGAGAGGGACCTTGGAGTCCTAGTGGAAACTTGAATATAAGCCAGCAATATGCAGCAGCAGCCAAAAAAGGTAACACAATCCTGGGTTGTATAAACAGAGGCATAGAATCAAGATCACGTGAAGTATTAGTGCCCCTTTACAAAACCCTAGTAAGACCACACCTGGAATACTGCACCAATTTTGAACACCACACTAAAAAAAGTTGTTGAGACTTTGGAAAAAGTTCAGAGCAGAGCAATTAAGATGATCAAAGGCCTGGAGACTGAAACATATGAAGAACGGCTGCAGATTTTGTGTCTGGTTAGTCTAAAAAAAAGAAGAATTAGGGGTGACATGATAGCAGTATTCCAGTATTTGAGGGTCTCCTGCAAAGAAGAGGGGCTCAAATTATTTTCCAATGTATTGGAGGGCAGGACAAGAAATAATGGTTGGAAACTAATCAAAGAGAGAAGCAATATGGAATTAAGGAGAAAGTTCCTAACAGTGAGGACATGGGTGTTCTATCACTGGAGATTTTTAAAAAGAGATTGGACAGTTACTTGTCTGAGATTGTATAGGTTCTCCTGCTTGAGCAGGGGGCTGGACTAGAAGACCTCCAAGGTCTCTTCCAGCTCTATTTTATTCTAGAGTACTGCCCCCCTATTGTCAGACAAGGGAAACCTTTATCTTTATTGGGCAATAATAAATCATCCAGGTGTAAGCCCTATGAAGACTATAGGACAAGTTGTAGGCATTTGCACACACAACCCCACCTCAACCTCTGTATGTTGGCAATATGTGACTGAATTTGTAGAGTTCCACCATCCATTTTGCCAAGCTACTGTAACACTATGCATGTCTGTGTGTCTGTACATTAGTCTTCCTTATAGCATTAAACCAACTCTCTGCAATCTGAGTGATGCCCTACTCAACTATTTACAAACACCCCACACACACACACACACACACACATACACCTGTTTAAAGACATATGGTTCTTCACATGGACCTTGGATGGATAATGGAACCTTGCCATCTCTACAGAAACAGGAGAGCTCAAAGGAACACACCATGTTCATTGTTTGTGAACAATCATCCTATTCTTGAGTGTTTTTGGAAAGAGCACTTGGGCGACTCAAACTCCTACATATACATCATTAAAAACCCTTAAAACAAACATGGGCCCTAAATTGATACAATTAGTCCTATACTGCCATTTGTGGGAAGGGAGAGGCCAAAACTGAGATAATGCAGTTGACTAAGGTGAGAAGAATTCACAGCTGAAATGCTACCTGTATTCTTCAGTACAGTAGTATAGTGAAAGGGAAATATGAGAGAAGTGGCTTTTCTTTCTTTTTTTAATCTTATTGTTTTCCTCTTCCCCCTCCTTTCCTCCCGCTTCCCCCCCCTCCCCCAAAGCTATGAATCATACAATAAAGTCAACCAGGTAAATAAAAACAAAGGATTACAGAACACATCTATCTTACGTCCTTGATCAATAAGCGCCCCTTGTACAGTCAATCCACAGCTCTGAATGCATCTCCAGGGCCATTATAACAGATGACATTTTCTAACAAATCCTCTCCTATTTTAACTCTGTTTTATAACAGAAGGGGAGGGGAAAAAACATAGGTCAATTCAGTTCTTTTCAGAAGTTTTCAGATACCAGAAAGTGATTGTTTGATTCTAGGAATTGTCATCTGAAAGTTTGCATTTCACAATTAAGAATTTTTCTCCAGTGGGACTCAAAAAGAAAAGATTACATCTGAAAAGAATTAAATCAGCGTCCCAAACTATAGTCTCATCTCAGTAATGGATGGGCAGCTCCAGTTTATCCAAGAAAGAAAATTCTTACTTGTTTGGAGGAAGTTTCTTTTCTCCTACGTGAATTGCAAGAATCACAGGAGGGGTTAAAGAATTTAAACCCCTTCCATTAATTCCTTTGCTAGTTGATCTTTAAAAAAATTCAGCACCCTCAGTCCTGGATAGTCGCCAGATGAGCCTGAGAAATTCCTACAACCCTACAGCTGGAAGCAATAGACACGAACTCAAGGTAAACCATACCAAACTCGATTGCAGGAGATACGATTTCAGCAACAGAGTGGTCAATGCCTGGAGTACACTACCTGACTCTGTAATTTCTTCCTCAAACCCCAAACACTTTAACCTTAGACTGTCTACTGTTGACCGCACCCCATTCCTAAGAAGTCTGTAAGGGATGTGCATAAGCGCACCAACATGCCTGCCATCCCTGTCTTAATGTTCCCTTTTATTTGTATCCATTTCATGTATTAATAATCATGTTTATACTTATATCTGTTATCTAATACATGCTCAACAAACAAATAAATAAAATAAATAAAAATAAATAAAGGTAGAATGGGTAGTAGGAAACACACCCAAAAACAAGAGCCATTTCCAGAATGTTGCCAAAGATAGATAGATAGATAGATAGATAGATAGATAGATAGATAGATAGA
>BLBF01000058.1:10379107-10390674 GCA_015471245.1 Laticauda colubrina
TAGAATAGAATAGAATAGAATAGAATAGAATAGAATAGAATAGAATAGGAATAAGAATAAGAATAAGAATAAGAATAAGAATAAGAATAAGAATAAGAATAAGTATAGCATAATAATAGAATTGAATAAGAATAGAATACGAATAGAATAGAATAGAAGCAGAACAGAATAGAGTAGAATAAGAATAGAATAATAATAGAGTAGGATGGGATAGAATAGGAATAGAATAGGAATAGAATAGGAATAGGACAGAGTTGGAAGGGACCTTGGAGGTCTTCTAGTCCAACCCCCCTGCACAGACAGGTAATCCTATACCATTTCAATCTCTTCTTAAAAACTTCCAGAATTGGAGCAGGAACCTGATTCACTTAAGGGCCACATGATTGACTTCACCACAGCAGTGATTCATTTCACAACTGTGGCAAAAAGGTTACAAAATGGGGCAAAACTCACTTTAACAACTGCCTTGCTTAGCAATGGAAGTTTTGGGGTCAGTTGCGGCCATAAGTCAAAGACTAACAGGATGCCAGGCCTGTATTTAAGGCTGCCTAAGACATGTTTGAACCAAGCTTCCTAACACTCTTCTTTTCTGCATTACGTCTTGCAGGAAAATATTTATTACCTTAAGGCCAGGTGGGGGCAGTTTTTCAAGAGGCAAACAGGTAAAGAGTTGTGCAGCCCTTTAGAAAGGAGAACAATGGCCCACCTAACCCAGAAAGCATTGCTAAGCATTTGATGGGCACAAGCAGATATGAATAAATTGAGGAGCCATATACGAAAAAAAACAAAAGTTAATGACACATCTCAAAGGAAAGGAAGTACTTGATCACAACAGCTTGTGCATCATATTTGCCAAAGCTAAATTTTCATAAACACAAGTCGGTTCAGAACAGCTTCTATAACTTACACCTACTGAAATACGTTACACTTCACTTAAGTGGAGAAGGTCATTTTAATGGAAAGCTTTTCCCCCACCACCCAATGAAAATTGGATGGAAGATTTCCTGTTCCATTTTACTTCCACCTTTATCTACACATGGACCCACATGCATCGTGTCCTCATTGTTTCTTAGCAGTGATCACCTCTCTAGTTTCTTCCCACCTTGCTTTGGGAACACCAGTCCAAATTACAGAAACGAATGGCACCCTTTCAAATTTACACCAAGAATACAAGAATGAATTGTGAACTCAATTCCAGGCTCTAGAAATCACTTCTTTCTACACATGTAATACAGTTAACAGTAATTCTATCAGGATCAAGGTACCATCATTATTTAACTGGGTATAGAAGAAAAGCAGGTAGAGATGGGGGTGGAGATAAGTGCGTCATCAGCCTAGAGTCATTACATCGCCACAAACAGTCCAAATTCCCCTCCTCTTGAATTCCTTTTGAGTCTTATCTGGTGCCAGTTTGGTACTGAACTTTAGCTGACCAGATTCTTGTGTACAGGATTGAGCAATACATTTGATGATCTGCAACTTAACAAATGGCTTCTTCTGATTCTTCGAGCTGACATTGGGTGGTTTGTTTATACACTCTTTACAAAATTCCACTGTTTTGGTAGGAAAGGTAATTTTAAAGTTACAGTGTACTAGGTTCTGACAATGGTTCCCAAGAGGACGCAGCAAGGCATTCTGTATTGCTTGGCTTGATCAAAATTGAGTTGGACGTGAAGAAATATCCAGCAAGGAACGGTATGTGTTGACTAAGGGGATGTGACAGCTGTTTCGCCTTGGAATCTATATTGGCAATAAGACCTTTTTTCGCCTTCCTTCACCTCAAAACATCCCAGCACTATTAAATCTCACACTTCAGGTCCTGGAAGAGAAAGATCCCAACTCCTTTTATCTTGAAATATAATAAACTAAAAGCAAGATGCAGCCTTTCTATCAGCAGCATCTTGCCTGCTGATCGAGCCCCTATGATGTCTCAGAATGTTCCCAAACATTCAGATTTCTTGGAGGGGAAGTATCAACTGTACAAAAAAGGCAGAAACAGATCAGTTTATAAAAAGGGTAAAATATGCCCAAGCTGGAGTAGGCAGGAACAAAGAAGAAGCAGATACAGAAGCAAAGGAGAATGGGGGGGGGGGGGGAGAAAAGGGAATCAAAGCAGAAGAGCAAGGAGAAGCTAAGAGATAAAGAGATCTGGAGAGAAATCCATATAAACATGACAAGACTAAAAATCCTCAAGTGGAAATGGCCAAAACCTGGAAGATGGAACAGGGGAGTGGGCTGAGGCAAGAAAAGCAGGAGAAAGCAGAGAGAAATGGCAAAAGTCTGAAATGGGATAAGGGTTTCCTGCTTGAGAAGATGGTTGGACTAGATCTCCAAGATCCCTTCCAATGCCGTCATGCTGTCAGTTTGCTCAGAAATAATTTGTAGTTCTAAAGAGCCACCCCATCTATCTGTCATCCATTCTGTGCATAGAGTAGGGAGCTGCTCACGTTTTTCCCAGTCTACCTGTGATATCTTAAGGAAAAGGTCTCGAGAGAACAGGAAGGTAGCTATTAACAAAGTAGCAAAATTCAAAGCAGGACCATCAACGGCCTATGCCCCAATCAATATGTATTGTTACTCATATTGCATCCTATTTGAACAGGTAAGAATGAACTGCCGAGTTGAAGCTCAAATGTCTACCATCTGCTGGAGACCTGGATGTACAGGCCAACTTTCCAGTCCCTTCTGAGGACAATTCCAAATCCCTACACATGCACACTCCATACGTGAAGGAAGTCCATGCAGCTTCAACAAGCAATAAACGAAAAGGGGCTGCAGTTCCTCCCAGAATAATAAAGCAAGGCATACAAGATTGTGAAGATTCAGGCTACACTTTGATTCCAAGCTAGTAATGTTTAAAGCATTCCTGGTCAACCGTAACTCTTTTGGGGGGGGGGGGGAAAAAAGAAAAAAAAAAAAAAAAAGAATTATTTTAAAAAAAAAAAAAAAATACAAGCACAGTACAAATAAGAAAAACAAGCACCTCCCAAGGAGAAGCACATTATCTGCAAGAGAACCAGTGTGATCTAAAACCAGTCTGATCTTGTGATTAGGACACCAGGAGATGAGTTCAGGTCCTACCTTAGCCATGAAACCCCACATGAGGGAGCTTGGGCCAGTCCTTTCTCTCTCTCAGCCCAACACACTTCTCCGGATTGTTGTTATTGTGAGGAAATTAGGAGGTGGAAGGTGAGTTGGATATGCTTAAGGCCTTGAGTTATTTGTAAAAATAATCAAGACAGGTGTTCTGACCTAGGCTTCCCCAACAGCACAAAGCCAACTCCTCATCCCAATAAACCCCTTTTATTTAGTTTATACTGAATTCCTCTCCAGCAAAGTCCTGGCCAACAATTTTTCAAGAGATTGCACAACTACAGACCTTTATCTGGCTTGGAAAGTTGCCAGGCCGATATCTTTCAGATGCTACACTGTAGCACACAATACTTGACAAGATTGTAGGAACAGATCTTCACCCAAATGAACTAATTGTCTCCTGCAAAACCCCACTCCCCTTCTGCTCCTCTTTTATTCCCTATGGGAGGAGCCATTCACCATCCACCTCTGGCTTTACTCCCGAGTCAACCCTTGTTCCTTAGCTGTTCCCTTCTTCTGGCACTCTGTGCATGCACATACTGGAAACAGGCTCCAGCTGTTCTTCTGCCTCACTGATGCCCGACTCCGAAGGCAGCTGATAACTGCCGGACAGTCCTGGCCCCATCTCTGCCTCTGATGCACTCATCAGCGCCTTTCCCAGACTCCAGTACTGGCCCATGTTCCTCCCCAACTTCCTCACTGTCCGAATCTGCTGCCAGCTCTGCTGGCTGCTGGTGGACCACAACAACAGAATACAAACAACCTAGGGGGAGTTGGCCTCGCCAACCTGGCTCGGTTATTGTTCTGGCATTTTCATAATCCCTGCTGAATAGTCAAGTGGGAGACTTCATACAGAAAGCCCTCAATCTTTGACATGCCCTCCTTGTTCTTGTAGGATGGTTTGGCAATCAAAGCAACTGAAGAGTTTCAGCAGGAAAATGCTCTTCCTTTCTTTTTAAAAATGCTGCAGCCTCCAGTTTATGAAAGTAGATTTTTGGCAGCGCTGCTCATTTTTCTAAGATGCTGTCATGGCTACAGCTGTGCTAACCCAAGGATGGGAGAGAGAGAAAAAACAAGGACATCAGAGGCTGGGCCCAAGTCTGTCAAAAGAGTGCAGAGCAACGAGAAAACAATGATTGCAGAGAAGACCCAATCCTCCTCTAGCTTTTCTTTGCAAACATTCAGTGTTGCTTCTCCACCCCTTCAAGCTGAAATCACTTTGCTATTAAGCATGGAAAGGATACCAATGGAAGTACCGCAAAAAGGAAGGAAGGGTTAAGTATATTGATTGCCACAAAGTAGGGTTAGCCAACCCAACCCTAGAGAGGGGCTCCTTCTCAGAGTTTACCAACATCTAGGCCTATGTTTGTTCACAGCATGTAGTCAGTGAACGGATTAGTACCACCACATGCAGAAAAACCACACTGCCTGATGTTTGGCAAGTGAAAGAAAGGTCCTTGCGTACATACCAATCTACATGCACCGTATCAGATTCGCTAGCAAGAACTCAGCAGCGGTTGCCAGAATCTCTCAGCTCAGCCCAGTGTGACATCAGTTGTAAGCTCAAATTCAATTGCACATTCCCAGAAAGAGAGATGTCACCGCTAGGATCATTTTGTTCCCATCAAAGATGGGTCTGTTTAACTGAGGCGACTGTCTTCCATCAGAACGAAGGAGTGATCCTCTTGTGTGCATATCTCTCAGCCCTTCCCGATAGCTAAATGTAGGAAATAGGAGTCTTGGAAAGTATCTTATAAGGGAATCCAAATCTTGAAAGTCTATCACAATTTTTTTTCTCCTTCATCTTATACCTAGCACAAACCTTTTCTTAGGCTATTTTCTGAAGACTCAAACACTTAAATTCTTTTATAGGCTTGTCAAGCCATTATAAAAACAACTGGGATGAAGTGCCAGTAAAGACTGGCACTTCATCCCAGCACTATAGTTTAATTGCAGTGCTGCTTTCTCTCACTACTGCCATTATTTAAAGCAGGGGTCCCCAATCCCAGGGCTTATTTCAGGCAGGGGTCCCCGACCCCAGGGCTGGTCCATAAGGAAAAGGGCTGTACAAGTGAGTGAAGCCCCATCGGTGCACACATGGGATCCAGGCAGCAGAAAAAACCACACACACCTGGTCCATGGGAAAAACCTCCTTCCAAAAAACTGGTCTCTGACACCCAAAAGATTGGGAGCCACTGATTTAAGGAGGTTTCTTGTTTTGCCTTCCTGAGCTATGAGGCTATACCATGGCCGGTTGTACTTCGTTTTGAAGCTATACAACTGGTGGTTGTATTGACATATTTGACATCTCTGTCCTGAGTTTTGACCTAACTGCTAAACATAAGACTCCTTCGCATGATTTTAGGCTGATCAGGAATTTCCTCCTGTTTGGAGGAGCTTGGTTGGTGTAGACCAGATCTTTCCAATCTTGGCAACTTTAAGACTTCAACTTCCAGAATTGCCCCACAATCCACAAGTTTTAAAGTTGCCAAGGTTAGACACCCCTTGTGTAGACTAACCTCCACAAAGGACTTCCTTCTCAATCTTACCAAACGTACAGTCATGAAAAGCCCCTTATACATTCTTTTCATGTATTAGTTGTGAAAATGTACCTTTAGATGGAGTAAAAAAGAACCTGATCAATTTCACTGGGGGAAATCTGATTAATTGTGCAGCTACCATGTACTCATTGACAGAACATTGTCATCTCCACATCAAAGGTATCTGGTAGGAAATATTATGCCCCTAATTTTGGCCGATCCTATTGAGTCCTTCAAACTGGAACTCCTGTTATTTTCGACAACTCAAAGGAAAAGACATCTTCTTCAGGGTTGCCAGCTTCTGATATGAACTCAAGGGATTTGTTGCATTCGTAAATCTTTAATCAAAGAAACACAAAGTACACAGCAAACTCAAGAGTTTTCTGAGCAGTTGTCAGCCTCGTGGGGTAAATCAGATAGGAATCACAATTAGATAAGCTAATTCTACTTTGTTGTAAAGCTACATTGAAAGAATCTTGCCAATTTGAGAGTACAATTCTTCCTCCACCCTAGGCAGCCCAAGAAACTAGGGAAGGTCTCTTCTGAGCCCCTTGCCCTGTTTGCTATCCAGCTGAGGGCTATGCTATCTTTTCTCTGACTATTCCCTAGGCAGTGGGCCAGTCTCCCAAGGTCCTTCCCACACACCATTACATCGACAAACAAGCACCAGAACTTACTTTTTGCAAAAGAGTTCAAATATTACATTCAGAAATATCAAAGAACAGTTCATTTAAGGCCCAGGGTTCCAGATAATGCAACGACAGCAAACAAGCAGAGCCAAAGGTAGGGAATTAAAAGCTGACTTGCCCTAAAGAGTCGATCAAGCTGGTTTCTTATAGCTCTGACAAACCAGCCTAACTCATTTGCTGAGTCACATTTCTTCCAAGTAGACAGGTTGTGGGTCATTGTTGTTGTTTTTTTGGCTGTTCTCTTTGTCATCTAAGCATATATCAGAGGGCTCGGGGCTTCTTGTATGCCAAGCCTCTGTGCTGACTAAGTCAGCCTGCACCTGGGTCTCCTTAAGTGCTTCTTCCACTATTACTCAAACTTCAATTAATTCCCATAGAGCAGGTCAAGAGGGAGCCTGAATATGAAGATGCAGGTTGATCTCCAGCAGCCACGGAAGCCAAACTTATAGTATGTCTCTAGGCAAGTCCTCTCTCAACTCTGCCATCTCCAAAACATGTTGGAATGGCAGCATCCGGGATTCCCAGCCATGCAAGCTGATCATCTGGGGAGCTGCCATTTCACGGCCTCTGGCGCATGCCAGCTGGGGGGGGGAAGGCAGGCTGCTTAAACAAATGTTCTGCTATTTAGAGACCCAGTTCTGTCATTGGCAAGCCTACTATTCCTGATGTTTCCCCTAAGCCAACTTTCCCATACATGTTCCCCAAAGCCAGCTTTCCTGTTAAATACATTTTCAGGCGTATTTAGGACTCCAGGATCCAGAATCCCCAAGAACCAGTTTGGGGAAAACTGATCTAATCATTCTTCATTGAACTGATTTGCAGAAGAGCCACGAGCTGAAAACCTTCAACTTACAAATCATCGAACACCCTGCATCCCTATCTTTTGCTCTCTTTATCTTAGAAAAGCAAATGTTCTCCCAGCTTTCATCTGCACCAATCTTTTAACCTTTCCATACTGCCAAGATAGTGAAGCATTTCAAAACTTCAGATGGGGACTCACACAGCAAATGTGTCTCCACACAACAGAGAGAGAGAAAGAGAAGGAACTCTTCACCTTCAAATATTCTTTGTCTAGATCAGTGAAGTTAAGGAGCATCAAGCTTTAAAACAGGAAGACCAACTACATCACTGGAGCGCCAATGAATTAAATTGCCATCTGTGCTGTGTTTCATACCAAAATTGTTTTATCTATTTAACTTCTGCCCCATTGCAATCCAGTGACTTTTGTTGGTTTACAAGACACATAAACAACAATTAAAACATTTGTGGTGAGGTTCATACGAATTAAACCAATTGCAATAATGTCGACTACATCAGCTTCCATTTAAAAACATGTCAGCCTTTCAAGAAGGAAATGGACTCCATGTGAAATTCTGGATGGAAGCTATATAAATGTGATTAACAAAAATTTATTTTATAAATTTTTAAAAAAGCAGAGCTTTGCTAGCAGAAACTTGAAAACTCGATGGCATTTGTCCTTTCTTCCTTCTGATGCTGAAGAAAGTCAAGCCATAGCAATCTTGAATTTCTTTCTAACCCTTTCATGCAATTTGTGTTTTGCTAACCATCCCTCTGATGACTTTCCAGTGTCATCCTTGTGGTTCTCTACAAACATAAGGATGCAAAAACCACCAGAACCAAGAACAAAGCAAGAAACAGAAAGCAAGATGGCATCGAGCAGAGATTCAAGCAAAGGTTGTCCAAAATTATTCCAAGTTTTCTGGAAAACCAACCAGGAGGGAGGGAACGGCTTTGGAAGCTGTTTCCAACTACTGGCGTTGCCACTGGAAAAAAGAATATATTAATGTGGAAGGCAGAAATGAAGTGACAAATTGGCAAGGCACATTGGTTCAGAATCCAGCATATTGTCATCCCTGGGCTGGCTTTAATTCTCTCGTTCAGTCTTGAATCTTCCCCTGGCACGTTCTCTCACCCACTGTTCCATCAGACGGATCGGCAAAGCAGGTGGCCTTAGTGTGTGCCACTGAGGCAGGAAAACATTGTCAGAAGGGCTTCAGTGCATTTGTCCTCTACTGGGAGCCATTCAGATGATCTTATGCTAGCTCTGGCGAAATCAGTCTACTCCTCACCTCCTCGGGCCAGCTGCTAATGCCCAGGCTGTTCTGCTACCCATCTGTGCAAAGGCACTTCGTGTGCCAGCTCTGTAGGCTGCTTGCACATACATTTTACACAGATGGGCACACATACTCAGCCCCCTTTCTATGTGACTCAGGGCAAGAGGAATAGGGAAGTTCTCTGCAAGAATGGCTGGCATGAAAAGGGTGAGCAGATGGGAGTCATCCTGCTAGGGAGGAAACCCAGCAATACACCTTTCAAGATTAGGCATTTCAAGCAAACAGGGAGGGTTTGTGAGAAAGAGTGATTATAAAGTAGCTTTCACCAGCTCTAATGCAACTATTGTATACTTTGGAAGGAATGAGGTCTGATCTCCATGTTTGCAAAGACTTCTGGGGAAAACATTAAACAGCAAACGACTGTAACAATCTTTAAAAAGGACGGCAGCACAAAAGGGTTATCAAACAACTGCCAAAGAGATCCAGTAACAATATGCAGAGAGCTTCTACAAATGCACAGATTTATAAAGCAAGGATAGAAGTGGGGCCATTTAACAAGAGTTGTTTGTCTTATTTTGAAGATAGCATCAGTCTCCATGTCAGGATTCTAGCGATCTCTCTAATTAAATCATGACCCTCGAGCCAAACTTCAAAAAACTTCAAAGAATTTATTAGAAATAACATACTGGCATGACCTGTATGAAGCCAACTCTGGCATATGTAATTTACAGTCACTTGTGAATGTGTTTCTCCCCACCCCTCTGGATGTGTCATAAATCAGATTCTCCAATTAAGCACGTTTATGGCCTGGGTGTTATCAAGCACATTCTCCAGTTAAGGAAATTCATGAACAAAAGCTCCGGTAACTTAGCTACAATCTTTTTGAGACAAGGTTGGAATGTGCTTCTGAATTCATTTGCCATATGCTCCTTCAGGTTCCTCCCCCCCTCTTTCTTATGGCAACTTGGATACTGACATGGAAATGTTTCACAAGCTGACACTCCATCTTCCTCCTTTGCTCATCCCAAACCAGGGAGTGGAATTTATCCCATCCACTTTGAAGTTCCCCTTCCTTCCAAAAAAATCCCCCTTCCAATAATCAACTCTATTTAATAACCCCATAATCCTTTGCGGAGTGGGGGTCTGGGCAACTGAATGGAGCTAGCAGTGTTTTAATGGCCGGATGCCCTTCCTGTTCCCAATGTGGAGTTTTGTTCAGCAGATATAATCTCAGTGTGCCCAGAGAGAGAAATATCTGCCTCTCCTAGGATTGAACTCACAGCCTCCTGCTTGTGAGGTGAGAGCTCCATCTCTAGGCCACCGCACCACTCCACCACCACCCCTTCCACCAATAAAATCACTAAAGAACTTTTGTATAAAATAGCCACAACCTGAGGTCTGACACTATGTTATCCCCTAGAGTTGCTGCTAATGGATGAATGTATGTGCAATAATTGACTTTGGTTCAATTGAATACAAATTTAGTTTTAGTCTTGGCACACACCATTTTATGCTGACATGCCATTCAAGAAGCAAAGGGTTCACCTCTGTCCCAAACCAGCTTATCAACAGCCAAGGTTTGAATCCTTTTCAGTCCCTGCACACCACCTGTTGTTTACTCCACCACCGAGGCTATGCTGAATTGATCTGTGGCTGGGAATTTATTCCTCTTGAAAACCAAAACCTTGCCCCTTTAACTTTAAAGGACTCTACACATTCAAAAAAAAAAAAATAAGGAAAGTGGTTTTATTCTGGAAAAAAAATAATGAGACATCATGCAATCCCAAAACAAAAAGTTGGAGAATTGGAAAAAGTCTTGGCGATCAACCAGTCAAAAACTTCAAATCATTTTAGGAATCCGTCAAACCATTAGATCAATGATGAAATGATACCGGTTCAGCCCAGTTCAACTGAACCCATAGCAAAAATTGCTACCTGTTCACCCAAACCGGTAGTAAAAAAAAACTCCAAAGATCAGCTGAGAGGAGAAAGAAAAGCTCAGGATTGGCCCTCACACCCACCCCTGTGCTTTTCTGTTCTTTATCCTCTCAGCTGATTGGCATGGCAGAGCCTCAGCTGGTGTTTGGAAAGTTGCATGCGCACGCCATGTGCATGATCGCTGAACCGGTAGGGAAATTGGTAGAATCCCACCAGTGCTTTAGATAGTGATATCTACCCTCTCCTTGAAAGCCTTCAGTGAAGCTTGACTTCGTCTGAATCTCCTTCTTTTCAAATTCAAGATACTATTGGTCAATTTCTACACGGAACATGTCCCCTGGCTGAAATATCTCTTTTAATCTAGCATCTCCAACTGAGTTTGGAGCACCTCCAGATCATCACATCCTCCAACTAACCCAACAAATTCAGACCTTGGGACACCGCTGCTCTTGAAGACTCTTGAAAGTCACATGCCATCATAGCCCATCCAGGTAGAACAATGACTGATGACCACCTTTTACTGGTCCACAATAGAAAGCGTTCTCACATATTGCATTACGGTGTGTTATGCTGGCTTGACAGCCGCAGATAGAAAGACACTACAGAGGGTGGTGAACACAGCACAAAATATCGTGGGATGTTCCCTGTTCCCACTAGATGACCTCGCTAGGGCTCGCTGTCTTAGAAGAGTGAGGAAAATTCTCAGGGATGACTCACACCCCGGTCAGCAATTCTTCACTCTCCTACCATTAGGTAGGAGATATAGAAACGGAGCCAGCCACACCAACAGACTGAAGAACAGTTTCTACCCGTGGGCTGTCAGACTTCTGAATAGAAAATAACTTCATGTCAACATAGTAGGATAGACTTAGGAGGCCGGCACATTGTGAACAAGGTCACATAGTGTAATAAGATTGGGACTGGGTTAGGGACTTCTGTTCTCACTGTGAGTTGTGTTGGGGGGATGCACAAAAGGAGGCTCAGCCTATCTCACTGTACACATATTGACCTGTGAAATAAAGGTAATAATACAGGTTTTAACCAATGAAAAAGGAGAAATACACCAGGTATATCCCCATACTCCACCTTCCTACCCCAACTCATGTCTGCACCTTTGTATTAAGTTCTTTAGAATAAACAGCAAGAATGCCTCCACAGTTTAAAACTGAAACTCAACCAAGTAAATCTCTCTCTCTCTCTCTCTCTCTCTCTCTCTCTCTCTCTCTCTCTCT
>BLBF01000058.1:10392799-10403391 GCA_015471245.1 Laticauda colubrina
CCTTCCTTCCTTCCTTCCTTCCTTCCTTCCTTCCTTCCTTCCTTCCTTCCTTTCTTCCCAGTGGTTAGAATGCAGGATTACAGGCTAATTCTGTCCACTGCCATCAGTTTGATTCCCACCTGCTCAAGATTAACTTAGCCTTCCATCCTTCCGAAGTGGGTAAAATGAGGACCCAGATAGTTGGAGATAATATGCTGACTCTGTAAACCACTTAGAGAGGGTTATAAAGCACTGTAAAATGATATATAAGTCAAAGTGCTATTGCTATTTCTTGGAGTCCCTGGTGTCTGTTTCTTCACCTGGCCTACCTCAAAGGCTGACCCCCATCAAGTTCTGGGTAGAGATCACAATGATGATGAGCTATCTAAGAACATCTGATCCTTCTACTGTTCTGCCTGGATACCACACCCACTTTCCAGATTGGCTGCCAGAGACACAGACATGATGAAACCATGTCCTCTGAGCAACATACAAGGACCTACTCTATAAATAGCATCAAAACCAACTATATAAAAATGACACCTTCCCCTCATCCCAACCATTTGCACAGCTGATGAAGGAAGCTCCCACATAACTCTTTGTCACCGAACAACATAAACCTGTCCACAGCCTGGAACCAAGACTCAACTAGCTCATTGTTGCACAAACCTTTCAGGAAGGGTAACGAACCACAGCCTTCCCCCTCATTCCCAGTTTCATCTTGGCATGCCCAACATGTCAACATCCATATTCATCATTCATCATCACAGTGTCTGAGCTTACGTCAGGCCAGTAGGCTTATGCCAAGAGACCCAAGAAAGAGAAGGAAGGGGGCAAAAATCAAGTAATATAATCATTTGGCAAGATCACTTCAAACTTATATTTCAAAGCACCAGAGGGCAGGACAAGAAACACATCAAGGAGAGAAGCAAACCTGAGGAGAAATTTCCTAACAGTGATGAGAATTAACCAATGGAACAGCTTGCCTTCAGAAGTTGTGGGTGCTTCATCACTGGAGGCTTTTAAGAAGAGACTGGACAGCCATTTCTCTGAAATGGAACATGGTGTCCTGTTTGAGCAGGGGTTTGGACTGGAAGACCTTCAGGGTCCCTTCCAGCTCTATTCTGATTGATTGATCATGATTTGTTCTTTCTATATGTTGTCCATTCTGTGTCCTGAAGATCAAGCCATCAAAAACTCAAAAAGATTAGTGCCGGAATGGATCGGAATAATCCTGCCAACCTAAAACTATGGTTGGCAGGACTATGGTTATACCATGGTTATTTGGGCTGGGGAAATACATGCCTACAATCAAAACAGCTGACTTTATTTGGAAAACATGCTAACTTCCAAAGGGAGTTTAAGTCTGAAGACATGATAGGTGTCTTCCAATACCTGAAGGGCTGCCACAGGGAAGAGGGCACCTAGTATTCTCCATAGCACTGGAGGATAGGACAAGAAGCAAATGAGTGGAAGCAGAAGCTCTCCATCCAATCACAAGGAGCAGAAAATCTCACTCAATCATCAAGTTCATTAAATGAAAAAAAAAAGGTGAGATCAACCCATCTAGACCCTAACACCATGATGGTGACCCTGTGGCACGCATTCCACAGGTAGCACACAGAGCCATATGTGGCGGCACGCAAGCTGTAGAAAACTTACCTCACTATGCATGCGCATGCTTCACAGCTGATTTACAGCCGGTTTGAGGCCTTTTTCGCCTCCCAGAGGATTGAGGAAGGCTTCTGCAGGCTTTGCAGGGTGAAAACTAGGCCCATTTCATCACCTCCTGTTTTTCCGGAAATACCAGAAGTGACGAAACGGGGCTAGTTTTTGGCCTGGAAACCCTGAGGAAGTCTTCCTCAAGCTTTGGGAGGCCTAAAAAGGCCTCAAACCAACCGAAAATCAGCTATGAGGCACAGTGCAGGAAAGGGGGTATGGGGGGGCGCATTGCCTTCGGGGTGCTGGCACGCACAATT
Source organism: Laticauda colubrina (assembly GCA_015471245.1). Taxonomy (NCBI): domain Eukaryota; kingdom Metazoa; phylum Chordata; class Lepidosauria; order Squamata; family Elapidae; genus Laticauda; species Laticauda colubrina. The sequence continues at coordinate 10,394,758 of BLBF01000058.1, forward strand.
TTAGGCACAGGAGCCCAAAAGGGTTAGCCACCACTGCCCTAACACAATGGGCCCACTTTTTGTTTGTTCATCGTTTGTCAGCAATAATCCCTTCCATCAAATCAATCTGATCACTTTTACATCTTGGACACAAATCTGGGATCACGAATGATTATATATTTTTTTAAAGCGACAAGCAATCCATCACTGACCCTAAAGTGGCCTTCTGTGAACAAAGGAATTACAAAGATCGATTTCCTTCAGAAGCAGCAGAAGTGGAATTCATTAAAAGCTATCGGCAACGGCTTGTACAAAGACAAAAGGGGGTTTATCACTCTACATATGTTCATCAGCTCACCCGTGCTCGTTTTGCATACAACAGCCTGTTTGGGAAAGATAGTCATCAGTGACTCTACCTTCCCCATCCTGCCCATGTATCACCAGGCATCTTTTACAACACACCCACGATCTGCAGGGGATGCTTGTAGAACACATTGGGGCTCAACATACAGTTCAACACACAGTTTAATAACCTCTAAGTTTTTTCCTTGAGACCTGCCAGTCACTCTTATTAACTAACAATATTCTTTTTTTTTTTTTTTCACAACACAAAACACATTTTCTTGACACTAGCAGTGACAAAATATCTCGGGGAGGTATGTTAACGCTGCAAGTACCATTCCAAAAAAAAATCTTTGGATCCTTCTTTTTTTAGATGCTGTCTTTTTCATCGGATGTTTGTTTGCTTCCTAGCTCCTTTCGCCACACATGTTAGGTGAAATTTTGGAAGGAAGAGGTATGTCTAGGGAGATTCTCAGTCATCCAGGTCAGGGGTTGCCAATCTTTTGGACCTAAGGGGACACCAAACTCATAGTTTTAAATCCCATGGACCACTAATATGAATTTTGACTGACGGTGGCTGCAGGAAAGTTCCCCACCCTGTTTTCTTATCAATCGATCATTCTTTATTTGGGATCACAGGACATCATCTCCAGTGCTGTTCTCAGGGGGAGTGAGAGCGAAAGAGAGAGACTTTTAGCTTCATGCAAGGAAAGCAGCAGAAGAAGTCTTTCTTTCTCTCCCCCAAACTCCAACAGAATTGAGTCTTTGCCGGTGCAGCAGCATGCCTTGCAAGGTCCCAAAGACTCATTTCTGGAGGAGTTTAGGGGGGAAAAGAAAGACTTTTGATGCTTTCCTTGAGTGTAGCCAAAAGCAGAAGAAGAAAGAAGCGGAAAGAAGCAGTCCGGTGCCAGGCAAGGTGCGTGGGACAAGTTCCCCCCTCTTCCCCTTCCCCCTTCCCCTCACCACCTCATGATGTTCGCAATGCAAGCAAAACAAGCCTTGTGTTCCCGCGCAGACTGGATTAATTGCTTTGGGGGTGACATTTCTCTGCGGACCACCAAAATTTTCTTGCGGACCACCAGTGGTGCACAGCCCACTGGTTGGCAACCATTGATCCAGGTCATAGTTGTCCCAAAGGTGCTTTTTTTTTTTTAAGAGGCAACTGGACTTTCTGTTTTTTCTTTGAAGATGACTCACTTCTCATCCAATAAGTTTCTTCAGCTCTGATTGGATGGTGGGGAATGGAAGGATTTGTACTTCTTGCAGACAGCTGGTCATTTGCATCCTTTTAGTGAGTTGTTGAGGCTACCTGGAGGTTTATCTTCATGCATGAAGCAAATAATCATTTCTGTACTGCCTCCTCTTCTTTTTTTTCAAAGTGTTATTTTCATCCTGTCAATGGCTGCAGTCAAGTTTCCTGCCAACGTCTTCTCAGTCCCCCAAAGCAGCATCATAGCAACTTCATTCTTTCTGCTCTCTTCCTCTTCTTTTTTTTTTAAACACACAGATATATTATGTCAATCCTGAACGAGGTAAAAGTTTCCGATCGCATCCAGAGTAGAGGGATAAGTTGTATGCCCTCCCAACTGGGACCAATGCAAAAAGAAAGGCCATTCCTCCCGTCTTGACCATTTTTGGACCTCCCAGTCTCTCTGTCAAAGCTGCCAACAAGGTAGCCAATTAGTGCCAGTCACGGTTGTGATTCAACATCAGCAACTCACCGGTGATGCTCGCCCATTACGTCCAATGGAACTTGAGGCGGCAGCAGAACCCACCAATCATCAAAAGGCAGATAAGTCCACAGACACCAATATTACTGCAAAGCTTCCCTGCAGAGGATTTCAACATCTCTATATGGGGAGCAGAGTGTCAGGGATTGTATTCCATTCCTTCCAATTATCCAGACCGAGCAATGTTGGCATCCTCCAGCTAGCAGGAAAGGGTTTGTAGCAAAGGGTAGTATTCAGCCAGTTTTGACCAGTTCTGGAGAACCAGTAGCAGAAATTTCGAGTAGTTTGGAGAATGGCAAATACCACCTCTGACTGGCCCCATCTATTCTCTGCCTCCCAAGTCCCAGCTGATTGGCTGGGTCTTCTTTTGTTGTCCTGCACAGGAGAACAGAGCTGGAAAGCAGGTTAGTGGGATGGGGAGGGCATGGCGATTTTGCAGTATTCTTCCTCTGCCATGCCCACCAAGTTATGCAAAGACCACCAAGCCACACGCCCACAGAACCGGGAATAAAAATTCTGAATCCCACCACTGGTTTGTAGTGCTATGGGATGGTACCTGTGGAAGGTCTCAGCTGTAGCCAAGGACAGGCTGGAAAAACTCCCACCTCAAACCTGGAAATCCACTCCTAGTCCTTAATGACAAAGCAAGACTCATGGGATCCTGCCAGATTTTAAAGCAGTCCTTTAACTGCTTTGAATCATCCTGCTTTGAATGCTTGTAGCTTTGTTCCACCTGCTTCCCCTTTCTGTTTCGTCATCCTCACTAAATTCTGTTATTTATTCCTTGATTATGAATCCGGCGGAACTACCATGATCTGAAGGTCATGCAGACAGGATGCCTTCCTTCAATTTGATCTCCACAATCAAGATATTAATTATCTAATGCATCATTTCTTTTTAAGTACACTAAGAGCATATGCACCAAGACAAATTCCTTCTGTGTCTAATCACACTTGGCCAATAAAGAATTCATTCATTTGTTCAATTCATTCATTCTAGTGAAGAGAAGGAACAGGGGAGACATGGTAGCAGTGTTCTAATATTTGAGGGGCTGCCACAGAGAGGAGGGGGACAGCATCCAAATAAAAGAGGGTAGCAAAAATACTACCTTAACATCAACAGCCTGGCTTGTACTACTGTCCACACAACTTTTTGTATGCAGACCGAGAGTAGCTGCACTTCCTGTATTTCTTCCCTGCCGTGGAACCGCTCAAAACCATGTCTAGCAAAAGAACCTCAAGTAAATATGCCCCTTTAGTTCCTCCTGATATTTTATTTCTTCCAGTCTATGAAATACTATGATGTACTAATACCACTGTCTAAAGCCTTATTAAAACCACACTTAGAATACTGCATCCAGTTTTGCTCACACTATAAAAAAGATGTTGAGACTCTAGAAAGGGTGCAGAGAACAGCAACCAGGAGGATTAGGGGACTGAAGGCTAAAACATATAATGAATGGTTGCAGGAACTGTGCATGGCTCGTCTAGTGAAGAGAAGGACTGGGGAGACAGGATAGCAGTCTTCCAATATTTGAGGGGCTGCCACAAAGAGGAAGGGGTCAGGCTATTTTCCAAGGCACCCAAAGACCAGAAAAGGAATAATGGATGGAAACTGAACAAGGAGAGATTCAACCTGGAAATAAGAAGAAATTTTCTGACAAATGAGAGCAATCAACCAATGGAACAGTTTGCCTTCAGAAGTTGTGGGAGCACCATCACTTGAGACTTTCAAGAAGTGATTGGATTCCCATCTGTCAGAAATCGTATAGGGTCTCCCGCTTGGGTGGGGGGGGGGGGTTGGACTAAATGACCTACAAGATCCCTTCAAACTCTGTTAATCTGTATCTATATACCTTGTCAGATCAGTTGGACCAAGCCAGGGTGTCAAGATCAAAGTTATCTCACAAAAATCCATGATCAAGTTGTGGTTTGGAACTCAGATCTCAAGAGCTTGTCCAACACCTACATCGCTTCACCATCCTGGCTCTCATTGAACCACCATCTCATCTTCCATTATTTATAAATCTGGCAGGGGTACTTAAAGGCCCCTTACCTCAGAGAAGAGTGGTATCTCAGCAACAAGAGCATCCAGATTGTATGGAAAGGGTCTCCCATTCCATCTTCAACATCTCCAGACAGGACAAAAAGAAAGAAAAACGCCTGTTCTCGCTTCAATTAAAAAATAAATAAATAAATTCTGCCAGGTGGATAGAAATGCACAACTACGAATGTATGGAAGAGTGCTATGCAGAAAGGCCTCCTTTTCAATCGATGGCAGAGTTTTACTTAATTTTATTCCATTTTAAATATAGATATCCAAGATTGACCTGGAGACTTTATGCATGCAAGGTTTTTGCTCTGCAGCAATACTTTGTGGAGTTTACTCTTTCTGCTTTCATTGTCAGGGTTCTTGCAATTGCTCTAATTAAATCATGAGCCTCAAGCCAAGCTTCAAAAGAATTCAAAAGATTTATTTGGAGCAACATGCCAGGCATTAACCTAAATGAAGCCACTCTCTTTTTCCCCTCTCCCCTGGATGTATCATAAATCAGATTCTCCAATGAAGCACATTCACGGATGGGTGTCATCAATCACGTTCTCCAATGAAGGATTTTCAGGGGGTGGGAAGGAGATCTGGTAGCCGAGCTACAATCTTTTTTAAAATAAGGGTGGAATGTACTTCTGATTTTAAACTGCCAGACTGCTCCTTCAGATTTCCCTCTCCTTGTTTATGCCAACTTGAAAACATGCATAGGAATGTTTATGAGTTGACACCAACTTCATCCATCTGGAGGCACTTTCCTCATTCCAAAACTCACAACAACCTTCTGAGTTGGTACTGAATCCATATACCAAATACAAGCTAGGTGGATAAGACCTTGTTGATGACCCTCACTTTGTCAAGGACCTTGGAGTTCTCATATCGAGTGACCTAAGCTCACTGCAACAGTATTGCCAAAAAGGCTTTAAGAGTTGTAATTTAAATTTTATGAAGCTTCTCCTCTGGTAATACTGTTTTGCAAACTAGGGCATTCAAAATCTTTGCTAGACCAATACTTGAATTCAGTTCTGCTGTCTGGAATCTACACTGTATATCAGACACAAATACAATTGAGCGAGTCCAGAAATATTTTAGCAGAAGACTACGACACTCCTCTGCTCACAACAGAATACCCTCCAGCACCAGACTTGAGATTCTAGGTTTAGACAACCTTGAACTACGTCAACTAAGATTAGACTTAAGCATAGTACATAAAATCATATGTTACAATGTCTTACCAGTTAATGAATATTTCAGCTTTAACAACAACAATACAAGAGCACACAACAGATATAAACTAAATGTAAACCATTCCAAACTCAATTGCAGGAAGTATGATTTCAGCAACAGAGTGGTCAATGTCTGGAACTCAGTACCTGTTTCTGCTGTCACCTGCTCAAACCCCAACTCCTTTACCCTCAAACTAACCTCTATTGATTTCACTCCATACCTAAGAGGTCTTGAAGGGGCGTGCATAAGCGCACAATCGTGCCTACCACCCCTCTCCTATTGTCCCCAATTATTAATTTCTATTTCTTGTATTTAAATTTATGTTTATTCTTGTTTCTGTTATATTGTAAGCTTTTGACAAATAAATAAATAGAAATAAAAATAGAATTCTGTAACCTAACAGTCAGGCCCTCCATAATGCTTTAAAACTCAAAAGAAACGTCCAAAGATCGAACTAAGCAAGATACTCATGCCACATTACACAGTTCACAATTCTCCTGGTTTGTGGGAAGACAGCCAATAAAGAGAATTCCTAGTCCATCTTCAACTCTGGACACATAATTCAGACACAACGTTATTCAACATGAAGTCTTGCTAATCCTATCCCTAACTTACACCATAGCAGAATGGCAGCAACTATTTTCCAAAGCACCAGAAGGCAGGGTGAGAAACAATGGATGGCAACGTATCAAGGAGAGAACTAAGCTAAAAAATAAGGAGAAATTTCCTAGCAGCGAGAAGCAATTAACCAGTGGAAGAGCTCACCTTCAGAAGTTGTGTGTGCTCCATCTGGAGATTTTTAAGACAGAGAAATGGAAAGACATTTGGCCAGAATGATACAGGGTCTGCTGCTTGAGCAGGGGGTTGGACTAGAAGACCTCCAAGGCCCTTCCAACTATGTTACTCTGTTATCCAACATGGTTCTCAAAAATGAGACTGAATGATAGACAGAGGCTATTCTAGTAGTGGCCTGCTGCCAGTTCGGACTGGCTCATCCATACTGGTATTTACAACCACTGGCTGGGCCCACCCACCCACGCACCTTAGTGCTATCCAGTCCTTTGTATCTGGCTCGCTCGCCCTGCCCACACATCCCAGCTGCTTTCCTCATCTATTCCACTAACCGCAGCTGCCATGCAAGAAACCCCCTAGTTTTTGCAGCCACACGCATAAAGGCGCACACATGTGAAAGGAGTGTGCATGTGCAAAGGGGGTGTGCCATGTGCACGCTCTCATTTTCAGCGAACCAGTTGTTACCGTATGTGCAGCACACCTCTGGACTATTCAGACTGCCATCTATTATTAAAACCCATTTAATCAGCACACCAAATACAAACTAGGCGGATATGACTTCATTGATGACCCTCACTCTGTCAAGGATCTAGGAGTACTCATATCTAACAACCTATGCGCCAGAGCTCACTGTAACAGCATTGCCAAAATAGCATTAAGAGTTGTAAATCTAACCTTATGAAGCTTCTCCTCTGGAAATATTGAATTGCTAACGAGGGCATACACAACCTTTGCTAGACCAATACTCGAATACAGCTCATCTGTCTGGAATCCGCACTATATATCAGACATTAATTCAATTGAGCAAGACCAGTAGTATTTCACAAGAAGAGTACTACACTCCTCTGCTCGCAACAGAATACCCTATATTATCAGATTTGAAATTTTGGGCTTGGACAATCTTCAACGATGCCGCCTACGGTTGGACTTAGGCGTAGTACACAAAATTATCTGCTACAATGTCCTACCAGTCAATGACTAACTCAGCTTCAACCGCAACAATACGAGAGCACACAATAGATGCAAACTCAATGTTAACCGCTCCAAACTTGATTGCGGAAAGTACGACTTCAGCAACAGAGTGGTCAATGCCTGGAATGCACAACCTGACTCTGTTGTTACATCCTCTAACCCCTACTCCTTTAACCTCAAACTATCCAGCATTGACCTCACCCCATTCCTAAGAGATCTGTAAGGGGCCTGCATAAGTGCACCATTGTGCCTTCCGTCCCTGTCCTATTGTCCCCATTTAATTGTACCTATTTTCTGTATTCTTACTCATGTTTATACTTAAACCTATTATCTTGTAAGTGACTGACAAATCAAAATAAATAAATAAATAAACTGCCAGCCACCCAAATAGGCTCAAGCATGGCTGTATGAGAGCTCTCTTCCCTTCCACCTTTCCTCAAAACCATTTTTCGAACCACCTTCATTGCAAATTCTCCCCCACTCACTCAATAGTCCCCAAGATTGCTTCTACTCGCTTTAGCTATCAAAAAGCACCTCGTTTTCTCGCTACCAAATGACAGGCACCGGCTATTTTTGATATTGACATTTTCTAATTACAGGCAAGATGGTTGTTCGTCTCCACTCTGATCTGTGCCTGTGCTCACTTTGTTTTTTTTGTCAGGCTGCTTCAGCCAAAGCAGAGCCAAGCTCCCAGAAACGGAGGGGGAAAGAGAGGTGCATGGACGCAATGTCCATTTTAGTTTTACTGCCCAGAAATATAAACAGAATACTTATTCCTGACCTTTTAAGTCCTAATTCCAAATTTAATGAGCCACAATGAATGTTTCTCCGAGTCAGTCTCGGTGGCTGCTGAACTCCACTAACCTTCTAATTATTGCCGCAGTAACATAAAGGCCGCTGGATTTTGGTGGAGATTATTAAAAGAGAGTGAGATGACTGAGATAAGCTTCTATTGTCTCCCAATAAAATGAAAAGCATAAAGAAAGATGGTGGACCGGAGGGAGGGTGGAGGAGAATTATCTTAGCATCCTCCAGGCGAAAAGAGTTGATCGTTTTGCACATGTGCTAATCCCCTGCAATTCAGACCTTCTTCTTCCCAAATAAACAGCAGAGCTGGTCATAGATGAATTAAGATTTGGGGGTAGGGGGATGTTTTCTATTTCTTTATTGCATTTGCACTGGAAGATAAAAGCAAAATGCCAAGGGAACATAAAATGGTAGGTTCTTGTACTGAAAGGGAATATTAGATAAGGAACTCAGATCAGGGCTGCAACTCATAATGAGGTCATAAATATGTTCCCCTGGAAATAGCAAGTAACATCAGCTATTTATCAGAGTTGAATTATTGGAAATCTTGTAGCAGCATTACTAAAGTAGCAAGGTTCAGTTTAAAACATGGGTACAAACCTGTATGGAGTCCTGAACTCTTAAGTGCTGACGTAAGTCAAGGAAGGGAGGGAGGGAGGGAGGGAGGGAGGGAGGGAGGGAGGGAGGGAGGGAGGAAGGAAGGAAGGAAGGAAGGAAGGAAGGAAGGAAGGAAGGAAGG
>BLBF01000058.1:10423502-10438287 GCA_015471245.1 Laticauda colubrina
AGCACGAGCAGGACCAGGAGCACGAGCAGGACCAGGAGCACGAGCAGGACGAGCAGGACGAGCAAGACCAGGAGCACGAGCAGTACAAGCAGTACGAGCAAGTCCAGGAGCACGAGCAGGACCAGCAGAACCAGCAGAACCAGCAGGACCAGGAGCAGCTTCAGCAGAGTTCGCAGAAGCAGGAGCACCACCGCCAGGAGCAGCTTCAGCAGAAGCTCCAGCACCAGAAGAGCGAGCCCGAGCAGCAGAAGCCCCAGCAGAAGCAGAGTCAGGGACAGGGGGCGGGAGGGTGGCCCTGTCCCTCTTGGCAGGGATAGCGGCAGGTTGCTGAGTCTTTCGCTTCTTCCCCATGGTTGTGGGGTTGCTGGCTGGCAGGGAGGCTGGCAGGCACCAAGGCTTGCAGGAAGGCTGGCAGAAAGCCTGGCAGGAAGCCTGGCAGGAAGCCTGGCAGGCAGGCACCAAGGCTGGCAGGCAGACTGGCTGGCAGGGAGGCTGGCCAGGAGGCTTGGAGGCAGGCTGGCAGCAAGGCAGGGCAGGCAAGGACTCAATGTATCCGGCAGCAGGTCTTTCCTCCGAATGCTGGCCATGTGCGAGCTTCTTCCCTTTATATCCGCGTGGCTTACGCAATGTATCCCCCCCGCATGCGCAATTAATGCAAGGCATCCGCTAGGCTTCCGCTGTGCATCTGCTAGGCTCCCACTCTGCATCCGCTTCATCCGCTGTGCATCCGCTTCATCCGTTCCACGTCCGCTCTGCATCCGCTCTTTCCGTTCTGCGTCCGCTTTGCTGAGCCCCCCCAGAAGCCTAGCGGATGCGCCATCCGCTCTCATCCGCTTCCATCCACTGGGCTTCCGTTCCGCATCCTCTTTCCATCCGCTCTGCGTCCTCCCCCCGTCCGTGTTATCCGCTCCGGTTATGCAAATTTTTGCCCCTTTTGAGAGCGGATAACAACGGATGGAACATTTTGCTCGTCCGTTGTGTCCGTTTTGCATCCGTTGGGCAGTGTGACAGCGCCTTTAGTCAATTCCCCAGATTGGCAGACGGACAACCAAGAAAAAAGATCAATAGGAAGAATTCAATACTTGAGTTTTCTTCTGCTTTTAAATAACCCACCAGGCTGTATGTTCCATCCCATTCCTTCAGTCTGACCAGGTGACACAACCTGTTCCAAAAATTCTTCTGTGTTTTTCTTTCGCTTGAGTTTATGAAAAAGCTTTTATGAATTTGTTTCTCAAATGTCCAAAAGACAAAAAAGAAACTTGGATACATTCTAGCCCAGAGGTCCCCAAACTTGACAACTTTAAAATTTGTGGACTTCAACTCCCAGAATTCTCCAGTCAGCTGTTCTAGCCAGTGGAATGGCATCCTTGTAGTGATCTAATGGCCAAGAGTAGATGGGTGGGAACCTTTCTTTCATTGTACAATTTTCTCCAGGGCAATCTGCAGCCTCCTTGGCTTCTCCATTCAATTTTAACAGAGGGGACTCGTGAGATTTTTCTCAAAGGCTTTTATTCAACTGGGGAAGTGTGGGCAACCAAGGAAGCTGAAAAGGGAAGGAAAGATGTGGAAGAGAGAGCAACCCTACAGAGCGCCATCTGCCACCAAAGTCTGCTGAAGAACCTCACTGGAAGAAACACCAAATATATCCTCCAACACCCCAAGAATAAGATAGTAAAACAGAAGTTTCCTTTTTGCAGTAGAAAAATTGAGTGAGAAAACCGCAAGACAGATTTTGACCCACCGGTAATCTCTCTCGAATTCATGTGGTTACAATGAAACTAGACAGAACAATGATTTTCCAGGTTTAAAATCCTCAGCCATCTTCACAATGCTAAGGGACGGATTCTCCTATAGATATACTGGATGCCGAAAATGCATTTTTGACTTCCCACAGTAGATTAATAAACTCCCATAATTGCATGCATTTTTAACTTGGCCATATACAAATTGTGTAGACACATCACAATAAACAGGGGGTCTTCAAACTTGACCGCTTTAAGACTTGTGGACTTTAACTCCCAGAATTCCTCCTCCAGTCATGTTAGTTGAGGAATTCTGGGAGTTGAAGCCCACAAATCTTAAACTTGCCAAGTTCGAAGAGACTTGGATTAGATAGATAGATAGATAGATAGATAGATGGATGGATGGATGGATGGATGGATGGATGGATGGATGGATGGATGGATGGATGGATAGATAGATAGATAGATAGATAGATAGATAGATAGATAGATAGATAGATAGATAGATAGATAGATAGATAGATAGATAGATAGATATGGAGATAGATACTGTAGATCAGGGGTCTTCAAACTTGTAGATTTCAACTCACAGAATTCCCCCTCCACTCATGTTAGCTGAGGAATTCTGGGAGTTGAAGTTCACAAGTCTTAAATCTGCTAAGTTTGAAGACCCCTGCACTAAAGCATAGATCTCTTCATCCGAGTTTGCTCAATCAGCTGTTTTACACATCGTGCTCACTTACAACCAAACAAATCACTTCATAGCATAGTGTTCTATATTAATCAGTCCATAACAAATGATAATGTTCAATCACACAATTTGTACCAGGTGATGGTACAAGCAAATATATAGATGTACACACTGCTGGAAAAACCCAGCATAGATTTCCCATTAAAGTATTGATTCTTTTTTCCCCCCTTGTTTGCAATCAAGCATACCTAACATTTCAGCTCTAATGACTCATAAAATCTAACAGATGTGTTGGACTTCAACTCCCACAATCCCTGCATGCTATGGTCATTTATGTGTCATTTAAATTCAGTCTCTGATCGTGGCAATATGAGATCTAGTTATCTCTCTCTTTCAATTTCCATTCAATCTCACAATCTGGTAAAAGGACACAGTGCCTGGCTGACTCTATCTGGGTTTGAAAGCTAGTATAGAAGTATAGAATAGAAAAAATTATAGAATAACAGAGTTGGAAGGGACCTTGGAGGTCTTCTAGTCCAACCCCCTGCTTAGGCAGAAAAACTTATACCATTTCAGACAAATGGTTATCCAACATGTTTTTAAAAACTTCCAGTGTTGGAGCATTCACAACTTCTGGAGGCAAGTTGTTCCACTGATTAATTGTTCTCACTATCAGGAAATTTCTCCTTAATTCTAAGTTGCTTGTCTCCTTGATTAGTTTCCACCAGGAGTGGGATCCGACTGGTGTACCTACCAGTACGGTGATTTTACATTTTGCTTCTGCAGGCTTCTGCAGGCTTCGCAGGCTGAAAACTAGCTCTGTTTCGTCACTTCCGGTATTTTCAGAAAAACAGGAAGTGATGAAACGGGGCTAGTTTTCAGCCTGCAAAACCTGCAGAAGCCTGCGGAAGTCTGCAGAAGCTTTCCTTGAGCTTTTGGGAGGCTGAAAAAGGCCTCAAACCAGCCGAACATCAGCTGGGAGGCACGTGCATGCCCAATGAGGTAAGTTTGCCTGCAGCTCGCGTGCCAGCACAAAATGGCTGTGTGCCATCTGTGGCACGTGTGCCATAGGTTCACCATCACGGGTATAGGCTCTCCTGCTTGAGCAGGGAGTTGGGCTAGAAGGCCTCAAAAGTCCCTTCCAGCTCCATTATTGTGTATTCAGTATTCAGGACCTTTAGAGTTCCCCCGAAACATGAAACTCAACTGTTCTGTTGAGATTTTAACCATCATCATCCTCACCCTTAGCCATTGTCCAATTTAATTTCCCTCTCCCACTTCCAATCAGTCAATGAACCTCATGCAGCCACGTAGGAGTTTTGAGCTGGATGCTATAAGATGGCAGGGCAGCTGACCTCAATTCCATTGAAGGCAGGAGATAGAAACCACTCACCAGAAAATGGCCTAAGACGAGACTCCGCGTTTTCATTATCTCTGTTCATTTTGGAGCAGTCACCAAGAACATCATTTTCCAAGAACATTATGCAATGATAAAAAGATGCAGAACCATTTGATTTTTCCATCCAGCACTTAACGGCTGCAAGCCATCTTCTCTCCCCTCTTGACCTAGAATGAAGAACCATCTGCAAAGCTCTTTTTTAATTTTTTTGGTTCAGCAAGCACTACGAGGAGAAAAAATAATAATAATAATGAAGACTGAGCAAGACAGAAAGAAGAGTAGGGAGGGGAGTAAAGCCACACTTGACACAGGCAACTACAGGCCACAGGCCAAAGACAAATGTTATTGTCTCTAAACTATCATTCCCCTAATAGAACTGCCAGCCCATCTATGGTTCCCTTAGCCTGCAAATATCTAGCCATGATGATAGGGAGACGATGCCAGAGGGGATTTAGCTTAATAGAATTCCGTATATACCTGATTTAGGGTGAGTTAATGCAATTCACCAACACTGCAATTGTAAAGTTGGCCCTGCGGCAGACACCTGCCAGTACAGAGATGGGAGATGAATAAATCTCCTAGGAGAACAAAGAACAAATTTCCATCCCATGGCCAACGCCGGTTAGGCATTGCCTTCTCCTGAAAACCCAAAAGGAAACGATCACATTTCCACCAATGAGCCTAAACCCAAGAAGCTTTACAAACAACTGTTGGGAGTTTTTATTAGGTGAGGAAAACTGGGGTCCTTTTTTTTCATGTTTGGCTGCTGCTTCCCCCATTGTCTGCAACCCTGGGCCTTGAGCCAAGATTCCAGAATTCTACATTAAACAGAGAATTAATTTCAGGCCGAGTAATAATCACTTGTCTGGCTGACAGAAGCTATTAGTTTGGTCCAGATTGCAGGTTGTTTAAAAAAAAATGCTACTGGGGGTAAGGCCGGCAAAGACCTCTGTTTACACCAAAAGCAATTTTCCTACCAGCTACAGCAGTGGCATTGCCTCTTTAGATGCAGGGGAACTAAAGGGGGGGGGGGGCGGTCAGAAGCAACTCACGAAGCAGATTAAAATGATAACGGGGTGGTACGAGAATGAGAAAAATAGAAGAGCTTTCATGACGTTCAGGGCTTGGATCTTGCTCCGAACACCGTTTCTTCGAAAAACAAAATTAGTCAATTTAAAGGAAACAATCCATTCCACATACCAGCTTTATAGATTTTCTATCAGGATTATATGTTTCTTGGCGCTTCTATGCTTCAAGTCACCTGTTTCAACAGCACTTGAACCACTTTGAACTAACTTGGATTGCCTGGATTTCGGTCACAAAGTAATACGGACATTAAGGGAGTCATCACATGACCAGACCAATTTTACAAACATTTTTACCATTCAGCACATCATGCAGCCGTGAAATGAACTGCTTGGTCTTTAGCGAATATTGGGGGCCCTCATTGATTTTGCTCGTCTGAAACCCACTGGGAAAGCCTCAAATAAGGTTTAGGACAGTGGAGGCTAACCTTTTTGGGCTCCTGTGCCAAAAATTGTGCGTGTGCTTGCACACTTGCACTCGCATGCCAGCATACAGAAGGCAATGTGCACCCCCGCCACCCCCTTACCTGCACTGCGCCTCACAGCTGATTTTTGGCCAGTTTGAACCCTTTTTGGCCTCCCAAAGGCTTGAGGAAGGCTTTTGCAGGCTTCTGCAGGCTTCGCAGGCTGAAAACTAGCCCTGTTTCATCACTTCCGGTATTTTCAGAAAAACAGGAAGTGATGAAACAGGGCTAGTTTTCATCCTGCAAAGCCTACAGAAGGTTTCCTCAAGCCTTTGGGAGGCCGAAAAAGGCCTTAAACCCACCAAAAATCAGCTGTGAGGTGCATAAATGCCCAGTGAGGTAAGTTTGCCTGCAGCTCGCGTGCCAGCACAAATGGCTCTGTGTGCCACCTGTGGCAGGCGTGTTATAGGTTCGCCATTATGGGTTTAGGGTTTGCTGCCTAAGCAGGGGGCTGGACTAGAAGACCTCCGAGGTCCCTTCCAACTCTGTTATTCTGTTAAATCATGATCATGTGACCTCAACAATGTTGCAACCATCATAAATTCAAACCAGTTGCCAAGCAGTGCAACGGCAACCATATGGCCATGGGAACAGAGAGGTGTGACAATCATAGACCAACTCCTAAATCAAACTTCTTAAACTCCCATTTCCCTCCTAGAGGGGCTCAGGGCGATATAAAATTAAATTGTAAAATAATACAATGTAATATTTTTGCCATGATTAGGAGAAAGGACCCATCGCACTCATTCTATCGTAACTTCTAACGGTTGTGAAACAAATGGCAAGAACTAATTGTAAAGCAAGTCTACAGATTACAGATTTTTGGAAAGAATCTTGTAGATCATCTATCCAAACCCCTGCTTAAGCAGGAGACCCTACACCATTTCTGACAAATGGCAGTCCAATCTCTTCTTGAAAGTCTCAAGTGATGGCGCTCCCACAACTTCCAAAGGCAACCTCTGTTCCATTGGTTAATAATTCTCACTGTCAGAAAATTTTTCCTTATTTCCAGGTTGAATCTCTCCTTGTTCAGTTTCCATCCATTATTCCTTGTTTGGCCTTTGGGTACACTGGCAAATAGCTTGACACCCCCCCACACACACTCTCTCTGTGGGAAGCTCCTCAAATATTGGATGACTGCTATCCTGTCTCCCCTGGTCCTTCTCTTCACTAGACTAGCCAGGCCCAGTTCCTACAACTGTTCAATATTTTAGCCTCCAGTTCCCCAATCTTCCTGGTTGCTCTTCTCTGCACTCTTTATAGAGTCTCAGTATCTTTTTTATAGTGTGGTGACCAAAATTGGATGCAGTTTTGGTCTATTTTAATGTTCAAAACCACTCATCCCAACTGGAAAAAAATTAAAAGCATAACTATATTGGAATAAATGTAGTCAAATAATCACTGTTCAATTCTGGCAGGAAACGATTTCACCAACATTTGGAAGTGTCTGCTTAAAGGGTCTTGAAGAGCTATTTGAGACTGAAATTCAAGATCCCCCCCCCCCCCGGTATGTCTTTCTGTATGCCTGCTTCAATGATGATGACATCCCATTCTCATCCGAAATGTTCCGCCAAAGCAGCTATTATACTGAGTCATTTGTTTGGCGCTAACAAATATATTTATTTCTTACTGATAAACAAGAGAAGGTTTGGGAGGGAAGCCTCCAAACATGGGCTCTTGAGAGACAGGAATCTGCACACATCAGAAAAGCAGTGATCGGTAAGATTGCGATTGCCAGCTGCTATCCCAGAGCATGGCCAAAATAGCTATTAACTGTGGTCAGAAACTGCCTGGAGACACGAAGAATTTGCAGAGGTTCCAAGAGAGAGAAAAATAGAATCAAATTGGAGTGTTTAGGGGGAGAGAAGGGGGAATTCAAAACCATAAACAGAGATTCCATCCAGTCTGTTCACCTTCTTGGCCTTGACCCAACATTTTGGAAGGTCATCCTCCAAACTCAAAGAGGTAAGACCTTCGACAGCAAAACAGACATACCTTTTGTTGCTGTTTGAACTCATATAAAAAAAGTTTTGGTCTATTGGAGACGTAGAAAGTGTCTTTAGCATATCACTTGAAGCCTAGAAAATACCCAGGAAGTACAATAAGTGTCAACTCATAAAACATTTCAATGGACTTTTTGAGTTGCCAACAGAAAGGGAGAGGAGAAAGGGGTTTGAAAGAGCAGTGTGGCAGCTTGGAAATCAAAAGTGCATTCCATAAATAGTTTTTCAAAGATAGTAACTAGGTGACTGAAGTTTCTGCCACGCAAAATTCTAACTGGAGAACACGATTGATGACTCTTGGCTATGAATGTGCCTCATTGGAGAATATGAATTATGATACATCCAGGGAGTGGAGGGAAAACCAGGGTCAAGGGTGACAATGAATGATGTGTCTCAGAGTCAGCTACACCCAGGCAGTGCCAGACATGTTAACTCCCAATAAATCTTTTTGAAGTTTTGGAAGTTTGGCTTGAGACTCATGATTTAATTGGAGTAAATGCTGGAATCCTGACAATAAGCCAAGGAGAAAATGACTTCACTAGTTCACCAAGGGCCTCTCTCTGTCTCTAGAGGTAGTCCTTGACTTATGACCATCCATTTAGTGACTGTTCAAAATTACAACATAGCACTGACCAAAAATAGTGACTTATGACACCCCCCATTACTAACTTATCCAATGCAGTGATTCCCTTAACAACTGTGGCAATAAAGGTTGTAAAATGGGATAATGCTCACTTAGCAAATGTCTCGCTTAACAATGGAAATTTTGGGCACAAATGGTGGCCGTAAAGCCAAGGACTACCTGTAATTTGCTCTCTCTTTTTGAGCTCTGACTTGTAAGTCTTTGCAAAAACGAAATAAGCTAAAACACCTGAAAAAATAATTCTCTTCACTGAGATCCCTCATAGGGATCCCTTGAGTAATCAATGCTGGGATTCGAACCTAGGCTGCTTTCATATTCGGCAGATGTATTAACCTCTAGGCCAGTAGTGGTTTGCAGATGTATTAACTTTGGTAGTCCGCAGAGAAATGTCACCCCCAAAGCAATTAATCCAGGCTGCGCAGGAACATAAGGCTGCACCACCCACATGGACTGTGGGAACACAAGGCTTGTGTCACTTGCATTGTAAACAACACGAGGTAGTGATGTGAGGGGGAAGGGTAAAGGGGAGGAACGTGCCCCCCTCACCTCACGCACCTCATCTGATCATCAGGCTGTTTCTTTCCGCTTCTTTCTTCTTCTGCTTTTGGCCGCACGCAAGGAAATCAGCAAAAGTCTTTCTTTCCCCTAAACTCCACCAGAAATGAGTTTTTGGGACCCTGCAAGGCATCCTGCTCCAAGAGGCTGTGCCAGTGTGACAAGTCTCACAAAGACTCATTTCTGGTGGAGTTTGGGAGAGAGAAAGAAAGATTTCTGCTGCTTCTGCTGCTTTCCTTGCATGAAGCCAAAAGTCTCTCTCTCTCCCCCCACCCCCCACCCCAAGAAGAGAGCCAGAGATGATATCTTGCGATCCCAAATAAAGAATGATCGATCTGTAGGAAAACGGGGTGGGGAATTTTCCTAAAGACTTTTTCAGGGGGAATTTCCCAGGGTCTCTGTTCCGCGGGATTTAAAATTATGAGTTTGGCAGTCCCTGAGGTCCAAAAGGTTGGCGATCCCTGCTCTAGGCCACGGACTCTCCTCATTTTATCAGCTGTACCAAGGAGGAGACTTAGTGTTTTTACAGTGAGACCAGTCTATCAGGACAATCTGGCCGACCCAAATATGGGACCGAGCATACTGCTTCCGCTTTCTCTTTGTGGGAACTACAGATACCGCTCAACTTGCAACCATGCCTTTCACTTCATGAGATCTTGATTCCATCCCTCTATTCATGCAGCCTAGGATTGCTCCAGCTGTTTTGGGTGGCTGCAGCACACTGTTCCCATCCATTCATCTACAATTCCATCTCATTCATCCGCAACCGCCAACTGCAGTGAGCCAGTCTTGGAATAAGATCTGTTTTTGATCGCACAGTAGTGCCCTGAAAACTGTCTGATATGGAGGATTTGTAAGTTCTACAGACAGCATTACTCATGGGCTACCTCCTTCCAGTTCTCTCCTTTGTAATTGCCTGCTATTCTTTTGGCCCCTGCTATGCTTTTAAATGGCACCATTTGTTATCGTTATTTCAATGTTCTCTATGCCAGATGCAAGCCGACTTCCACAAATGGAGCACATTAGAGGAAGTACACTCGCTAGAGTTGAAATACACACCACCTCCTCACACACACATTCACACCCCGAAATGAAATACTTTGACCAAAAAAAAAAAAAAATTCCCCCGAAGGCAGACAATGAACAAGAGAACAAAGAATAGGAGGATAAGTTGAAGGGAGAGAAAGTACGAAAACGACAGAGAAGAAAGCATGCAAAGATTGATTCTGCTTTAGTTTGATGGAAAGAAGAACTAGGAAGGACAGGATGGGAGTGTTTCTATATCTAAGGGGCTGCCCCAAAGAAGAGGGGGTCAACCTATTCTCCAACACACCTGAAGGCAGGACAAGAAGCAATGAATGAAAACTAATCAAGGAGAGAAACAACCTGGACTTAAGGAAAAATTTCCAGTTAGAACATTTAATCAGTGGGGCAGTTTGCCTCCAGAAGTTGTGAATGCTCCAACACTGGAGGTTTGTAAGCCATGACGAGACAATCATTTGTCTGCAATGGTGTTCATTTCCTGCTTGAGCAGGGGGTGGACTAGAAGAACTCCAGGGTCCCTTACGACTTTGTTCATCTGTTAAATACCACTTTGTTCTGGATCCATAAAAATAGCATTGCATGCATCATATTATCAGCATGAGTTCTAGCGTTTTCACTGAAGCTGCAGCACTTAAATCGATGAATCAAACTGAGTGGTTCTTAAAGGTTTTTTTTTCCCCTTTGCAAAAACCACTTAAAAATTGCAAGGAGTCCCCAGAGACCCCTTAATAAACTTTTTTTTGTTGATATTGCTCTATAAATCAAATCATATGCATTACTTGTGTTTGGATCATTTTGCACGATATTTTTCCATCCATCCAATGCGACTGACAAAACCAAAATAAATACAAAACAAAAAACAAAAAGCAGAAGTTTAGATCGAATCATGAGAAAGGTTTGTTCGTCTGAATTGGGGGGAGGGGGGATTGTGTGATTCTTACACTAGCAATTTGCCCACCTGTTAAACACTCCAGGGCTCACCAAAATAACTTCAATCCATAGCAACACAGAAAATAACATTGATCCAAATGCCAATAAACTGTTCTGCAATTTTAAAAAAATGGATCTTTTGAGCAGAGTAATCCTTTAAACCTTAATTTTTTAAAAACAAAAAGGCTACTGGTTTGTATTAAAAATGCATCTGCTCTTTTTATGAGCAAATTTCCAAATTGTAACAGTTTTTGCAATAGAAATATGTCTCACTATAGTTAGTATAGAAATACTAAGACCAGATGCCAACTCAATCTATTCTCCAAATGTTGGACAGTTGGACAGTTGGAATCTTATTACTATTTCTGGATTTTTAAAATGTATCAAAACTCTCTCACATAATATGGAACAAACAGTTCTCCTAAGCTGAACAATAGAAGCCACTAATCATCATCATCATCATCATCATCATCATCATTATTATTATTATTATTATTATTATTATTAACCAACTCTGAAGATAGTCTTGATCAACAGGGCAGGCTGTGTTACAACAGTATGTGTTTGTATGTATGTATGTTGCATATATACGTACAAACACACACATACACACACTCATTATCCATATGCCCATGCAAACTGCAGATGGCAAGCTCCATCTTCGAAATAAATTTCTGCCACAAGCACATTCTATTCCTTTCATACACAAACTTCTTCATTTAACCCAATTTTATCCTTTGGGGAGAACTGGAAAAACATCTGCATTGCAATGTGAATAAGGCAAATGCCCTTTCATGTATTGTTCTTAATTAACACAAACTCACTTCTACATTTCAATTAAAGGAGATGCAATGTTTGAGGGTTGTTCGGGGTTTTTTTTAAATCTTGGGGGGAAGGTTTAAGTTTTAAACTTTTTGAACAGATACTTGGTAAAATGGGGCCAGCTGTGGAAGAACTGAGGAATTGTTGTTTTTTTCTGTTTGAAGGATCATAAGAGGGTGTCTCAACCCAAAGATCACTTTTTAAATCAATTCATGCCAGAGATAATACTTTTCTAGCATTTTATGAAGAAAGGATTCCCATACAGAATTAGACCATGATCCACTCAGTTTAATAAGGTCTCCAAGGTAAACTCATCAGTTTTTGAGATTATGGGGTGGGTTTTTTTATTTTTTTTCCCAATTCTACCAGGTGATTCCACAAAATGCAAAGCTACAAAGCTTTTATGAAGATCTGGCGAGAAGTCAAAAAATGAAGAAAATCCTTTTTTCTCACAGATTTCCTCAATAGTTCCAATGTTTAAATTCTGCCCTGGATACAGGCAGCCAAGATAAGACTTCACACTAAAAGCATCTTAGATGATGGGATGAATTAGGTATTAGGCAACCCAAATTAAGGCTAAGTTCATGCATCATGCTAAGGCATTGTCTACATTGTCTACCATTGACTTGCTGAAATAGTTACAGAAGCTGGGTTCACACAATACCTTAAACCTTCATTAAAGAGACCAAATTCGGACAATGAAGTCAAGTTCTATGTGTGACATCACTGAAGTGAGTTCCCTAAAATGATTGTCAAATTGGGGGAAGTATACAAATGTAAAAGGGGAGGAATGGCACTGAAACTTAGCATTTTGTCCCTAAAATTTCACAGGACTGTAGTGCAATAATTCCCCACGGGAAATCAAGTTAAACCTTGTAAACTGAGTCCTGACATACATATCCCCCTGCCCAAAAGGCCCACAAAGAGAGTCACCAGCCTTTTCTTCTGTAGAAAGGAGCCCCTAATGAATTGCTTGGCTTCATCCTGACAACAGAATACATTAGAAAAAAACAAAAGCACCTCCTTTCAGCAACATTTCTTTATGTACTGCAGACTAGAACAACTAGACACAAGGACAGTTTTTTCCTGAACGGCATCACTCTGCTAAACAAATAATTCCCTCAACACTTTCCAACTATTTACTAAGTCTGCACTACTATTACTATTTATCTTTTCATCACTCCTTATCCCCTCCCATTTGTGACTGCATGACTGTAACTTTGTCACTTGTATTCTTACAATTTATATGGACTGTTTCCTAGTATGATTTGATTGCTTATTGTACCCTATGACTATTATTAAGTGTTGTACCTGATGATTCTTGACTCTTGACGAATGTATCTTTTCTTCTATGTACACTGAGAACATTTGCACCAAAGACAAATTCCTTGTGTGTCCAATCACACTTGGCCAATAAAAGAATTCTAATTCTAATTATTGCGGTCCAAAAGCTGCCTTTTGCCAAAATCGGACCATTCTGATCTATGATCCCCAACAACAAATTCAGTGAGAAAATCCCTGCTGTTCTGAGGAGTCTTACACTGGAGTAAGGATCTTACACATCCTCGTGAGATCTTATTACTTCGCTGAGCTACAGCAGGGAGTCTACATTAAAGGGCCTTGACAGGCGTTTCACCAATATCTCATACAAGTTTCAACTCCTTTTGGAAACAACTAAAAGCTTTTAAAAAAAATCAAAAAAACAATTGATATGTATGTAGGCTAAGTTATCTGGTTGTGTGTTAGACAATGTAACTTTGCAAACCAATTTGGAGTCACATTCTGCTTCTTGTTTTGTCTATTGTCAACTTCAACTTCCAATACCTGATATTGTAATTTATTTATTTTTTAATCAGACCTGAGAGGTTTTTGGTGCTCTCTGTGCTTGATTGTTTCCTTGCAGACATTTCATTACCCAACTAGGTAAAATCATCAGATATCTCTTGGAACTCAAAGGAAGAACTGCTTGGTGTTCAGAAAAACAAAATCACAGATACTGAATGGAATGAGTGGCTACGACTAGCCCTGATGATAGCAAAAGCATTGAAGATTACAGCCCTCTCTAAGTGATTTACTGAGTCAGCATTTTTCCCCCAACAATCTGGATCCTCATTTTACCAACCTCAGAAAAATGGAAGGCTGAGTCAACCTTGATCCAGTCAGGATCGAACTGCTGGCAGCCGGCAGCTGGCAGAAGTAGCCTGTAGTACTGCATTCTAACCACTGCACCACTGCGGCTCTGATGTTACCTAGTTTGGACAATGAAACCAACCAAGCTCAGAGAGCATCAAGAACCTCTCATTTCAACCCTGAGGTATAAATATTGTCCGTTTACTACAATCAGATCCTTCCCAAAATGCAGGATTCTCAGAAATCTGGACAAAACCTGGATAAAGGAAAGGAAAATCAGATGCCTTTGCTTTATGTAACACTAGCTCGATGCCCATGCTTCACTATGAAATGATGTGGTTGGGCTTAGTTTTTGGGGAGAGGGAAATAAGGGGGGGGGGAATTCTGCCTCTGCCTACCAGCATCCATCAGTATTCATCTGACTAGTGTCCTGTCAGTGTGTGAGAGAGTTGAGGGCTGTTTGGAAACTGAAAGAGTATTTGCTGTGTGAGCAAAAAGGAGACAGCAAGGAGTCTGAGCATGGCTCAGCTCAACTGTTCTGTACTAAATCTGGTTGCTACTGTGAAACTAAAATGGAAACTCCTCTCCTCTGCTTGTGTTTTGCATTTGGAACAGATTTCTTTTCAGGTGGGGAGGGGGAGTAGAATTCCTTAGATCAGAGCATGTTAATAATAATAATATAGGAAATACTAATGCTCTGATGGTCATTTCGAAAAATCTTTTTCTTGCCAAATGTCAAGTTTGTAGAGGCTTTACGGTTCTGGAGATTTTTTGATGACACGTGAGTGGTATTTCACTTTTATATATAGATGGAAGATGGATGGATGGATGGATGGATAGAGAGATAGAGAGATAGATTGATTCTGGCCTGGATATATGCTTTTCTTCAGCATCAACTTTAAGTTACAGTCATTCAGAATTTGGAGAGCTCCACTTTAGAATGAAGCCTAGACCTCACCTGTATTATAAAGCAGATTTAGAATATATAATTCTATACCTTAGCCAGAATTGGGGGGGGGGGGAGTAGAATAAAGACTGTTTTATAGAACAAGAAGTGAGCTTTAGTAACATTTATTCTGAAGGGACTTTTTTTTACTTCACTACTACAATAAAAAGCAGACTTGAGATTTAAAAGACCAGCTGCCTAACAACTTCAAGCCTTAGCCTTTCTCTGGCTAAAAAGACAGAGCAAGACAGAGAGAGGGGGGGGGGGAGGGAGGGAGGGAGGGGGAGAGAGAGAGAGAGAGAGAGAGAGAGAGAGAGAGAGAGAGAGAGAG
>BLBF01000058.1:10450115-10462252 GCA_015471245.1 Laticauda colubrina
CCAAAAGGCTTATTGCCAACATGAAAAAATTCAGCAAGAGCCATGGTGGCGCAGTGGTTGGAAAGTACTATTGCAGGCTAATTCTGCCAACTGCCAGCAGTTCAATTCTGACTGGCTCAAGGTTTACTCATCCTTCCATCCTTTCGAGGTCAGTAAAATGAGGGCCCAGATTGTTGAGGGGTAATATGCTAAGTTTGTAAACCAATTAGAAAGGGCTGTAAAGCACTGTGCAGCAGTATATAAGTCTAAGTGCTATTGCTATTGTGATATAAAAGCCGTAGAAGTGTACTGGTTAGAATGCAGTATTTCAAGCTAATTCTGCCAACTGCCAGGAGTTCGATTCTGAGCGGCTCAAGGTTGACTCAGCCTTCCATCCTTTCGAGGTCAGTAAAATGGAGACTCAGATTGTTGGGGGGCAATATGCTAAATTTGTAAAATGCTTAGAGAGAGTTGTAAAGTACTATGAAGCAGTATACAAATGCTATTCTATTTGTCTGTTTCCTTGTGGTCATTTTCCTTCCCCATCATTTTTCCTTCCACTTCATGCCTTTTTTTAAAAAAAGAATCTATGATTAAAAGCTTATTGCGGTGATTTCTGCAAGTGT
Organism: Laticauda colubrina; assembly: GCA_015471245.1. Classification (NCBI taxonomy): domain Eukaryota; kingdom Metazoa; phylum Chordata; class Lepidosauria; order Squamata; family Elapidae; genus Laticauda; species Laticauda colubrina. Next base: position 10,450,721 of record BLBF01000058.1, read on the forward strand.
TCCGGAAGATTTCTGCAATTGACGATCAGATCTAAACACTCCAATCAGTCAATCAATCAAATAAAACCAATTCTCTGAGCCCAGATAAGTCACGCAGTGTGTACACAAAAGGCTGCCCCCAGCCACTTACCTCAATGCTGCCTTTTTTTTTTTTTTTCCAAAGGAAGAAGAGATCAATCCATCAAGTTCTACCTGACTTGGGCTAAATCCTGGCCTGCTGTGGGGGTTTGGGAGGGGGGGGGGTTGATGAGTTCTTTTGCTTTTACACCAATTTCTCCTCTCCTGAATAACAGATAGCTCTGACATTCCTCCCTGAAAGTCAGAAAATAAAATAAAAGAGATCACAGCAATGCTGGAAAGATGGAGCACGCAGGCCATTTCATCTGGGAGGCACTGCAGCAGATTGAATAGAACAGCCAATTTGCGCTGCTTTTAGCAAAAATGAACAAAAAGCAACATGGTGAACTCCTGTCACAATGCTCCTTAGAATCAGGAAAGCTAAATAAACCCTGAATTTTGGACTGGGGCAGCAGGCTGAGACTGTAAGGAGCGTGGTTAACAGAGGTGGAAATCAGCAGGTTCCGACCAGTTTGGGAGAACCAGTAGTGGAAATTTTGAGTAGTTCAGACAATCAGCAAATCCCACCTCTGACTGGCCCCACCCCCAACTATTCTCTGCCTCCCAAGTCCCAGCTGATTGGCTGGGTCTTCTTTTGTTGCTCTGCACAGGAGAACGGAGCTGGAAAGCAGGTTAGTGGGGTGGAGAGGGAATGGGGATTTTGCAGTATCCTTCCCTGGCCATGCCCATTAAGCCACGCCCACCAAGCCAGTAGTAAAAAAAAATTGAACTCCACCACTGGTAGTAAAGGGTCAGGGTGGTGAAACAAGTGCAAAAAACATGGGCTTAACTGGAAATGCATTTCAAGATGATGTGCGTCAAAACCTGGCAACCAGCATTTGCCAAATGGCATATTTCTCTAAATACTTGTAGCCACTTAGTTTTATGATAGGTTGAGTCATTCGGGAGGGAAAAGGATGAGAGAGAGTGTGCAACCACTGGTTGTTTTGAGCTCCAAATTATCCCCACCTCCTGTTAAGTTCCAACACTGTTTTCTCAACAAAAGTCAGCCTAGAGCAGTAAGGGTAGAAAAGAGCTGCAGGTAAAAATGTTTTGGAGAGAATCAGAAGAGTGGATGAGATATAAGCCCTCCTTTCATCACACCAGTTCTCTGCTGTCAATTGTTCCCTTCTGAACTCTGTTTTTCCCAAAACAGAGGCCAATTTTATACAGCGTACTAAGTTCACTGGCAATGAAGTTGGATATATGAAGGCCTAGCCTGTTTCTCTTTGGCTACCACACACAACTATAAATTCATTTAGTTAATATGGTATTTAGTTCATACCCCCTCCACGTTACAGGAACACAGGAACCAATATTGGGTCAACTAGGTTTTATGGCTTGGCACTTCCACCAAGAATCTTGAAAGATTTCAAACGCACATTGGCATATAAGCCAAGCTTAGTCTGAGTTCTAACTACTTAAAAATTAGAAGCAATTTTTGTTTGGTCTTATTCCCCTGAATTTTGCTGATCTTTGACCTAATCAATATTATGGACAGCATTGGATTATAATTCAATAGTATGGATTATAATTCTAACCAAAACTCTAGTCCTTGAACTGAAAGCTCCTGCCTTTCACCATATTATTCATTTCCACATCACAAAGAATGTGTTCACAGGTTATATGAATGCTTAACAGAACCATAGTTTTATATAATTAGCTCCGGCTAACACCACAGATCCATAAACTAACTACCTAAACTGAGTTCGCCAACTTGGAATCCAAAGAATAACATTCAAATGTACAGAGATAGTGGTGGCACAGTGGTTAGAATGCAGTACTGCAGGCTACTTCTGCCGACTGCTGGTTGCCAGAAGTTCAGTAGTTCGATTCCCACCAGCTAAAGGTTTACTCAGCCTTCCATCCTTCCGAGGTCGGTAAAATGAGAACCCAGATTGTTGGGGGCAAGATGCTGACTCTGTAAACCACTTAGAGAAGGCTGTAAAGTACTATGAAGTGATATATCAGTCTAAGTGCTATGGCAATTGTCCTTCCTTCCTCCCTCCCTCCCTCCCTTCCCTTCCCTATCCACCTATCCATCCATACCAATTTACTGTTGACTCAGCCTTCCATCCTTCCGAGATTGGGTAAAATTAGGACCCAGATTATTGGGGGAAATAGACTGATTCTGTAAACTGCTTAGAGGGGGATGTAAAGCACTGTGAAGCAATATACAAACCTAAGTGCTGTTGCAGTTGCTTGATTTTTTTCCCCCAACTCACCTTCAAAGCATATTTTAAAATATAGATAGTGCAAGTCAGAATGTTTTCCCTTCAGATTTCAAAGGTGAGACTTCTGATCCCAATCAGACCCTTCTGTTTTTTTAATCCCTTCTTTCTGTGATAGCTATGTTGCTCTTTGACTCAGTTTAGTTCGGGCAGCAACTCGGAAGACTCCCTAAGATTAATTGTAGATAGAGAAATTTATCTTCCTTGCTTCTTTCTCACCAAGGAGCTATCACGAGGTAGCATCGAAACTCATCAATATCTGTACAAACTCATCCAACTTCTCCAGGATTGGCATCAACACTACCCTGTAGCAATTGGACCGGAATCTGCTCCAAGCCTGTGATTAATTGTCTGCAAGGATTGGTTTTGGCTTCCCAGCAAGCATACAAACCACACTGCTGAAAGATGCCAGGCCAACAACTTCCACTGAGGGTTCAGGCTAGTCTCGGTTCCTGGCAAGGTTTGACTTCCATGCTTGGTTGCCAATCCTGCCACAATCCAGGTGTAGGCCTGGAGGAACAAAATACTTGGCTGTTTGATCTGGTTCTTGGGAGGTAGGTGATGACAATCTGGCTTAGAAAGAGGGATGTTGTGAAGTAATCATTCTAGAATATTACATTAAAAGATCCAAGGAGAGAATTCACAAATTATGTCCTTCCTCAAGAAAGAACAGTGGAAACACAAAGAAGAGGGAGTCAAGATATTCTCCAAAAAGCACCCAAGAGCAGGACAAGAAGCAATAAATGGAAACTAACCAAGGAGAGAAGCAACCTGGAAGTGAGGAGACATTTCCTGACAGTGAGAACAATGAACCAGTGAGACAACGTGCCTCCAGAAGTTCAACACTGGAAGTTTTTAAGAAGAGATTGGATAACCATTTGTCTGAAGTAATGTAGGGTTTCCAGCCTAAGCAGGGGGTTGGACTAGAAGACCTCCAAGGTCCCTTCTAATTCTGTTATTCTACTCTATTCCAACTGCAAAACTGAAGTCTGGAGAAGAGAAAGCACAGATTGCAATTAGAAGTTTTATTCTTGGATTTTCTGGTCAAGTGATGCCATTCAGGGCTAGTGCAAGAAATTAAAATGGATGCCCTCCAGATATGTTAAACTACAATTCCTCCAAATGCCAACAAGATTAATCCATGCCTATATCAACTTTTCCTTCTCATCAGTTGACTTTTTAATGCAAAAAAATAAAATTATCTTCGGATTTTCTTCCTAATGTTGTGAATGAAATGACATTAGCTTCCTTAGCAATGTAGATGAAGACAAGGTTAATATTTTCTTTTGAGCATTATCCAGCAAATGACTTATCTGAGTGAGAGGTAATTCAGAAAAATTCTTGTTTATGAACCTTAGTAATAGATGTGAAATATATTGAGCTACAAACTGGCACAAAGCATTCAGATCTGAGTCTTCCTTTTGGATGTTGCTCTAAACAGCTGGACTCACACATCAACCAAGCAATGGCTTGCTAAAGAAACTACAGTTCATTGAGTTTGCACAACACATTAAGCCATAAATGATGGGCTGCAATTTATTGTAGCTAGATCCAAACAATAAGATATGCAAAAAACAAAGTGTGTTTTTTAGCACAAAGTGTGAACTCAGCTGTCATTCTGGCATAGCAGCCTGTTTAGAGCTCAAACACTTCTATATATGAATTTTTAAGGCCCACTGTTTTTAACTATGTCTTCCTCATCAAGCTAGAAAGTCTTGTATTCACATCACAAAAGATGCTGTTTCCATTTTTATTGCTTAAGATTTTAGTCAAGAGAGCTTGAAAAATTCAGATTCAAGTCCATCTCCACCATGAAAACTCACCAAATAACTCTGGACTGGTCACTCTGTGTAGAGGACTACAAAGACAATAAGGATGGAAATATTCAGTAGCTATTAGTAAAACATGAAAACAGGAAAAGGTGAGGAAGAAACACAAGTCTGACTTGTCATGATTCTCTTTAGTATAAAAGAGAGGGAAGAGGAAACAAGATTTCAAAGTTCTGCTGTTGCAGCCTTTATCTATGAAGTAGGCTTCTGGTCGTTTTTGTGATTTCTAGTTCCTGACCTGGACTCTTTTGTGGCAGCCCATCATGCAGGGCTGCTGAATTGGGGTTGCGGTTGTCAATGCCTTGAGGTCCTGTCAGAAAGACAGGACTGAAATTCAACAACTAAAGTAAGTCAGTCGTGCCTGTCAAGGCAATCAGGGAATAATCACAGAAGAGAACGTGGCTGAAGGAACTGATATCCCTCCCCTAAGGTACATGGAGGGCATTGAATAGGTTAATGATCAGATTGCCTAAGTGTAAAACCAAATTGGTCAAGTGGGAGGTTGCTGCGGAATTACAACATGCTTTGCGAGTGTGACAAGACACCGAATCCGGCCTATTTGTTGGTCTGTCAATTACTACCAGTAAAACGCATCGGAAGTCGTTTGTGTCTGGCCAACTATAAAGCCAAAAAGGGGCCCTCCATTTTGGCAATTTTAGGTTTGATCTGGACATGAAATAAATAAATACAACACGCCCGCCTCAGAACCTCAACTCCATTTTTTGTGAGCTCAACTAAAAGTCCTGTGAAGTTTTTGATAGCTGGCACAATTCTAGCCCATGAGTTCCAGAAGGGGTATATAATGTGACATGCTTTGCATTTCACACACATATACACGTCTAAAACACCTGGGAAACTGTGGGAATGGGGGAAATTAGACTTGATACAGGCCACCTTTGCAGACTGAGCATTAGCTTCTGTTAAAAGAGAGCTGGTGAGTCCATTTCCATTCCCTTCTATTTGACATGCCCCTTCTCTTCCCCAATTTCTCCCCAGACAGGAGAAAAGAGGATGAGAGTGAGACTTTGATCTCCAGGAAGTCAAGCTGAAATGGTGGCTCAGCTTTCACCAAATAAGCTCCAATTTAGCATCAATATGCATCTCGCAACATTCACAAATGCTAGAGGGGTTTTCTTCTTTGTTGAGGGTTTCATCTTTCTCTCCCCTACCCAATCAGGCTCTCTACTCCATCAATGGGCCTTGAACTCGCCTTGGGCTCATCTGGTCCATCAAAAGGAAAGAAAGATAAAGCCATCTGTCTGTTTCCTTGTCTTTGTTGCTTTCAGAGCTGTTGGCCTTTTTTGAAAAACTATTTCATCCTCTTTGTTCCATTTGCTCCCCTCCCACCCCGTCGCCAAGACTTATTAAAGATGGGCAGAAAAATCAACACATTCTTCCCACAACAACCCGTGTTTTAATCCCTGGTTTCCACAAAAGCTTTCAGCGGTGTCATATAATTTGTCCTTCTTTGTTGGCTCTTTTGCATCTTGTCTTGGTGAAAATCCAGCTTTATTTTTGCTCTTCAGGGATGTCTTCCTGGAGCTTGGCCAACTTGGAGAAGAGTTTGACACTCCCTAAGCTGGCATTTTAGTTAGGTTCTTATGACATTTATACCACATTGTTCTTCTAGAACAACGATGAGAGACATTTTGGAGTTGATCTGAAATTATATCTCATACTGGAGTCCAATATTGCTCCCATCCAGTGCATACTTTACAAATGTATTTATTTATTATGAAATTGATTTGCTGCCCATCTTGTATCCAACAACTCTGGGCAGCTGTCAAAGACCAATTTTGTCTTGGGTTAGGATGGTGGTTGAGTTTCTTTGAGTTTTGGCTCTGTTCCCAGTTGACTGTACTTTTTTTTTTTCCTTTAATGGACATTGTTTCCTTTTAATGTTTTAATTGTGAGCCACCCAGAGTCACTATAGAACTGGGTGGTTTTAAAAGTGAAATAATAAAAAGTTTAAAATTTTAGAAGACTAAGAGCCATAGCAGGGCAGGATTTTTAATTATTTCTCATTATTTTGGAGGGAGGGATGATTTTTTTTAAAAAAGGTCTACATGAAGCCTTTTAAGAGCAGTGCAGTGGCTAGAATGCAGTATTGCAGGCTGACTGCTAGCAGTTTGATCCTGACCAGCTCAAGGTTGACTCAGCCTTCCCTCCTTCTGAGGTTGGTAAAATGAGGACCCACATTATTGGGGGCAATAAGCCAACTCTATAAACCACTTAGAGAGGGCTATAAAGCACTGTGAAGCAGTATATAAGTCTAAGTGCTATTGTTTGTCCTATGGTTTTCATACTAAAACAATCTTAATTGTCCCTGAGAGTGAGTTGGGCAGCCAAATAATTTTTCTTAAATAAGTAAATGTGTCATGAAAAGAAGTCAGAGGTTTCCAACAATTGTAAATAAATAAAAGCCTTGGGGTAGTTTTTTCTGTGGCTTTTCCTGTTACATGGTATGTTTTTTTCTGGGCATATGCTGCGTGGTTCCTTTTTGTGGCTTTCTTTTTTTTTACAATTGTCCACATTCCATGTCTTTTGGGGTCAGGCAGTCTCTCAATTTAATAAAACAAAGGAAATGTCTCAGGGGCCACTCTGTTCTTCAAGGATGAAATTCATGAAACATTCTCTTTGTTTCATCCCCTCAACAATAATTCTGCAAAATAGGTTGGCCTCAGTTTTCAAGCTAAGATTCTACCCACCCACAATTCTCTAATGGAATCTTATCACAGCCCGAGTCAAGCCATAAGCCCCCATGACCAAAACAAGACAATAATAATGTTGATAAGAATTTCAAATTGGGCTTTCAGTCTTTCTTCTTTTTTCTCAAAGAGCGCACAGGCTTTCAACTCAAAGAACTCCTTGGCTGACATAATAAAACCTGACCTATTATATGATGAGTTAGTGATTTCTGATAGAAGTTAACAAGCCCACAAGATGAGAGCAGAGGAAAGAAAGTCATTTAAAGGAGAATTCCTTGGGTTTGCTATTTTTTTCCCCTCCCCTCTGGCTTTTAACTTCTGCAGAATTGTCAGAACTGCTTCCTAGGACATTTATAGTTTTGACATTTGAATCCCACCTTCAGCAACTTTGTCATAGTTCCACCCAGTACTAAATAATTCAAAAATAAAATCTTGTTTGGGGGGGGTGGGGGACAGGGAAGTACCATCTCTCAAATATTCTCATCAGCCTCGGGTCCATCCTAGGTAAAGGTTCCCCTCACGCCTACGTGCTCGTCGTTTCCAGCTCTAGGGGGTGGTGCTCATCTCCATTATGAAGCCAAAGAGCCAGCGCTGTCCGAAGACGTCTCCGTGGTCATGTGGCCGGCATGATTAAACGCCCAAAGGCACACACTGTTTCCTTCCCACCAAAGAGGTCCCTATTTTTCCACTTGCATTTTTTACGTGCTTTCAAACTGCTAAGTTGGCAGAAGCTGGGACAAGTAATGGGAACTCACTCCATTATTTAGTGCTAGGGATTCAAACTGCCAAACTGCCGACCTTTCTGACCGACAAGCTCAGCGTCTTATCCACTGAGCCACCGCATCCCCCAACATACCTAAGGCTTAAAGTTTTTTATGTCCCTGTTCCTGTCCTGTGGGAAATCCCAAAGGTGTTTTTACAGGAGGCAACTGGACTTCCTTTTTTTAATGATTTTATTTATGTTTTTTTCTTTAACATATATGAGTACTTAGTGAGCAGTACATTCTCTGGATCAATTTACTTTCCACAAAATACTAATAACAATAATAATACTATTTAGATATATATGATAATCTTTCAACTTCTAACATTTATGTGTATTCTGTATCTATCCATCATCTCTTTTCCTTCATTGTATTTCAACTCTTATTAACTTTTCAATCAATCTCCCATGTTCCTCCCTTGCAATCTTGTATTCCTCTTATATCCTTTTTTTTTTTTTCAAAAGAAAAAAAAACCAAGAAAGTCCAGTTGTCTCCTGGAAAAGCACCTTTGGAAAAACCATGACCTGGATGACTGAGAATCTCTACAGACATCCTGCTGGGGAATTTTTCCCAGTAACTCCCTCAGTTCAGCCATACCATGTATCATGCCCGTGTCAAAAGTCTGAATCTGAGGAAGAAGATGAACAGTTGACAAGGAGTGGGAGTGTGGCTCCATTGGTTGTGGAGGAAACTGGGGAAGGGCAAAGTCCACTGGGCAGAGAGGGAAAGAGGTAGAACAAGGGAGAGGGAGTTCAGAGGAAGACCCAGGCCCACCCCTCTCTTCATCCTAGGGCACGCAGGGAGGAATGGAGAAGGGAACAACGTCAGTTGCGTGGTTTATGGGGAAGGAAAGGGCCCTGATTCTCTTCATTAGCTGCAGCTGGGAAGAGAATTTAAAAGAGATGCATGCTGAGTGTGGCAGCTGCTGGGAACAAACATGAGTTTATCTTGTGTTGATTTTGCTTTTCTGTGTTCCTGGCGTCTTCCCAACCATGTTGAATTAATTGCCATGTCTTCACATCTGGAATTCTTGCTCCTGCCCTACCAGATTAATTACCTCATCTTCCCTTGATTGGACTTATAGTTACATTTTCTGTTGACCATGTTTTGGACTTGATTCTCTGCAGCCAAAGGCTGTTCCTGGGATAGTTTTTCTCCAGCCAGAAGGTAACTAGGATATTGGGGCAAAGTTGAAACTAATAAAGGGACTCCTACTGATTATCTGACTGTGTTGCCTTTGTGCCATACCCCGGGTCATCACACCATGAGACATCCCACATACCATCATCCTGATCAAGCCACAGCCCTGATTCATGGACAACATTGTGATTCAGACTGCCCAGGGCCCATAGCTATGCATAGAGTGTGTCCCTCAAGGAACCAGCTGGATATGGAGTTCAGAACTTGGTACAACTTGGCTCTTTAAGAAAATAAGAAAAGGGTTAGCTTTCCTGAGATGCTAAATGTTTCTCACATTGGAACTATCTGTGGTGCTGACTTAACCTAACATGACAAGAGTCATGTTTCCAGCAAGGTGTGTTATTGTTGAAATGAAGGACGTGTCCCCCATCTATTTGGGTTTCAAGGTCTGTCAGCTCCAGGCTGCATTGGCAATGGCAATGGACTGTGAAAAGTAGAGTTCAAATCTTTGTGAGAACACAGGTTGTCTACTCCACAAGGTGGTCTTGCTGCATTGTTTAAACATCAGCTCCTGCCATCATCCATTAATCACACTGGGATTAACAATTTTGTGCCAGTGGGCAGGTTTTTTTTCTTTTATTATTATTATTATTTTTAGCTACCACTTGAGCTCTGTGCTTCACTTTATACAAAGAGAGGAAGAGAAAGAGAGGGAGAGATAGAAAGAGAGAGATAGAGATACAGAGCTATTTTCCAAAGCACCTCAAGGCAGGACAAGAAGCAAAGGAGGGAAATGAATCAAAGATGGAACCAACCTAGAATTAACAAAAAAATTCCTGACAGTGAGAACAATTAACCAGTTAACCAGGGTTGCCTCCAGAAATTATGGGCGCTCCATCACTGAAATTTTTTAGAAAGAGTTTGGACAGCCATTTGTCTGGAATGATATGCTTCTGCTTCTGCTTCAGCAGTGGGGTTGGATTAGATAACCTCCAAAAGTACCTTCCAACTCTGTTATTCTGTTCTGTTGAGATAGAGATAGACATAGATATATAGACATACACATAGAGAGAATAACAGAGTTGGAAGGGACTTTGGAGGTCTTCTAATCCAATCCTCAGCTCAGGAAGGAAGTTGTTCCACTGTTTAATTGTTCTCACTGTCAGGAAATTCCTCCTTAGTTCTAGGTTGCTTCTCTCCTTGATTAGTTTCCACCCATTGCTTCTTGCCTTGCCCTCAGGTGCTTCGAAGAATAGGTTGATAGCCTCTTCTTTGTGGCGGCCCTTCAAATATTGGAACACTGCTATCATGTCACCCCTATTCCTTCATTTCACTAGGCTAGATTGATCCAATTCCAGCAATCATTCTTTATATGTTTTAGCCTCACGTCCCCAATCATCTGTGTGTATGTGTGTGTGTGAGAGAGAGAGAGGGAGAGGGAGAGGGAGAGATGACAGAGATGGTGATGGAGATGCAGATGGAGATAAGGATAGGGAGAGAGACAGAGACAGAGACAGAGAGTCCTCAACTTACAATCACAATTGGGTCCAAAATTTCTGTTGCTAAGTGCAGCGATTGTTAAATGAGCCATGCCCAATTTTACAATGTTTGTTGCCAACGTCGTTCAGTGAACCATTGCAGTTGTTAAGTGAATCATGCGGTTGTTAAGCAAACCCAACTTCCCTCATTGACTTTGCTTGTCAGAAGCTGTCTGGGAAGGCTGCAAATGGCAGATCCCATGGCCCTAGGATGCTGCCACCATTGTTAAATCTGCCCAAATTTTGATCACATGACCATGAGGAATGCTGCAACGGTCACAAGTCACTTTTTTTCCAGTGCCTTCATAGCTTTGAATGGTCCCTAAGTGACTAGTTGTAAGTTGAGGATATATATAAAATGTAAATTGGCTTGCTGGGAAGCAAAGCTTCAATCTTTAGCATCACCTTTGTTGTCAAGGCTTCCTATGGGCCCCATAGGCATTTGTAGAAAAAATAAAATTTGGTAGACACTGCAATCCAGTATGGAAATGTCCTCATTAGCCCAGGAAAAAAAAAAAGCAGCTAAGCTTTTCCTATGCTGGGAAAAGCTTCTGTAAGGGCAAATCCCATTCCCTCCCCTCTTCAACAGGCCTCCTCTCCATGTAACCAGGACACCCTAGAGTGAATATTTTCTTTTCCCATTAAGCAAGGAGATATGAGTCAGGCTTAAATAAGGAAAATGCTTTCCTCTTTTTCTGTTAATAAGAGAAAGCACCCAAGGTATTTTCAGCACTGCACCCGGTAGTCAATTTTCAAAGGCTCTGGCCATCTGAGGCAAGTTACAAGATTACAGCCCCCTAGGTACAAAGGAAATGCCTGCTTGAGACAGCATTTACTTTATTAAGAAAATAGACAGAGTGCTGAACAGAGAAACACAGATATGAAAACAAGGGTTGGGTTTGAAAAGCAAGGGTAAACAAAGAACAGTAGGTAAAAAGCTCATCCAAAAAATGAGATGGAGCATTATGGAAAAATAATTGAGAAAGGAACCAGGCAAGGAGAGAGGAAAGGGAGGAAGAGAGGAAGGGGGAGACAGGGGGAGAGAGGGAGAGAAGGAGGAAGGGAAAGAGAGAGAAAGAGAGAGAAAAAGAGAGAGGGAGGGAGGGAGGGAAGGAAGGAAGGAAGGAAGGAAGGAAGGAAAGAAAGAAAGAAAGAAAGAAAGAAAGAAAGAAAGAAAGAAAGAAAGAAAGAAAGAAAGAAAGAAA
>BLBF01000058.1:10473884-10484695 GCA_015471245.1 Laticauda colubrina
TATATATATATATATATATATATATATATATATATATAAAGCAAAATGCCACTCACGCCTCATCACAAAATCTTCAGAACTATAAAGCCTACAAACTTGAAAAGGTATGTTTCTCATGGCTTCTAGGCACTCACTAAGAAAGGATTTTTTAAAATGACCATCAGAGCATTAGTATTTCCTATATTATTATTATTAACACACTCTGCTACTCAGGAGTTCGACTCTCCCTCCCCACCTGCAAAAACATCTGTTCCAAATGCAAAACCCAAGCAGAAGACAGAAGTTTCAGTTTCAGTTTCACAGCACCAAGCAGCTTTAGTACAGAACAGTTGTGCTAAGCCATGCCCAGGCTCCTTGCTGTCTTTCTTCTTGCTCACACAGCAAATACTGTTTCTGTTTCAAAACAGCCCTCAATTCTCTCACACTCTGACAGGATGTTAGCCAGAAAAATACCAATGGATGCTAGTAGGCAGAATTTTTTTCCTCCCCCAAAACTAAGCCTGACCACATAGTTTCGTCGCAAAGCACGGGTATAGAGCTAGTGTTTTAATATAACAAAATATTTGTAACACTAAGAGGGAGGTTTAGAAATTGAATGGTGATAGTATTAGGTATGTTTTAAACAATATGAAACAATGAACATGAAATGTAATAACTATGAGTAATAATATTATGTTTACTTCTTCTAAAATGTATGATACCCTTGTATCATACTGTTCACGTATTGATACGTATAAACAATATCAAATAAAAAAACTTGACAAAACAAATATCCTGCTTTGTTCCAACCAACACAACCTGACTGACATGTAGCATTAGAAAAAAATGAAACCACATACCTGAGAATGTTCAATGCAAGCAGCAGCATCTTAATCCCTTCTTCAGAAATGAGCAGAGGTTCTTCTCTAGGCAAGAAAGCAAAATCTAAGGAGTGACCCATGAAACACTATCTTGAAAACCAGAAGATCATTTCAGCCATTGTTCCTATAGCGCACAGGTGGGGAAAACGATGCTGACTCAGGAATTCTGGGAATTGAAGTCCACAGGTTGTAAAGGGACCACCCTTTCCACACCTGGGCATTACAGGAACAATGGCTGAAATTATTTTCTGATTTTCAAGATGGGGTCTCATTCCTAAGCTAGCCAGGTCGTAAAGGGACCATTGTTCCCCACCTGTGTGTTATAACCAAAGTGGGGAACGATGGCCCCCTTCACAACCTGAGGACTTCAACTCTCAGAATTCCTAAGCCAGTATGGTTGGCTCAGGAATTCTGGGAGTTGAAGTCCACAGGTTGTGAAGAAACCTCCATTCCTCACCCTGCTATAAAAGTTTTAAATCCAGTTTGTGTCCTACAGTCTCTAAACCAGGGGTCTTCAAACTTGACCACTTCAAGACTTGCGGACTTCCACTCCCAAAATTCTTCCTTCAGTCTTGTTAGCTCAGGAATTCTGGGAGTGGAAGTCCGCAAGTCTTAAACTTGCCAAGTTTGGAGACCCTTGCTCTAAACTCACCTAATCCTCAACTGTAGGGGCTTCTGTGATAATTTCAAACAAAGGACATTTACTCTTGAGTAAGTACACATTCTCCCAAGAAGACCCCTGCTTTGGGACCTTTTGTAGGCAGATACACATCAAGAGTGCCTAACTGGTAATCTCTCATACCAACATTCTCTAAAACTGAGGAAGAATCCATCAAGGATCCAGTAGGTTTTTCCAGAGAGCCACTTTATAACTGTGTCAGCATTCCAGAAAACCTCCACTCCAACAAATAACCCCGAGACAAACATCTTCTCAAAAGTTCTTTTTTACTTGGGTCGTTAACTGGCACTTCTGGGGAATCCTGAATCTGAAAGTTCCTGGTTTCCTTGCAATAAATAAAAAATTACAAATCCACCCACTGCACCCATCATCACATCACATGCCCCAATCACCATCCATCCCAACTTGAGACTTTAACTCACTTATGGGCAGAATAACATGACTTTGACTTAGAGAAAGAATGTTTCTATGTCTAACCACATACACTCCAAGAAATTCCCCTCTCCCATTTTCCTAGGCTCAAGAATGTGGCAGTGTGGAAGCGTCTGGTGCTGATATGGCTTCCAAAACTGACAAACTGCTTCAGGAGAGACTCTCTTGGTATTTCCCACTCTCAGGAATCTTATCCGGGCAAGTGTTGAATCTTTCTTGAAAGAAAAAAACCTCCCATCTTATGCCCATTTCTAAGTAACGCTCACAATCAATATATAAGCCTCACTGGAATCCTGTTAAAGAACTTCCACAGGTGTGTCTTATTGAGACAAACATTCAAGAACTTCAAACTGGAACACACCTGTGGATACAGGTAGCCCTCATCTTACCACCCCCAATTGAGCCCCAAACGTATGTTGCTAAGTGAGACATTTGTGAATTTAACTTTGTCTTATGGAAAGGGAACTTCATGAAGACAGTAGTGTCACAAAAACAGGAAAGATCCAAGGGGAACATCAGGTTAGCCAGAAAACAAACTTACATAGGAAAAGGAATCAAATAAAAAGTATTAAAGAATCCCTATAGACAAAAGCCTAAGTAATTAAGAAAACTAGACAAATAGGAAAAGGAAACAAAAGATAATTTGGAAAACCCTTACAAACACAGGACATCCCAAGCAAAACGAACAGACAAAAGACACAAAATATAAATTACAAAAGGGACAGACAGGAGATTGCCACAGAACAAATATGAAAAACTATCTTAAAGCTAAAAGAGATCAGAGAAAACCAATGATATAATCTGGTCACCCCGCGGAGTTTCCCTTCCAGCAGGAAGGGAAAACTCAAACAGGATTTGAAACATTAGGCACAAATACAAACACTCACACAAAATCAACTTACAAAGGGAGAAAAGGGTATAAAAAACCAGGGACTTACCATAAGAAGCTAGCTAGCCCAGGAACGTAGACTTCTCTCTGTTCTCCACCTTCCTGAAAAATAAAAAGATCCAGCTTTCAAGCAGTTGTCCGTATCCTTGCACTGGAGCTCTCCCAGCAGGAAGATCGAATCCTTGAAAGAAAGGCATTTTGACACCTTTCAACAGCCTCATTTTATGACCTTTCCTCCCACAGTTGCTAAGTGAATTACAACAGTTGCTAACTTAGTCACACGGTTGTTAAGTGGCTCCGGCATCCCCATTGACTTTGCTCATCAGAAGGAGATCCCATGACCCCGGGACACTGTCATAAATATGAATCAACTGCCTGAATTTGGACCCTAGGGAAGCTGCAACAGTCGTAAGTCTGAAACATAGTTGTAAGTCACTTTTTCCTGTGCCGTGGTAACTTTGAATGGTCACTAAAGGAGTAAGTTGAAAACTACCTGTACAAACACTGGAGTTTTAATCTACTATGGAGTCTTTGCACCAATATTCTTCCTTCCTTAAAGGTGTGATTATTCTCTACCACGAGTCTTTTTTGGTGATGACTTTAAAGAAATGCAGATGGGCATTCTTTAAATCTGTATTATTGGATAAATAGATAGAAGAGAATTCTTTATTGGCCAAGTGTGATTGGACACACAAGGAATTTGTCTTGGTGCAAATGCTCTCAGAGTACATAAAAGATACATTTGTCAAGGATCATAAGGGAGAACACTTAATGATTGTCATAGGGTACAATAAGCAATCAAATCATACTAGGAAACGTCATACGTTACAGTCATACAGTCACAAGTTGGAGGGGATGGGTGATAAGGAATGCTGAGAAGATTAATAGTGATAATAGTGCAGACTTTGTAAATAGTTGGACAGTATCGAGGGAATTATTTGTTTATCAGAGTGATGGCATTTGGGGGAAAAATGTCCTTGTGTCTAGTTGTTCTGGTGTGTAGGGCTCTATAGCGTCGTTTTGAGGGTAGGAGTTGAAACAGTTCATGTCCAGGATGTGAGGGGTGTGTAAATATTTTCACATCTCCCTTTTTGGCTCATGCAGTATACAGGTCCTCAACTGAAGGCAGGTGGGTAGTAATTGTTTTTTCTGCAGTCCTAATTACTCTCTGAAGTCTATGTTTGTCTTGTTGGGTTGCAGAAGCAAACCAGACAGTTATAGAGGCGCAGATGACAGACTCAATAATTCCTCTGTAGATCTGGATCAGCAGCTCCTTGGGCAGTTTGAGCTTTCTGAGTTGGCGCAGAAAGAACATTGTTCGTTGTGCTTTTTTGATCACAAACCCAATGTCCAATCTTTATGTCTTTAACCTAAATCTAGATATTCATAGCCTTCTCCCAATTTTATCTAGGTTTTAAATTTGGAGTTGCGGAGGATAGCAACGATATCAGTATTTCTAATCGCCCGCAAGTAGTTGTTGCAAACTGTTTCTTTCTGAAAAGCCGACTATGGGTTGTGCAAAGCAATGAAAACCACTGCCTTTTTTTCATCTGCATCCCAAGGCTATGTTGGCAGGAGAATGTTGAGAAGCCTCACGCATCTGGAAAACACCCCTTTGGAAATCCCACACGTCATAATCCCCTCGCTTCCATTGAAGATTATGGGCTGCCAACCAGCAGATTAGCAAAATCTTATCCTGAAACCCTCTTAAGGATTACAGTGAAATGCGTATACTGGTTCACCTCTGAGGAAGTTGGAAAGGTTATTGAGATGTATTGCTTGCTGTTCCACCACTGACCACAAGAGGACGCCATCCACGCATCCATAGGATTGTCTTGATTCCAGCACAGAACAAGATAACACTGGGAAGAAGTTACTAACCACTAGGCAAGACTTTCTAGAATATTCTGAAGGTAGTAAACAAAATCAGTCCAAAAAACAAACTCTTATGGTTAAGATCTCTTCAACCCTTGCACAAGTAGTCCTCCACTGAGCCCAAAGTGTCACAGATAACAGATGATCAGAGTTGGAAGGGCCCTTATAGGTCATCTAGTCTAACCCCACCCCCCACCCCCGACCAAGCAGGAGACCCTACACTATTTCTGACAAATGGCAGTCCAGTTGCTTCTTGAAAGCCTCCAGGGATGAAACTGCCACAACTTCTAAAGGCAGCTTCTGCTCCATGGGTTGATTGTTCTCACAGTCAGAAAGTTTATCCTTATTTCCAGGTTACCCTTCACCCTTGTGAAGTGAATTTTGCTTCATTTTATGACTGTTTTCTTGCCACTGTTGTTAAGTGAATCATTCCAGCTCTTAAGTTAGTACAGGTAATCCCCGACTTGCAATTGTTCATTTGGTAACCATTCAAAATTTACAATGGCACAGAAAAAGAAAGCAAGTTTTTCACACTTTACGACCGTTGCAGCTTCCTCATGAACCAAAATTCAGACACTGAGCACAACTCATTCATACTTATGACGGTTGCAGCCTCCCGGGAGTCACGCGATTCCCTTTTGAGACCTTCTGACAAGCAAACTCAATGGGGAAGCCGGATTCATTTAAGAACCTGCGTGACTAACTTCACAACTGCGAAGAAAAGTCATAAAATGAGGCAAAATTTACTGAACAGCTGTCTCACCTTAGCAATGTAAATTTTGGACTGAATTGTGGTCGTAAGTCATGGACTACCTGTAAAACGGTTGTTAAGTGAATCTGGCTTCCTTATTGACTTAGGAATAAAAGGAGAACTTACCAAATTTGCAGATGATACTAAGCTGGCAGGAATAGCTAACACCTGAGAAGATAGGCTCAAGATCCAGATGGATCTTGACAGACTAGAACACTGGGCCATATCGAATAAAATGAAATTCAACATGGAGAAAAGTCCTACACTTAGGCAAGAAAAACCAAAAGTGCACATATAGACTGGGTGAAACCAGGCTCAATAGCAGGAATTGGGAGAGGGATCTTGGAGTCTTAGTGGACAACCAGCTAAATACGAGCCAGATGTGTGCAGCAGCAGCCAAAAAAGCCAATGCAATCCTAATTTGCATTAACAGAGGGATACAATCAAGATCAAGTGAGGTATTAATACCACTCTATAAAGTCTTAGTAAGACCACACCTAGAGTACTGCATCCAGTTTTGGTCACCACACTATAAAAAGATATTGAGACTCTAGAAGAAGTGCAGAGAAGAGCAACCAGGATGATGAGGGGACTGGAGACTAAAACATACAAAGAACGGTTGCAGGAACTGGGCCTGGATAGTCTAGAGAAGAGACGGACCAGGGGAGACAGGATAGCAGTCTTCCAATATTTGAGGGGCTGCCACAGAGAGGAAGATGGGGTCAAGCTATTCTCCAAGGCACCCAAAGGCCAGACAAGGAATAATGGATGGAAACTGAACAAGGAGAGATTCAACCTGGAAATAAGGAGGAATTTTCTAATAGTGAGAACAATTAATATGTGGAATGGCTTGCCTCCAGAAATTATGAGAGCACCAACAATAGAAGATTTTAAGAAGAGATTGGACTGCCATTTGCCAGAAATTGTGTAGGGTCTCCCACTTGGACAGGGGGTTGGACTAGATGACCTATAAAGTCCCTTCCAACTCTGATTATCTGTTATCTGACTTTGCTAGTCAGAAGGTAATCATGTGACTCCAGGACACGTCATAAATATGAGACAATTGCTGAGCTCAGAAGGAGATGGAAAACCCAGAAGGAATTAGCATTGGAAATAAAATGGCAGCTTCTTTCCAGGAGGTCAGGCTTGCAGTGAAGGATTATGTGCTGATACAGTTATGTAATAACAACATTAGATCAATGTAGTAATTCTTAAGATTGGCCGTATTAAAAATTAGAAAAGATAAACAAATTTAGAAATGGGGCAATATTGTTAAGCATACTTTTACTTAATACATCTAAAGTGAATATTACAGGTTAAGATCAGAGTTTGAAAAAGGATGCTCAAAAATAATGCTATTACTATGAGAAGGATGTAGCAAATATGAATATGAAAAATGAAGGATTGTGTGCAGATGTAGTTATGTATAACAACATTAGACTACGTAAATTGGATTAATTTAGTAATGCTTATCGTATTAATAGCTTGATACCCCTGCTTGGATGTGTGGTTGGGCTTAGGAAAATAAGGAGAAAAAAATTCTGTCTCTGCCTACTAGCATCCATAGGTATTCTGGCTAGCATCCTGTCAGTGTGTGAGAGAGTGAGGGCGGTTTGGAAACTGAAGCAGTATTTGCTGTGTGAGCAAGAAGGAGGCAGCAAGGAACCTGGGCATGGCTTAACTCAACTGTTCTGTACTAAAGCTAGTTGTTGATGTGATACTAAAACAGACATGGAAACTCCTCTCCTGTGCTTGTGTTTTGCATTTGGAACAAATCTCTTTTCAGGTGGGGATGGGGAGTAGAACTCCTTAGCATCAGAGCGTGTTAATAATAATAATACAGGAAATACTAATGCTCTGATGGTTATTTCAAAAAATCCTTTCTTAGTGAGCACCTAGAAGCCAAGAGGAACATATGTGCCAAATTTCATGTTTGTAGACTTTACGGTTCTGGAGATTAAGTGATGATGCATGAGTGGTATTTCACTTTTATACAGAGACGGTTTGTTGCTTTTGTATCAAAATGGTTGACACTCAGATACCACACCATCCACAAAATGATATTGACGTATGTTTTAAAAAATTTTAAAAAGTTACCCAAAAAAAAAAAAAAAAAGGCTTGCAAGGAGGATCAATTCGGAGAAGAAACAGAGCATCCTTCTGAAACGTACCGTCTCCTGTTGCATGTTTGCAGAGTTGGCTGTGGCAATGCCACACATTTAGCCAGCTGGAGGGAGGGACACCCCCCCCCCCAAAAAAAGGGAAGCCCTCCAGTCTGCTCAAGGAGGATTCGAAGGCATCGTGACTCCACCCCAGTCCCAGCGTCTCAACCATCCCACTCTCTGGGACATAAAAGAGATTTGACACTCAAGGGGGAAGCAGCATGGGGAAACAGCTCCCAGAGGGGCCCCAGGAATTCTGCAAGGATGGCGTAAGTCTGTTACTTGACTCTTCTTTGGGGTGTGGGAAGGCAAGAGGGATTGTTTGGTGGTTTTTCTGCAAGCAGGTGCCCCATCAGTGAGGAGACATTGGCTGGCAGTGAGAACAATTCATCAGTGGAACAGATGAATTCAGAGGCTGAGGGAGTACCAACCCCGGAGGTTTTAAATAAGACAATATAGAAGAACAGAGTTGGAAGGGACCTTGGAGGTCTTCTAGTCCAGCCGCCTGCTCAGGAAACCCGATACCATTTCAGACAAATCTTATCCAATCTCTTCTTCAAAACTTCCAGTGTTGGAGCATTCACAACCTCTCAAGGCAAGCTGTTCTACTAGTCAATTGTTCTGACTGTCAGAAATAATTTTCCTTAATTTTCCTTAATACTATGCTGGGACTGGGGAGGCGGGGGGAGAGGAAGCTTCATTAAGTCATTAAATGTTGGCATCAAACTTTTGGAACAAACGAGAGAGGAATGCAATCAAATAATGGTCAGTTTGTAGTCAAAGATTTTAGGGACCATCTCAACAGCAAAATATTTTATGCAATATTGGCTTTATACCTGTTTTCCTTGATCACCACAAAAAAAGATTGCTAGACTTGCAAGGCACTGGAAATGGGAAGCTGGGAGCCCAAGGATTGTACAGATTAATTGGGTGGAAACAAACTCTGAATTTTGTAAAGCTGTCTTTTACAAAATAGGTGGCCATATACACTATATTGGATGGATGGGATAGATAAACAACTCCATCCCACACAAAAATGCACATCTATGGAATTCTGTCTTCACAATCTCAGCATTTATTTCCCTGAAAACAGGCAAATTTCACCTCTTGATAAGCATCCACTTCTCATAAAAAACAATTCTGTTCTTCTCTCCTTGATTAGTTTCCATTTATTACTTCTTATCCTACCCTCAAGTACTTTGGAGAATAGCTTGACCCCTTCCTCCTCTCTGTGGCAGCTCCTCAAATATTGTAAGACTGCTCTCCTGTCTTCCTAGTCCTTCTCTTCCCTAGACTAGCCATGCCCAGTTCCTGCAACTGTTTGTCGTATGTTTGAGTCTCTGGTCCCTTCATCATCCTGGTTGCTCTTCTCTGCACTTCTTCTAGAGTCTCAACCTCTTTTTTATAGTGTGGTGACCAAAACTAGATGCAATACTTTAAGTGTGGTCTTACTAAGGCTTGATAGCGCAGTACTAACACTTCACGACAAGATGTTGATTCTATCCTTTTGTTTATGCAGTCTAGGATTGGGCAGCCAATTTGCCTGCACTGATATAGGGTCTCCTGCTTGAGGGGGGTGGGTGGACTGGAAGACCTCCAGAGTCCCTCCCAGCCCTATAATTCTAAAATTCTATTGTTTGAAATGTCTGACACATTCACAATCTCTCTCCTGCTTTCAGACTTACTCCAACAAGAAAGGGTTCTACAAAAGAGTCCAGATTTGGGCTGTTTTAGCCTTCATTCTGCTCCTCTCCCTCACCTTGACCATTCTGGGTATCTCCTATTTTTGGAAACCTGCTCCTCAAAAGGTAAATTCTATTCTCGGGATTATATGGAGGAGATATTTTAAAGGGGAGAAAAACTGGATATTTCTATTGCACACTTTAAAATGACACGGAAAAACCTGTCAAAGTTTTATGCTGTGCTGCTGTTTCTTTTGGCAGCGGATTTTAGCTATGGAAAGGCAGTGATTTCTTTTCCTAGCACACTGAATTGTGAGAAGTTCCTTTCCATTTTGTTTCAATTAATCGCCAGGAACTGGAGGAAAAACCCACTCCACCACGTGTTAAAGAAGTCATTTGTTTTGGGGGGAAATGATTGATCTCTAGCCAATTTAAATTGGACTTTCATGAGTTTGCAGCTGAAAGAGCTGAGAACTTTCCATATTTATTCAGTCATTTTATGGAATAATTATAACAATTGCCTTCTGCCAATACCACCCCCAAATACATGTATCCACTTTGTTTCTCACTTCAACGCAGCATTGTGGGATATGGGGATTAAGGAAGTAGGTTTGCTTAGAAGGACTTGAGTTCTAATCTACCCTTAGCTACAGAAACTCTCTGGCTGAATGGGAGTCAGTTATTCTCTGAGACAATAGATTTTGCTGAGCAAATTGAACGATGAAATACTAGTTGCCAAACTCTAAATGTAGAAACCTCCCAATTTAGACTAGAAAACAAAATCTATAGAGCAAATAATTAACCAGGAATGCTTTCCAGATAGACCTGAATTCTGCATCAGATTTCATTTATAAATACAAGGTTCACTTTGGACATCAGATCTGCTGCAGTCCCATCACTTAATTAGCCATTTTTCCACAGGGGGCCTCTCCAATGTACACACATGCACCCAAAGTATCATATAATCCTGCAGATTATTTCTGAAGCCACGCTGCTCTTGATAAAAACAAAAAGGCACGGACAGTGGAACAGATTTGGGAGAGGACGTTCTTTGGGAACCCATTCTCAAGTCAGTTCTGCTACTATCCTTAAAGGCAGCCAAGAAATGTCCACCGGCCAAACGCTGGCTGGCTGGCTGTGCTGTCCTGCCTTTGATGGCTTCCCTGTCCAAGGCCAGCATCTGTTTCCAATAAGCTGCCTGCTGTTCAGGAGGCAGGACTGCAAAAACCATTTGCATTCCAGATGCCTGCAACCTCCAGGGATATTCCTGGAGAGGAGAGACTGTGTTGGTAACTTGGTGTACCCATGTAGGTGCCAGAAAATCTTTTTAAGAAAGAAATTCTGTTCTGCTGTTGCATTCTATTTCTATTCTATTCTAATTCTATTCTATAATTCTACTCTATTCTAATTATAATGCTATTCTAATTCTATTCTATTCTAATTCTAATTCTAATTCTAATTCTAATTCTAATTCTAATTCT
>BLBF01000058.1:10484705-10510071 GCA_015471245.1 Laticauda colubrina
ATTCTAATTCTAATTCTAATTCTAATTCTAATTCTAATTCTAATTCTAATTCTAATTCTAATTCATATTCTTATTCTATTCTAATTCTAATCTAATCTAATTCCATTCTATTCTATTCCATTCTATTCCATATTTTCTATTCTATTCTAATTCTATTCTATAATTCTATTCTAATTATAATGCTATTCTAATTCTATTCTATTCTATTCTTTTCTAATTCTATTCTATTCTCTATTCTCCTCTCTCCTCTATTCTAATTCTCAATCCATTCTATTCTATTCTATTCTATTCTATTCTATTCTATTCTATTCTATTCTAATTCTATTCTACTTCCATTCTATTTTATTCTATTCCATTGCATTCCATATTTTCTATTCTATTCTATTCTATTCTATTCTATTCTATTCTATTCTATTCTATTCTATTCTATTCTTATGACCTTCCTGTCCACTCTCTGAGGCATTTCACAACTTCCTTTTGCAGTGACATTCCTGGTATGACTGATTTCCTGTCCATTCTCTGAGGCCATCACCTGCTTCCTACTCTTATATCAACTACCAAACAAACAATGAGTACCGGGACAATATTTTTGTGTCAAAATGCATTGAGTCCCAAATTTGACAAATTTTGAAGCCGTCGAGTACGGAGGTACCACTATACTGGGTTTATTCTCCTGCCTGGACCATCATCAATTTCTCCAAACGTAGAAGGTTGAGATATAAACCACAGTCTCAAGCGTCTCTTGTAACTGCATGTCCCAAACCCCATGCTTTCTTCTTCCTTTAATTCTCTTAATTCATATTGTACACAACATGCCTCTTTCCAGCTTCCCTGACGTTGTCTTCTTTCACAAATGACTTCAACATTCCATACAAATCCAGGAAATTGGGTAGTTCAGAAATGCATGGTTGAGCAAAGCGTATCATTGCAAATCCGGGCGCTGCTTTCAGTCAAAGATGGGAGACTCTTGGCTCTCCAGATAATTCTCCAATCCCCAGCCAGCTGTCCAGGATCATGGGAGTTGTAGTGCAACATCTAGCAGGCCAGCTCCTCTCCCCTGATTTAAATCACCCCAGTGGAACAAATAATTGCATCTCAGCATCAGGAAACTACTGTTTGCTTAGCCATCTGTAACACCTTCCAGGAAAAACAAATTGCATGAAAGTCTGGTTTCAAATGTCGTTTTAGCAAACAACAAAGAAAGGACAGCAGAGCAATTTGAAAGGGGAAAAAAAAGATCACTTTCATCCTGGTCCCAAAAAGTAAATACAGAATTTAAAAAAATACAGGAGCTTCATACTTTCATTCTGGAGACCAAAACGCTGAAGTTAAGTGCAGGAGGAAGATATCCACCATTAACGCAGCATATCAGCCTTTTCTTCAGGCTTCTTCCATTTTAATTGCCCCGTGACATCTGTAAGATGATAATTGCATTTGGAAATACTACATTGCTCCAAAATACAGACTTGGCTCACAAATCACAACAAAATGCTTTTGTCATGGCTTCCAAGTAATACATCCATAGCAAACAGAACTCCAAGGCAGGTAGGTTCCTCAAAGAATAGCTTTATTGGATATATCATATTGGCACAGGCTGATAAAAAACGACTCTGAATGTCCCTGTAGTTTTCATCTAATTAAAAGGAGATATTTTTTTTTCCTTTCCCCAAACAATCAGTCATATGGTCCGATCAAGATACCCCTCAGCTGCCTGGTAACTACACTCCTCTCTCCGACCACCTGTGGGAATGTCCTTGGTTTCCAGGAGAAAGTATTTCGTTTTGGCTACAAAACCCCCAGCTATCTCTTTTCCTTCCTCCTTCTCCCTCAGCTCCAGTATGGCAACACTGAAGCATCAAAATGGCCTCAGCCAGGTCAGCTTCAGGGTGGACAGATGGCCCCCCTTAATTGAAAAGTTATTCCTGCAAGGAAACAAAATCTAAGAATATAGAATAACAGAGTTGGAGGTCTTCTAGTCCACCCCCTTGCTTTAGGCAGGAAACCCTACACACTGCAGACAAATGGTTATCCAATCTTCTGGAGAACCGGTAGTGGAAATTTTGAGTAGTTCAGAGAACCAGCAAGTATCACCTCTGACTGGCCCCGCCCCCATCTGTCCTCTGCCTCCTGAGTCCCAGCTGATTGGCTGGATCTTCTTTGGTTGCCCTGCACAGGAGAACAGAGCTGGAAAGCAGGTTAGTGGGGTGGGGAGTGAATGGGATTTTGCAGTAACCTTTCCCCTGTGTTGTAGTTAGCCGGCAGTAGGTGCAGATGGCTGAGGAGAGCGAAGACTCAGATGAGGGGCCAGGACCATTAGGGAATGGATTGCTGCCTTCAGAGATTGTGGGGCTGGCAGCAGTGATGAGGAGGTTCCCAAGGAGCCTGTGCCAAGTGTGCGTGCACACAGGGTTGCTCGTAGGAAAGAGCAGTTGCAGCAGCATGGGTGACTCAAGAGTAAGATTACAAGGTAATGGCCCCTCCTTCAAGAAGATAAAAGCCAGCTGTGAATAGGACGTTCTTTGCAGGAAGCAAAGACGTTTTGAAACTCGAACCTCATGGACATTGCAGTTATCTTAAGGTTGGTATTTGAAGCCTCCTGTGTTGTAAAATATTTCTTATCTGTTATTCTTGGCATTCTCGCACCGTTTTGGCAAGGCTTGTGCTTATCAAAGTAGTTTGCAGCAACCTTTTAACCAGGGATTCCTAAGAATCATTAAAGGGTTTCTATTCCCTTTGCTTTGTGATTATTTTATTGGAAAAGGGTTTGAGTCAGAACACCCTGGAGTGGGGTGGGAATGGAGATTTTGCAATATCCTTCCCCTGCCATGCCCACCAAGCCACACCCACCAAGCCATGCCCACAAAACTGACAGTAAAAAAAATTGAATCCCACCCCTGTTGTAGGTGCTTCAGCACTAGAAGTTTTAAGAAAAGACTGGACAGCCACTTATCTAAAATGGTATATAGGGTGTTCCATTTGCTCAGGGGGTTGGACTAGACCTCCAAACTCCCTTCTGATTGCTTCGGAGAGTCAAGCTTTGTCATGAAAAGAACAGCAGATGTCCTGTGTATGACACGTTACGGTCTTCAGACATTCAAGCCGAGCCAGGAACAACATTGCACCCCAGATAATAAATCCGTTTTCAGTTTAATTTCCAATTAATTAGCATTAAATTGTGCTAATTAAATCTCATTAATATGACAACTCCCTCTGCATTTCATCATCTCCCCTTTCTGATGCATTAAACATTGCAATTTGGGGGAGATATTTTTAGAGGCTCCCGGGGACTCGAGCCGTGTGATCAAGCCATAAAGAAAATTCCTGCTGCTGCTCAGGATAACAGCGAAACGACGCCATGAATATTTCAACTTTATTGCCTCAGAACCAAATAGAGTTTGTACAAAGCCATTCTTCTTCCAGCTTATATGTCCTCTCTCAGGGCTTGGCCACAATTCTGTTTTAGCAGGACCCAAACTCATTTTTTCAAAAGACGAATGAAATCAAGTCAGCTGTAAACATACCCCTCGCCCCCGCCCCCCAAAAAGCTCCTTGCAAACAGAGTGGAATTTCAAGATCTTTTTCCAGTCTGTCTTCAGATGCCACTAGGTCTGGCCTAAAGCACAATCTGTCCTCTGGGATTATCTGATGAGGCTTTTCCCCCCAAGAATCTATCTTCAAGTTTCCATGCTGTGAAACCTATTGGTGTGTGAAATTTCAAGAATTCACTAATAGTCTGAGTGGAAGAAAAGGCTGGAATTTCAGACGAAAAGGATCCCAGTTTGAATCCAGCGCAGAATATTTTTCTAGTAGAAATATTCTGTCCTAGAAAATATGTTTGGGTAGAACGTTTGTGATGACCCAAAGGGGCGTGGCGCAAAGGCAACACAAGTCAGACAATCAATAGGAGTCCCTTTATTAGCTCCAACTTTGCCCCCAATGTTCTGGTTACCTTCTGGCTAGAGAAAAACTCTCCCAGGAACAGCTTTTGGCTGCAGAGAATCAAGTCCAAAATGTGGTCAACAAAAACTGTAACTATAAGTCCAATCAAGGCAAAATGAGGTAATTAATCCATTAGGGCAGGGGCAAGAATTCCAGACGTGAAGGCATGGCTGTAAATCAACCCAGTTGGGAGGTTGCCAGGAACGTAGATAACTAAAGTCAACACAAAATAAACTCATGTTTGCTCCCAGCAGCTGCTGCAATCAGCATGCATTTCTTTTAAACTCTCATTCCCAGCTGTGGCTATTGAAGGGAATCAGGGCCCTTTCCTCCCCTGTAAACCATGCAACCCACATTGCTCTCTTTTCTTTCCGGTGTGCCCTAGAATGAAGAAGGGGTGAGCCTGTGTCTTCCTTTGAACTCCCTCTCCCTTGTTCTTCCTCTTCCCTACTCTGCCCAGCCGGACTTTGCCCTTCCCCAGACTCCTCCACAGCCAACGGAGCCACACTCCCACTCCCTGTCAGCTGTTCATCTTCCTCCTCGGATTCAGACTCCAACAGGAGCATGATGTATTTTCTTCTTTGTAGCCTGCTCGGTTCAAAATGGCTCTTTGTGGCAACAAAACAAGCACATCACAATAAAAGGCAAGTAGTCCTTGACTTAGGACCACAACTGAAGCCAACGTTTCTGTTGCTGAGTGAGACGATCACTTCTGGTATTTCCAGAAATACCAGAAGTGATGAAACGGGCCCATTTTTCGGCCTCCAAAGGCTACAGAGGCTTCCCTCAAGCTTCTGGGAGGCCAAGAAAAGGACTCAAATGGGCCAAAAATCATTTGGGAGGCGTGCACATGCACCATGCAGGTAAGGGGATGGTGGGGTGGATTGCGCATGCATGCACAGGGGGAGGGGGGCCATGTGCATTGCCTTCTGGGTGCCTTATCAGTGCTGGTACACAAGCATGCATGCAATTTTCAGCGCAGGAGCCCAAAAAGGTGAGCCACCACTGCCCTAACCAAACCATGCCAAGGCTTAGCGTACTGTGTGATCAACCACTGCAACACATTCATCCTCTTCCCCAATCTGTTTTTCAGATTTATGAACTAGAGCACATGTTTGTCAGCAACATGGAAAAGCAGAAGATATTACTGAAGATCGATCCCTTCACCTGGACGGAGACCTTTCATACCGGGAAGGGTCATGAGGAAGTCCTTGAAATACACGATTTTAAGAATGTATGTATATCTATTTTCAGGACAGAGTTGGGTCAGCCTGGTTTACATCTCGGCTATGGCCTGCCTGAATAATCCCACTTTGTTTAAAAGCCAAAATCCAAAGTGCCGATTCTCTGCACGGAATAAAGTAAATTGGCCAGTTTTATATCATGTGCACTGAAGGGACACGGTGGCTCAGTGGCTAAGATGCTGAGCTTGTCAGTCAGAAAGGTCGGCAGTTCAGCGGTTCGAATCCCTGCTGAATCCCTCGTGAGCTCCCGTGACTTGTCCCAGCTTCTGCCAGCCTAGCAGTTCGAAAGCATGTAAAAAATGCAAGTAGAAAAATAGGGGCCACTTTGGTGGGAAGGTAACAGTGTTCCATGTGCCTTTGGCATTTAGTCATGCTGACCACATGACCACAGAGACCTCTTCGGACAGCGCTGGCTCTTCGGCTTTGTAACGGAGATGAACACCACCCCCTAGAGCTGGAAACAACTAAAATGTATGGGCGAGGGGAACCTTCATCTTTACCTATGTTGTGCACTAAGCCAATAAACAACATTACGGCTTACTTCAGTTGGTGGACCAAGCAGGACTGAGTCAAACCTGGAATTTCTTGATTCATAGCAGAATCTCTTAGCTAACAGGCAATGCCAATTTGTTTAAAAAAAAACAAGGAAGTCAATAGGAAGGGGAAAATATTTCTTAGAATACAAAGCATTCAAGCAAAGCCCCCACAGTGTACCTTCTGAATCCGAGGTGCTTTTTTAATTTATTTTACATTCAGACAGCAAATCAGAGGTGCATAGAAGTATTTATAGAGTGCCGAAAAGGTTTACTCCGCTGTTCCCCCTCTTTTGCTGCAACCGAAAATGGATATATATCCTGGATTAGAATTACCGTGGGCTTGCAGATATACCTCTGTTGCATTCGTTTCCTCCGCCACCTTTACCTGGTTATATTTTTGCTTTTCTTGCAGGGAATAACTGGTCTCTTTTTCATGGGCGATCCCAAATGCTTTCTCCAAAATCAGATTAAAGGGATACCAGAAGTATCACAGATGGAGATGGAGGCGCCGGAGGTATGCAGAAGGAAAAGAATGTGCTGAATTAAATACCAGCGAGCAAATTTATAGCAGCTTGGAAAGGACAGAGGAGAGTAATCCCCATTGGTTTTTAAATCACTCACAGGCCAGAGAGAGAAACTGAGATTCAACATATGCTAAAGCTAAATGGAGTCTTCCCTAAAACAAGGAAGATGGAATCAACCGTAAAGCCAAATGCAACCCAGCTGAGATGAGGGTAGCAAGGAAAGAATAAGTGAAATTTCATCCACATGACAATGGTTGTTTTTCAATGTGTTTAATCTCTTTCATTGGACTTATGGCCTTCTCTTTTTTCCAAGCCTCCCAGAATTTTCCAATGATGCTTTCCTTCGCACTTGGTGTGCAAAAACGTCTAAGCAAACAAGAGAATATTTATAGCTCAGGGTTGAAATGAGGAGCCTTTGTGGTCTTTTGAGCTTGGTTGATTTCTGGAGGTGTTTCATTACCCAACTAGGTAACATCATCAGTGCTAGTCCAGATTCTTACCATAAGTTTGGAAGGGACCTGGGAAGTCTTCCAGTCCAACCCTCCAATGTTATTCTACCTGTGTAGTAGAAATTATCCTTGAAATGAAGGCAGTAACTTCCAAGGAACAATTTTTGTCCAAACTGTGGATGAGGGTGTAAAAATGCCACAACTTACCTTTGGCCTCTGAGCTTGATTTCTGGAGATGTTTCATTACTCAACTAGATAACATCATCAGTGCTAATATATAGTAGGGTTTGGTCTCATATTCTAGTGGCTTGCTTGCCCTATCAGTGTTGGTGGGAGAATTGCAGGGATGGGATTCAAATTTTTTAACAACTGGTTCTGTGGGTGTGGCTTAGTTGGTGGGCATGGCTTGGTGGTCATGTGACTGGGTGGATATGGGTTGGTGATCATATTATTGGCTGAGCATGGCCAACTCAATGTCACTCACATCGAGGCACGCATCTCCTTGCCTGACCTCTCATGACTATGGAGATGCTGCAACAGTCGGTAAGTGTAAAAAATGGTCATAAGTCACTTTTTTCAGTGCCTTTGTAACTTTGAATGGTCACTCCACACAAGCAAAGTACCAGTAAAGGAGGAGAAAAAAAACTCCAGAGACGTTCCAGAGACAGGAAGTCTCGTCCTGCCAAGAATGTAACAAGGGTTAACGGAGAGGCAGTTTCTGTAAGCAACACCAGAATGTTTCCTTACTGCCTTCCTTACAGGATTAGGCAGTAATTTCTTCTGACAACCAGTTCTCTGAACTGCTTAGGTTGTTAACAACCGGTTCTGGCGAATAAGTGCGAACTGGTAAAATCCCACCCTTGGAGTATTGGGTATATCACCAAGAGGAACATCAGACTGACAATCAAGAATTTTAAAAAAATACCCCAATCAAGGAACTTTCAAGCAAGCTAACAGTAAAAAACTCCACCAAAAGAACCTCCAATTTGGAGGTTGTATATAATCCCAAAAAATGGATTATAGAAGGAACAAATCAGACGTCCAGCCCTTGCTTATCAATGGAGACCGAGTGGAGCAAGTGGCCAGTTTTAAGTTTCTGGGTGTTACCCTAAAAGAGGACCTCACCTGAGTGCTCACATTGCAGCCCTTGGTCAAAAGGGCCCAGCAGAGATTATACTACCTGAGACTTCTCAGGAAACAACAACTGAATGAAAAACTGCTGGTGACCTTCTACCGCTGCGCCATAGAGAGCATCTTAACTTACTGCACCTCTGTGTGGTTTGCCAATTGCACAGTGGCAGATAGGAAAGCACTGTAGAGGGTTAATGTCATTGCTCAAAAGATCATTGGTTGCCCTCTTCCCTTTTTGGAAGAGTTTTGTAGCTCCTGCTGCCTTAAAAAAGCTCAAAACATTCTCAAAGATCCATCTCATCCTGGGCACCCTTTTTTTTGAACTATTACCATCTGGCAGACAGTACAGGATAATAAGAACTAGGACAAATAGGCTGAAAAACAGCTTCTATCCCAGGGCAGTAGCTCTTTTGAATTCCGCTGTACAGTGCAGTGTTGCTGCGGTATTGCAGGTTTTCAGTTCAATGTGTGGAGTGTGAAGGATGTGTGTTTGTGTTTATTTTCATGGTCATGATGTTCACTGAAGATGGTGTTTGATTGGGTTGTACGAGGTGCAATGACAATAAACTAAACCAAGACCACTCCCACCAACACTGTCAGGGAAAGCTACTGAAACCATGATGGTGAACCTATGGCATGCATGCCACAGGTGGCATGCAGCACCCTCTCTGTGGGCACACAAGCCATCGCTTTAGTTCAGCTCCACCATGCATGTGCACACGCCTCCCGCTGGCCAGCTGGTCGTTGGGTCTCTGCTACACATGCACAGGGCCAGGGCGCATGCAGGGTGTGTGTGTGGGGGGCACATGCACAGGGGCCACGCCCACATTGGATTTGGGATTCAGGCACCTGCATGCTTTGGACACAGAAAAGTTTAGCCATCACTGCACTAGAACATAAAATGAAAGCAAACCCCACTCCCTGCTAGCACTGATGATGTTATCTAATGTGGTAATGAAACATCTGCAAGAAGTATAAGCATGCCCAGAGAGCATCAGAAACATCTAAGCTTTAACTTAATTGGTTTCTTGGGGAACAGTCTTTCATTTCAGTTCGTGTTGGATGATTGCTTCTTCTTACGGCCTGTTAACCATTTCTTCCAACATTCATGGTCATTTTTTAATACCTTTCAGTCTTTCTCATGGTTCAACTTGCACAACTATGTGTGACAAGGGGGGAAACCCATGGCTTCGATTTTTGTCGTCAGTGTGATACCTCTGGCTTTAATAGTTTACTTGTGTTATCTGCCCCAAAGGTGCTTTTCCTTTTTTTCTAGAGGTAACTGGACTTTCTGGTTTTTCTTTGAAGACATTTTACTTCTCATTCTTGGATGAGAAACAAAAGGTCTTCAAATAAAAACCAGAAAAGTCCAGTTGTCTCTTGGCAGGGGAAAAAAAAAAAAAAAACACTCTTGGGACAACCATGACCTGGATGACTGAGAACTTTCTCCATTCTGTGTTACCTGCACTGAATTCATTTCATTTCTGCAGTGAATTAACTTAAATGAAATTTATTTACTGTCCCCAGGTTTTAGAGTGTGCTTCCTTACGTGGCTTTCAAAAGGCAGATATTAAGTTGAGCTAGATCAGAAATCGAGAATTATACAGAATTCAGTAGGGAAAAGAAAAGAGAATTTCCTCAGCCATATGAAGCTTTTTGAAGAATTTGAAATGCTTCCACCAGGTAACTTGTCACCTGGGATGAGTTACTATTTAGGGGACTTGCCTTCAATCCCTTGATAATTTCATGTCTATTCTCCAATCCTTTCCCAGACTCCCCCAAATCGGATTCTTAGCATGGACAACATTTGTTTAAGTCTGAAAGTTGAAATTTCTTCCCAGGATGAATACTCTTGAGACCCACAAGATGCCTCAAAGATAATAACTCAGCTTCACAAGGCTGTGAATTCTCTCCGATTATTTTTTCATTCCAAAAGTAAACTCAGTCCTAGCTATAATAGTGTCACACACTGCAAATAAAATCCAGAACTTTTAGAAAAAGGAAGATGCCCTGAAAACTTTCTCTTACAATTCTATCCATCAATAAGTAGCCACGCTAGTTAAATGCAACCTCTCTACTTTCAAAAAGTATGCAAATATTTTCAGAACGCTCCTTTTAAAAAAAAAAAAAAAAAAAGAGTTCAATCCCCATTCTGAATTCAAAGCGCCGCATTGTGTGAGCAAACAGCCAAAAAAGGGGCTGCTTCAATCATTTCAGAAGCGTTTTGTGGTGGGAAAGCCTTTTTTCCAATCTCAAAAAAAAAACAAAAAACCAACCAACCAAACTGCTTCCACGGTGATCCAAACATCCTATTTCACACTTAAACTGGTGTGCCAAATTTGCAAGGGCTTCAGTTCAAACTGTTTTTCATGTTTCTCGCATTACACGTCAGGCTAGCAAATTGAGAAGGTCAGGGAAAGAAACAAAAAAAAAAAAGAATATTTTTGTATTCCCTCAAGAATCTGAGACACTTCCATTCCCATAGCAGGAATTCCAGTTCCATTTTATTTTTTTTCTGTTTGGTGGCTAATGGATCAAGAAAACACACCTTGGTCTTTTGTGAGTGTGGCATACTTCCTTTTTTTTTTTTTAGTCCAGGAAAAAAGAATGGTACCCCAGAAAAAAATATATATCTGTAATAATAAACCGGAGAGGGAAAATCTGAACTGCTGCACCACCATAATTCTTATGGCATGAGACTATGTCCTGTCTTGCAGGCAGAGGAAATAGCCATCACTTACTTTGAGCAATCAGTGCTCTGGGTTCCAGGAGGGAAACCTATTGAAAACAAAGATTTTCTGAAGGATTCCAAGATGTTTGACCTCTGCAAAAACGTTACTGCCTATTGGGTCCATCCAACTTTGCTAAGAGGTAAGGTGGTCTTCTCTCAACATTATACTGCCAGAACATTATCCAATGTCACAAAGGGCATTTTCTGATCCTTTTTTTTTTTTTGCATTTAGCATTATTTAATTCCCACATTTGCTTTTAGAAATATGTCAGACCTACCCCAGTCTGTTCTGTTAGGGGAGGAAAACTCTCAACTCCATTTGGTTAATGGGAAAAATATTGATGGTTTCAGAAAAGCCAGACAGAATCTGAGGTTCTCATGCAACAATGCAGAACTGTTATGCCCCTTGGTTCCCCATCCCTACCCCCAATGCCAGTCTGTTTTTAGCCAATCCGATGTTGCCGAGATGTTTTGAGAAATGCTGAGGGGTTGAGGTTGGTGAAATTCCACTCTCAGGGCAAATGGCCTTGAAGATGCCTGACACACACTGGATTCCCAAATGCTCTGCTCTTCAACTTTTTCCCCCCTTCTGAATTCCCACCATAGGCACATACAGATTTATTGCCCATTTGTTCCCCTTCCCTTCCCTGGTGCTTTGATGGCAGGACACCAGCGAGGCGCCAAGCCAAAGATGACATTATTACTGAACATGGCAAACATATCTCCTTCTTCCTCCCATTTTCATCACAAACACAACCCTGTGAGATGGATTGGACTGAGAGAGGGACTAAGTCGCCTAGTTAGCTTTCATGCCTAAAATGGGACTAGAACTCCCAGTCTCCTGGTGATTGGCCCAAAGCCACTCAGGCAGTTTTCATGGCTAAGGCAGGACTAGAACTCGCAGTCTTTTGATTTCTAGCTTGGTGCCTTCACCACTAGACCCTTTTTTCTAAAGGGCAGGAAAATGTAGTTATGTGACTGCATGGAGGGGGTAACCATCAGAACTTTGGAAGCAGGTCATAAGTAGCCCTGGGAGGTCTGTCGTAACTTCAAACATTCCGAAGCAACTGGTCATAAGTCAAGGAGTATCTGTAGCTTTCCTTTCTCCCCTCCCACTCACTTTATAGATATTTTTGCAGAACACATTTAATTATGGTTTAGTGGACTTATTTGTTTGACCCCATAAAGCAAAATATTTGTAGATCAGGGTTAAAATGAAGGCTCCTTGGTGCTCTCTGAACTTAGTTGTTTTCTTGCAGTTATTTCATTACCCAACTAGGTAATATCAGGGGGGGGGGAGGAGGAGGAGGAGGAGGAGGAGGAGGAGGAGGAGGAGGAGGAGGTGGTGGTGGAGGAGGAGGAGGAAGAGAATGATGATTATGGGGTCCTTGGTGCTCTGAATTTGGTTGTTTTCTTGCAGATGTTTCATTACTCAACTAGGTAACATACATAGTGTGGGCAATGAAATGTCTTCAAGAAAACAACCAAATTCAGAGACCGCCAAGGCCCCCACATTGTTTAATCCTATTTCCTAGGATTGCCTAACACACTGAATCGTAAAGTGGATGGATGAATTCATAACCTATTGCTTGCTGGATAAATTGTGGGGTTCAAACATCACCTAATAGCCTAAATGACTATTTTGAAGGCAACTTGCTGAAAGATTTGAAACTGACAAGGGCAGAGACAGGCACATCCAGACAGCCTTGATGGTTCTCTTGATTATTTCTGTAAATTGCTTGGAAAGTTTTTAAGTAAGCAAAGCTGCCAGAAATATTTTAAATGCAGCGAGGCTTTGCATCATTAAGCCAACAATGCTTTCAATCATCTTCTGAAGTGGCATTTGGAATCGCTGGATGAGCTTAGTCAAGCCAAAAATTAAATCCAGAACAGCAGAGATACTCTGGCTTAAGAAACTGACCAGCCTGTGTAGGCAGCAGCAGGGTGATTATGCTATCTAGTCTATTCTCCAAAGCACCTGAAGGCTTGGAAGCAATGGGTGGAAACTACTCAAGGAGAGAAGCAATGTAGAACTAAGAAGTTTCCTGTGAGTGAGAACAATTAATCACTGCATCAACTTGCCATAGTGTGGGTGGTTCAACACTGGAGGTTTTTTAGGAAGAGTTTGGACAACCATTTGCCTGAAATGGTATGGGGCTTCCTGCCTTAGCAGGGGGTTGGACTAGAAGATCTCCGAGGTCCCTACCAACTCTGTTATTCTGTTATCATCCCAACATTTTAGACTTTGAAAAAGGAAATGAGGACCTGATTCCCATGGATGAGGGAAACCAAGCAGATGTTCAGCAGGGACGCTGGTCCTTGAGCAAGGAAGAAAGCCAAGGCTCCAAACGCCAAGCTCGGCAGCTGACCGAAGAAGACTTACCAGTGAATGACTACGTAAGTCTTCGGAATTGAAAAACCAGGCCATTGTCACAAGGCCATTTTCGTCCCCGGATTCCAAGCCAAGTGTAATTTTCAGCAATCTTTTTTCCACAGAGCTGGGCAGTCCTGCTCCTTCAATTAAGCAGCCCCCCTCCTGCAGCCCTCAGAAAATATACTCAACATTTCTTGCTTTCAAAGCATTGTGGAAACTGAAAGAATGCAGAGGATGGGAGAGGCCAGAGTAGCCAAAAGACAAGTGGTATGAGTTTGCACCAGAAAGTGAGAGTCGGGGAAGGAATTAATGAAAGGAGGAGTAAGAGAATAGTTGCAACAGAGATGGGTTATGTTGCATCCTGCCCTTGCCAGAAACTATTGATAGGGAGAGGAAAATGTTGCAGGAAAGAGATATAGCATTGTGAACTACTCTGATAAGGAATACTGCCCAAGAGCAGATCCAATTATCTGTCTAGCAAGCTCAAACTGCCCTGTTTTGACTAGCTTATCTCTCTAGCAATAGCAATAGCACTTAGATTTGTATACCACTTTACAGTGCTTTACAGCCCATCTTTCCGAGATGGGTAAAATGAGGACCCAGATTGATTGGGGGAAATAGGCTGACTCTCTAAACCATTTAGAAAGTCAGCCTGCTTCCCCCAAACAGTCTGGGTCCTCATTTTACCCACCTTTGAAGGATGGAAGGCTGAGTCAACCTTGAGCCTGGTGAGATTCGAACTGCCAAATTACAGGCAGCTGGCAGTCAGCAGAAATAGCCTGCAGTACTGCACTCTAACCATTGTGCCACCATGGCTAGCTGATCTTGGAGACAATAGATATAATCCATCACCTTGGCCCTCCTGCCTTCAGAACAGGATATAATCCCAGTAACTGGGTTTACACATGGCAGTTAAATCATTAAGTCTGCTTGGCTTCACCAATGAGCAACCAGTGAACATAAGCCACCAAAGCAAGAATCAAAAAAGTATCAGTATGTGAACTTGATCACTATACCCCAATTCACACTTGTGTGTTTCTTTAGCCATAGTGCATTTGTTGATTGGCTTAGCTCCTTGTGTAACCTCAGCCAGAGACTCTCTTCACACTTGGTAGGGATTCATCAGCATGTCCCATAGATCAGGGGTTGGCAACCTAGGTTGGCCGTGGAATTCTGGCAGCTGAAGTCCACAAGCCTTAAAAGTTGCCACGGTTAGAGATCCTTGTTCTATGGGATGTGCCGATGGATTCCCACCAAGTGGAAACCCATGGCTGGTTGAGGAATTCTGGGAGTTGATATCCACAAGTCTTAAAGTTGCTAAGGTTGGAGATCTTGCCCTATGGGATGTGCCGATGGATTCCCACCAAGTGGAAATCCATGGCTGATTGAGGAATTCTGGGACTTGAAGTCCACAGTCTTATTAAAGTTGCCAAGTTGGTGACCCCTGCCATAGGAACTCATTGGGATCCCACTTCTAACTTTTCCTTAGGCAAGTCAACTTCTAGCTTGCACTGGTCAACATAATGAGACAATTGTTTCTAACTCACTTGTTGTTCCTTCCTCCCTAGACCGAGCACGGCCTCGAGTTCCATCCTCTTTGGGATGAGAGAGGATACTGCTGCGCCCGTTGCCGTCGAGCCCACCGCTACTGTCGCAGAATATGTGAGCCGCTACTTGGGTACTACCCGTACCCCTACTGCTATCAGGGAGGGCGGGTGATTTGCCGTACCATCATGCCTTGCAACTGGTGGATAGCACGGATGCTAGGGCGGGTGTGAGCACGCTTCATCCAAAAGTAATAAAATCAGCTTAGTACAGCACAAGGTCCATTCTGACTGTTTCCCCATAGACGTTTCTCGGCGTATAATTCTCTTAAAAGGCCATTAGCACGATGTATGCGTACATTTCTGCAAGAGCCACTTGGGTGGCCCAGATGCAATTATCTCCTGATCATTCTCTCTACTCTTTTCCCCCAAAATTGTATTCTTTACGCAAGCCATTTTCTCCAGGTCTGTATTTTTTTTTCTATGCTTTTGTCCCTCAGATATATTATTCGGCGTAAAGTTTTCTGCAATGCATTCAAGTGAATGGTTTTTTTTTAAAATGCAGCAAAAAAAAAGACACTGCGATGTAAAAGTGGAGGTTTTGGAATGCAAGCATTAGCGGTTGAAAACTGGTTCACAAACTGCCAATCAGATTGGTTTCCCCTATAAAAAGGGGAAATGAAAGGCCATCTGGGGGTCTGCAGAAGATTATTGCCAAACTGGAACCAAATGTTGCATCCCATAGTTGAAAACAAGAAATCTCTTGGCACCAGCATTCTCCTAAAAATTCCGCAAGAGGGCAGCCTTTACCTGGAAATAAACAGTATTAGCTGAACGTCAGAAAAAGCTAGAAGTACGTTCTGCAAACTGTGCTTTTGCAGCTTCAACGGGAAATCCTTCCCACACCCACAAAAACGTATTAAAAAAAAAAAAAAACCTCAGAGATTTGAAAATTAATTTCAGCAACTCAGGGTATGTGTCCAAAAATATATATTCAGGTAGTCCTCGCTTAGTGCCTTTAACTGGGACGGGCAGCTCAGTCAGTAAGCAAAGAATGGCTAAGTAAAATCTTAAGATCTTCCTTCAGTTTCCTACTTCTGGCAAAAATTACCCCACACCAAACAATGGACTTATTTGACAACCACAGCGTCTGCCTTTGTGACATCTTTCACTGCTGCAGAAACAGATCGTAAAGTCAGGTATAGTCATGTGATGATTCTCTTTGCAACTGTCAGGAATTATGACCAAAATTGCAGGTTCAATTACGGTTGTAGGTTGATACTACCTGTATCTTAACTTGCAGGGAGATTAGAAACAAGCATGTATCGATTTCCAACATTAACAAAAGGAGCAATTCGTTCCCCCAAACACAAATCACACGTTAACGAGCAGAGAAATCAAACATTTGTTGAATTGCAACTGTTTGCAAGAAATCAAAGGCGACCAAGTGATGTTATTTAAAGAGCTTTCAGAATAAAAAAAAAAGGTTTATTATGGATCCAGAAATATTCCTCTATTGAATACAAAAAGAAAAAAAGAAATATTCAAAGCATCACATAATACTGATGAGGAAACCATACTCAAACAGTTGAAGAGTGACAGCTAAGATCAAGGACCCTCCCACCGAGTCTTAAAAATACACACACAGCAACACAAAGATCACAACAACTCAGCTTCAAAAGTGTTACTGAAATCTGAATTTGTTTTCAGAGCAGGAATTGTCCCCCGAGACAAGGAACATGGACCCAAGCAAATCTCCTTTCCAAAGAACTATCAGGGGTTTTCAGAATGCAAGGAATTAGCACCGTTCAGTTTTGGGGTGGAAGGGGAAAGGCGGGCAGAGGAAATTGGAAAGGAGGCCAAGAGGATATTTTTTTTTTCCCTCTCCAGACCACAACTCAACTTTGATTTAAGCCAGGTGTTATCTATTGATGTACTTATTTACACACAGCAGTAGGTGCAATTTAGGTGCAACGGTACACCTCAGAACTCGACTGCTCCAAAATTTGCTACTTGATGCATTTTGACACGAAAATGTGTCTCAGTGATTGTGACTTAGTTCTTGATGCGCTGCGGTAAGAAGAGTGGGACAGGTGCAAAGGGAAGACAGGAAGTCAGCCAGGCTGGGAAGGTTCCTGACATAGGAAAAGGGGGACAGCAGCCGAGAGCAGACAGGATGTCCTTCCCGGCAAAACCAAAGCATCACCCATTAAGTCAGATGGTTTGTCCGCTACTCATTTTTAGTACTAGTTGTACCTTCCAGAACTAAGTGACGAGTAGCGAGATAACACTGCACCATCATCATGAGTATCTTTCAGAAAATAACACGGGTACAGTCCTCAACTTATGACCACAATGGAGCCAAGCTTTCTGTTGCTAAGTGAGGCTTCCTGTTATTTAAGCGAGTTTTGCCCTCATTTTACAACATTTCTTGCCACAATTATTAAGCAGATCCCTGCAGTTGTTAAGTTAGGAGTACAGTTGTTAAGTGAATCAGGCTTCCCCGTTGATTAGTCAG
Source organism: Laticauda colubrina (assembly GCA_015471245.1). NCBI lineage: Eukaryota > Metazoa > Chordata > Lepidosauria > Squamata > Elapidae > Laticauda > Laticauda colubrina. The sequence goes on from BLBF01000058.1 coordinate 10,501,696, forward strand.
GTTTGCAAAAGGGGATACTGCCATCGTCATAAATATGAGTCAGTTGAATTTTTGATCATATAATCTTGGGGATGCTGGAACGGTTGTTGAGTGTGAAAAACAGCCGTAAGCCACTTTTTCAGTGCCATAACAACTTCAAATGGCTACTAAAACACTTGTGTGTGTGTGGTTATAAGTCAAGGACTACCCGTACACATCACACCCAAGTCATAATATATTTGTTTTGTTAAAGGTTTTGCATAATGCTGGTACCCAATTGTAATGCTTTAGTGTTATGGACAAATCAAGACCATTATCACTCGATAAACCATGGTCCAAACCCCTGGGCAAGTATCACATATAAACACAGTTAACTGTCTGATAAAAGAGGTTTTTGGAGTGCTCATTGCACAAGTTGGGCTTCACAGGTAGCATTAAAAAACAAGACGGCTGGGCTTGAGCTTCGCAGAGCATGCAAATTCCACTCCTTGTATAACCACCATCTATAACTTAGCATGTAGTGTGAACCAGCCGTTTACCATTCCTATAGTAACTTTGTCACAGCATGATATGGGGAAGCGTATCCAGTGAGGGCCTTAGTGTCCTATCTATTGCAGAATATGATTCTCCCACTGAAACCTCGAAGGGAAGGAGGCCAATTTACGGCTGTTGCAAATCAGCATTTCTTTTTAAAAATTAATTGTATCTTGTTTGATGACGGGGGCTGCAATTCTGTTCCATTGCAAACTCATCATTATCAGTATGTCTAGATCAGTGATGGCTAATCTTTGTAACGCCGCGTGCCTGTACCCATAATGCAATGCATGCATGATTCCTTGCGCCCTCTAACTCCCCCCTGTGCATGCGTGTGGGACCCCTGCACTCCCTCCGCCCCTTACGCATGTCTCAGGCATCCACCCCGCCCCCCCCCCACGCATGCACGGCAGATACCCGAAAATCAGCTGGCTGGCGGGAGGCATGTACACATGCACAGTGAAACTGAGCTGGAGTGACAGTTCGCGCACCCGCAGAGATGGCTCTGCATTGCCACTTCCGTCACACATGCCATAGGTTCGCCATCACAAGTCTAAATTAACATTACCAAAAGTTTTCAAAAAACAACCATCAGGTCCACCATCTGCGGCTTGGCGCTTCGCTGGTGTACTACCATCAAACCCCATTTGGAGAACCTGTGAATTGGACCAGAGTCTGTCTAAAAACCCAAAGCATCTCTTCCACCAACATGCTACAATCTCACTGGGGGCTTACAGGTCATTATTATTTTATCTTGTCCCTATCCATTAAAGGCAAGGATCCAGGAAGGAAGAGCATTTATCTCTTTACCAAAAAGTAGGGTCCACCTTGGAGATGATTCAAATGGAGAGAAGTGTCCTCGCTGAACATTTGTTGACTTTTCATCGGAATTTGGGATTAAGCCACATAAGGTATACTTGAGAATCCTTGGGGCCAATTCTAAAGGTCAGAAGGCAACTCCAGATCCGAATTTGGTACGGGCTACCAAAATCTTCATCGCCCTTTGTTCAAAGGTGGACATCTGGTTCTAGATGAGCTCTTCCAGGAATGGAGTCTAGTACGGGAAGGGGGGTGTTTCCCCATACCTGGCAGTGTGAAGATGCGCAGAATTCTGGAAGTTAAAATCCACGCAACTTCAAATTGCCAAGTTTGCAAAAATCCCAAGCTGGAGCCTCCAGAAATGGATCCAATTGAAACAAAGTACAGAATTTGAGCCTCAAACTAAGAAGTTGTGGAGATCTAGATGGAAATCACTCATGGTATTTTTTGAAGATATTTTGGTTCTGGGTAGGATTTGATAAGTCCAGAATGAAAAGCATTATTCAAGAGAAAAAAACGGACATTTAACGAAAAGAGGCAGCTGTTGGTTAAATTATACTACAATAGCAAGAATAGGCTAATATAAATTTAAATAATACGTCCACTTAAATATGTAGAATATTAATGACACAGCAACTAATAGTACTATGAAAACCTTCCCTTTTTAAAAAAAAATATCTATTTTAAAACTACTGGTCTTCAGGAGTTTTAAATCTCAATGGAAAAGCTCCTTGCCTTGTCCTTGGTACTTTCAAACATAATTCAAATAAATTCAAATAATTCCCAAGACAGCAGTCAGATCAAATTGGTTTTCAAAAGCTCAAGTCTGTCAGGGAAGTGGCTGCTAAAAAAAAAAATCTTCATTTTTTTTTTTGTTTAGATAAAGCCTGCAAATAAAGAACAGAAAATAAGAGATTAAGAGACGGTTGCTTTTAAATGCAAAGAAATCACACATTAAGGCATAAGGGGGGTGGGACTTTCTATGAACACAATGATCAGAATTTGTAAAAATGGTGTACACCTTATTGTTGGGTGTCAGGTTTAGTGCAAAATGCACTTGTGGCTAGTGACCATCCTTATTGTTATTTCCCAAATCTGCAATAAACCATTTTTGAAGAAAAAAACAGGACTCAAAAGTGCATCTAACCATTCATTTTGTGTAAAAATCAATGATTTGTCATCAGCTTCCCAGCCAATGGAAAACTGCAAGCGCACAACTGATCTAAAAGGATATACAGTATGATATTAGATACCACATTTCTAGAAGTTATGGAAACTCTGAACAGATGCAAAGGAAGCAACCTGATGGCACAGGGTCTTAAAGCCGTACCCAAGAAATAATGGCAACAGGTTGCAACTCCTTAGATTTCTTTTATGTATAAGGAAAATCTTTCTAAGACCTGTGCAACAGTAGAATGGCCTACCAATGAAATTTGTAGACTCTCCATCTCTGCAGATTATCAAGAAGCCACTTCTCATAAATGGTTCTATTGGTTTCACTGTATGCTACAAAAGGTTGATGACCTCTGAGGTCCCATCCCCCAATTCCACAATTGTCCAATTGAATCATTCCATACAACATGTACAGAATTGACACTGTAATTCAATCCTCCATGGTCCAGAGACCAGCCCAAGCCTATGTTCACCCACCAAGATAAACTGACTATGTGGCTTGATGTGGGGCTCTTGCTGTGCTCCGAGCTTCATTGTTTTCTTGGAGACTTGCTAGAAGGGAGTAAGGTTTGTAGAAGGGGGGGGGGGAGGGAGGAGGAGGTAGAGGAGGGGGAGGAGGAGGAAGAGGAGGAGAAAAAAGGAGAAAGGAGAAGAAAGGAGGACAAGAACAAGAGGAGGGGGGAGGAGAAAAGGAAAAAGGAGGAGAGAACAAGAGAAGGAAAAGGAGGAGGAGGAGGAAAGAAGGAGAAAGGAGAATGAGAACAAGAGGAGGAGGAGGAGGACAAGAGGAGGAGGAGGAGGAGGAGGAGGAGGAGGAGGAGGAGGAGGAGGACGATGACTATAGGGTTCTTTGTGCTCTCTGAGCTTGGTTGTTTTCTTGCAGACAACATCAATGCAAACAAAGAGAGGGAGGTTTGCTCTCGTTTTATAGATTAGCAGCCTGCCCTATCAACTGGCTTGATACTGCACAGGGCTTCTCACTTCAAAGGACAAACCACCTTCCAAATCAAACTGTAACCGGCAAGGTTTTGGAAACTGACAAGTGCTGTACTTTGCCAAATGTTTCTGTTCATTTAACTGGATTTAGGCCATTTCTTTGATTTTGAAAAGGGAACCCTCCTTCCAGCCTAGGGCCATGGAAGATGCAAAGGTTCTTATTGCAAAAGTATGCATACCTTGGAGTGTTGGGTGAACTTCCCCCATCTTGCAGTGTTACACCATCTCGTACTGGTTACTCGTGATGGACCGGGAGAGGCAGCAGGCCAAGAAAATGCCAATCAACTAATAGAGAAAAGGAAAGGCAGCATCAATCTGGACAGACAATCCTCGGTTTTTTTCGCATCCATTCAAAATTATGACAGCACTGAAACAAGTGACTTATGGGTATTTTTCATACTGATGACCGTTGCAGCCTCCCCACGGGATCAAAATTCGGATGCTTTGGCAGCCGATTCATCTTTATGACAATTGCCATATCCCAGGGTCACAAGATCCCCTTTAGCGACGTTATGACAAGCAAAGTCATTGGAGAAGCCAGATTCACTTAACAACCATGTTACTAAGTTAAAAACTGTGGTGATTCACTTAATGTGATGATCCAGAGTGTAACACAAACATAAAGAAATCCAAAACGTAAATAAATGTCCTTTAATGCCTCCAACTTTGCCCCACTGTTCAATAATTCTCAGTTGGAGATAAAACTTATTCAAAAATAGTGTTCAAAAGAAAGCAATACAGTCCGAACGCAATGAGCAGATAGAGGTGAAATAAAAAACCAAAACAAACTACAATGAAGGAATTTCCACAACGGACTAGGATAATTACCAACTTCGAGGAGATAACAAGGCACAGTCTGTTTGAAGGATGCCAGTCAAGGTAACTCCAGCCCAGAATAAAACATGCTTTGCTTTTGGCAATGCTGTGTTTTAACCGTCTCTCTTATATACTATTCTCCTCAGTTGCAACCAATGAGGGGGATCAAGGCCACTTCCTCTCTAGCAAGCCAAGTTGTTTCCTTCTCTATTTCTCCCTGCATGCCCTAGGATGAAGAGGGGATGGGCCTGGTTCTTCCTCTGACTGCCCAGCCGGCCTCTGCCCTTCTCCAGCCTCCTCCACAACCTCCGGAGCCACACCTCCACTCTCTGTCGGCTGTTCCTCCTCTCCCTCAGAGTCCGACTCTAACAAGGGCATGACACTTAGCAACTGCGGCAATAAAAGGTAAAATGGGGCAAAACTCACTTAATGTCTTGCTTAGCAACAGAAATGATAGGCTCAAGGACTTCTGTACTTTCATTTATCTACTCAGGTGATTCTTGTTTATTTCAATGACATCAATAACACACTTATGCAAATATTGTAAAGTTAAACAGACGATCATTGATTATTGCACTGGTCATTAAATTATTTGTACCAATTCCTCTTGAATGGACTTCTAGCTCCAATTGCAGCCCTTATTCTCCCTTTACTCCACAACCAACAAGGTTTTACTGTAAAATTTGTCCCAATAACTGATAGTCTAACCCCCTGCTTAGGTAGGAAATTTCCTATACCATTTCAGACAAATAGTTATCCAATCTGCTCTAAATAAGTTCCAGTGTTGGAGCATTTACAACTTCTGGAGGCAAGTTGTCTCACTGATTCATTGTTCTGTCAGGAAGTTTGAGGGGTTCCTACAAAAATGAGGGAGTCAATCTACAGTATTTTCCAAAGCACCAAAAAAGCACCAGAAGAAAACAATGGATGGAAACTAGCCAAAGAGATAAGCAACCAAGCCATGTTCCTTTGCCAGCCTGGTAATCAAAGATCAAAGGGTTAACGTCATTGCTCAGAAGATCATGGGTTGCCCTCTCCCTTCTTTGGAAGAGCTTTACAGCTCCCACTGCCTTAAGAAAGTTCAAAACATCCTCAAAGATCCATCTCATTCTGGGCAATCTTTTTTTTTTTTTGAACTATTACCATCTGGCAGAGAGGTACAGGATAATAAGAACAAGGACAACTAGGCTGAAAAACAGCTTCTATCCCAGGGCAGTAGCTCTTTTGAATTCCACTGTATAGTGCAGTGTTGCTGCGGTATTGCGGGTTTTCAGTTCAATGTGTGGAGTATGAAGGATGTGTGTTTGTATTTATTTTCATGGTCATGATGTGCACTGAAGATGGTGTTTGATTTCGTTGTACGAGGTGCAATGACAACAACGTAAAAAAAAAAACCTAAAACTAAAAATTAAACTAAAACAGACACAAACAAACTGAATATTATATGATATGGGAACTATTTTATCAATGGTTGGAAAATAAAAGTGGAAGTTAGAAATTAAATATAAGAATATGGAAGAGAAGAAGTTCAGAAAGGGAGGGTTATAACGATAAGGGATATTACGTGTTAGCAGGTTAAAATAAGAATGTAATTGTTGTTATGGTAAGGAATTTGTATTAATTAGAAACATTATTGTACAGATGACACACTGTTTAAATGAAAGATGGAATGCTTGTAAAATAAAATTTAAAAATGTAATTAAAAAAAGAAAAGATCAAACAGAAAAAAAATCACAGCTGTTCAGACAGGTGAAGGTCCACCCGCACGGTTCTTCAGGAAGGCCCACCTGGAAACAAGCAGTGCCAAAGGAGATCCCAGCCACAATGCCCATCTCAGAGTCCATGGTTTGTATCACCAGGCTAAAACAACCCTGCAGAGAGAAACAAGAGCCAGAATGATATGTAGAATTTAATTGACATAAAAATAACATAGTGAAATATTGTATAAGCTCATGAGATTACAATTTAATAAAAGCAACTGTAATATGAATAGAATTGCACTTGTTAAACATAAATATGATGAATACTATTTTACTTGTATCAAAATGTGACTAGAAAGAGGATTTTTAACAGATATATATAAAATAATGCATAATTAAACATTTAAAAGGAGATAAACAATGGAAAATTATAATTCAATATAAATTTGTGAACTGTTATTAGAAACATATAATTTGTCAAACACAGCAAATATGATTATTAATATATTGTGATGTTAGGAATATAGAGATTGACACAATATGCTGTAATATGAAATAATCAAGATGGATAATTTAACAAAATATGTGTATTAATATCAAATTTTATAAGATTGTCAATTGTATTAAATATGAAGAATATTGTTTTAATATGTAAGACACTCCAGAACCACACTGTTCACACCATGATATGCTTGTTGAAACAAACAATAAAAAATGTATTGAGAGAGAGAGAGAGAGAAAGAGAAGTAAGAGCTTCCAGCAGAGGCCTTTCCACAAGGAACCAAAAACATACCCAGTCCCTTTCAACCTTGACTTGACTTTAACCTCAGTCAAAAACCATATGCTGAGTTCTTTTAAAGGGATAGGAGGCTTGCAAAAAGATCCTCCAAGGTTGTGTCAATATTTGCACAGCGCCCTCTGTGCTGTCGCTTTAGAGCAGTGGACTCTGGAAGGATTTAGCAACCAAGATCTGCTCCCTTCTCAGCTCAACGGGAAGTAGGGAGAATAAAGGCCAGGATCTCCTCACAATCCAGTGTTTGCATTCCATGCCACCTGAAATTCCTTCTCCTGCCCTGTCAAGTTAATTATTTCATCTTAGCTTGTTTGGATTTTAAGTAACAGTTTGTGTATACCTCGTTTTGGATTGAATTTTCTACAGTTAAAGGCTGTTCCTGGAAGAGTTTTTCTCCAGCTGAAGGTAACCTGGACATTAGGAGCAAAATTGGAGATAATAAAGGGACTCTTTATTCCTTATTTGACTGTATTGCCCTTGTGCCATGGCCCTGGTCCTCATAGCTTGCCAGAAAACCAAAATTTGGAAGAATCAGCACATTTTTCCAGATTTCCAGATTCTAGAGAAACCCAGAAAGATCAGCAGGCTTTCACTTACTCGTTCGTAAACTTTGCCTCCTGCTCTGGTGATGTTCTTCAAGTCATCAGCTGTACAGTTCACCAAAGGTTTGCAGCAACTGATGGGAATGCCTTTCTCTTTGAAGTAGTCGCTCGTTTTCCAGTCCGTGTAATTCTCTACCCCGCAGCAGTGTAACTGCAAAAACCAAGGGAGCATGAGATGACCATGGCCAGACATACAAACTACCACCACCCAAAAACAGGATGCCCCAATGTCCAAATAGCCTGTTGCAGAACTTCCAAAAAGTGCTCTAACTTGGAAAGAGGGCTGTGAAAATATCTACAGAATGCTCACATGCTCGACATAAACTTTTTCAACTCCTTCCCTCAAATCAATGCTATAGAGTACTAGACATAAGGACAATTTTTTCCCGAACGCCATCACTCTGCTAAACAAATAATTCCCTCAACACTGTTCAACTATTTACAAAGTCTGCATTACTACTACTATTAATCTTCTCATCATTTCTTATCACCCATCCCCTCCCACTTGGGACTGTAAGACTGTCGCTTGTATCCTTACGATTTATATTGACTGTTTCCTAGTATGATATGATCGCTTATTGTACCCTATGACTATTATGAAGTGTTGTACCTGATGATTCTTGACGAATGTATCTTTTCTTTTATATACACTGAGAGCATTTGCACAAAGACAAATTCCTTTTGTGTCCAACCACACTTGGCCAATAAAGAATTCTATTCTATTCTATTCTATTCTATTCTAATTTCTATTCTAATTTCTATTCTATTCTAATTTCTATTATATTCTTTTTCTGTTCTGTTTTATTCTATTCTATTCTATCTATTCTATTTTATTCTATTCATTCTTCATTCCATTATTCTATAGCATTCTATTCTATTCTATCTACTCTATTCTATTCTTTCTTATTCTATTGTCTATTCTATTCTATTCTATTCTATTCTATTCTATTCTATTCTATTCTAT
>BLBF01000058.1:10510081-10557186 GCA_015471245.1 Laticauda colubrina
ATTCTATTCTATTCTATTCTATTCTATTCTATTCTATTCTATTCTATCCTAATTCTATTTCTATTCTATTCTATTCTTCATTCCATTATTCTATTCTATTCTATTCTGTTCTGTTCTATTCTATTCATTTTTCATTCCATTATTCTAAAGCATTCTATTCTATTCTATTCTATTCTATTCTATTCTATTCTATCTACTCTATTCTATTCTTTCTTATTCTATTGTCTATTCTATTCTATTCTGTTCTGTTCTATTCTATTCTATTTCCAGAAAGCCCATTTTCGGCTTCCTGAGACTGCAGAGGTTACCCAGGAAGGCAAAAATGGCCTCAAACGGGCTGAAAATCATCTGAGAGGCGCACGCATGCGCAGTGCAGGTAAAAGGGCAGGGTGGGGAAGTTGAGCGCACATGTTCAGGGGGGGCAGGACGCATTGCATTGTGGGTGCCAGAACGCATGCTTTCGGCACATCACAACAAAAAGGTTCGCCATCACTGGTGTAGGGTCTCCTGCTTCAGCAGGGGGTTGGACTACAAGACCTTCTGGGTCCCTTCCAACTCTGTTATTCTATTCTATTCAATCTTTCACAGCCTGCTTATAATTCCATATCCCAGATTATTCATTTTATCATTAACCTCCCCAACACTAAGATGGCACATCCTGTAGCAGGAGTTTGGAAGTACAAAGGACCTCTCCCAAATTCCTGGTATCTTTCCAAATGGAAAAAAATCATACAATATACTGAATAATATTTTGGTCAACATTTTAAAAAAAATTAAATTCATCTCATTCCCTAGTTCCCATAAATAAAGGTCAAATTTCACCAGGGTTCGTAATGTTGCTTCCCCTACTTTTCAAGATTTATTTAGGGAACTCACCTCAAAGTATTTTGGGGACAGAACAAGCTATATGTTTATACATATAGGAAACCAAAAGGATGTAAGTTATAACAAACACAGAGAAAAAGACAAGGTTTCCACTCACTGTTTTCTGGATATCATTGATTGCTTTGCTAAGATCGTCTCTGGTCCCATTGTAACGCTTCACAGCATTTTCATAGTTTTTATTAAAACTATCTTTTATCTTTAAGGAAAGGGAGAAAGTTCCATCATGTACAGGTAAGTGAGGCTGATCAAAAGACACCTTCAGCCGTTTGAATGAGTCAAAAGTAAGGGGAGATGCAGAGGAATGAAAAGGCCCGATAACATATCAGAATGGTAAAATCTTAGAGAAGACTTTGCAGAAATAGAAAAATGCCAATTTCAAGATATGATTCAAATCAGAGGTGGTAATTTTCTGTCAGTTTCAACCTTGTGTTAATTTTTTTTAAAAAATGACAATTTGCACATATTTTTGCACAGCAAAAATGCCAAAGCAGATGTTTTCAAAAGCATTTTGATACATTAAGGCACAGAAGGCACATTAAGGCACATTTTTGGTACACTGAGGCACATTTTTATCCCATTAAAACAGCAAATTATCGAAGACACAGCACACACCTCGTGTCTGAAGACAAAACCCAGAATGGCAGCCACTAGCACCACAAGGAAGATGATGGTTAAGAACATGGCATACTGTGAACAGAAAACAAGAATGAAGAACATCAATAGGACCCTCAATGTTGTTGTACAAGAATAAACAATTTAATCAACCAGAATAAAGTTGGAAGGGATATTGGAGGTCTTCTAGTCCAGTTCCCTGCTCAAGCAGGAGAACCTATACCATCTCAGACAAATGACTATCCAGCCTCTTCTTAAAAACCTCCAGTGATAGAGCACCCACAACTTCTGATGGCAAGCTGTTCCACTGGTTAATTGGTTTCACTGTTCGGAAGTTTCTCCTTAATTATAGATTGCTTTTCTCTTTGATTCATTTCCATCCATTGTTTCTCGTCCTGCCTTCAGGTGCTTTGGAGAATAATTTGACCCCCTCTTCTTTGTGGCAGCCCCTCAAATATTGGAATACTGCTACCATGTCAGCCCCAGGCCTTCTTTTCTCTAAACTAGCCAAACCCAAATCCTGCAACCATTCTTTATAGGTTATAGTCTCTAGGCCTTTAATCATCTTAGTTGCTCTTCTTTGCACTTTTCCCTGAAGTCCTTAACTTATGACTACAACTGGAACCAGAACTTCTGTTACGGTCATTGAGTCACTCCCAATTTTATTTCTGCAGTTGTTATGCATAAGTGATTTGTTAAGCAAGTCCACTTCCATTAAGCAAATCCATTTTCTCCCCAATTGATTTTGCTTGACGGAAGCTGGCTGGGAAGATTGCAAATGGCGACCACATGACCTCAAGAAAGTACAACTGTCACCAATACGTGCTAGTTGCCAAGCAGCCAAATTTTGATCAAGTTTAGAGACACTGCCAAAGCCATTAGTGAGAGCACTAATTCACTAGTCACTTTTATCAGTACCATCGTAACTTTGGTTGTTAAAAAATAGTTGTAACCTGAGGAATACCTGTACCCCAGCTATAACAAAGACACTGTGCAGAGGGGAAAAAAACCCAGCCAAATCATGAAGCATGGTCGAGTTGGGTTAAATTCTATCCTGGATTTAGATAAAAACAGAATATAAATTTTCCATTGAAAGTCCAAGAATAGCAATAGCACTTAGACTTATATACCGCTTCACAGTGCTTTCCAGCCCCCTCTAAACTGTTTACAGATTCAGCCTCTTGCCCCCAAACAATCTGGGTCCTCATTTTACTGATTTCAAAAGGATGGAAGGCTGAGTCAACCTTGAGCCGGTGGGAATCGAACTGTTGGCAGTTGGCAGAGTTAGCCTACAATACTGCATTCTAACCAGAGAGAGGGAGGGAGGGAAGAGAGGGGAGGGGAACAAAGAAAGAAAGAAAGAAAGAAAGAAAGAAAGAAAGAAAGGAAGGAAGGAAGGAAGGAAGGAAGGAAGGAAGGAAGGAAGGACGATAGATAGCAATAGCACTTAGACTTATATACCACTTCACAGTGCTTTATAGTGTACTATTTACAATGTCAGCATATTGTCCCCAACGATCTGGGTCCTCATTTTACTGACTTTGGAAGGATGAAAGGCCGAGTCAACCTTGAGCTGGTGGGAATCAAACTGCTGACAGTGGGCAGAGTTAGCCAAGGAAGGAAGAGCAATTGCAATAGCATTTAAGACTTATATTCTGCTTCACAGTGCTTTACAGCATCAACATCTTGCCCCCAACAATCTGGGTCCTCATTTTACTGACCTCAGAAGGCTGGAAGGACGAGTCAACCTTGAGCCTGGTGAGATTCAAACTGCCAAATTGCAGGTAGCCGGCAGGCAGCAGAAGTCACCTGCAGTATTGCATTCCAACCACGTGCACCACGCCAACAGTAGCATACCTGCACCTTATTTTTACCTGGCCTGGCATTGCAAATCCCAACCAGTTACTTGCAGTTCAACCCAAAAGCCATTTCAAACCATTACCAGTTTCAGCATCCATGTGCTTCCACGACAGGTCGCAAAACAGCCAAAGGTGCCCAGCAGAGCGACCACCAATCCTGCCCCGATCAGGACGTAAGGAACATTGCTGGCCTTCTCATTCAGTAGGAAGAAGTAGACCTCCAAGCTCACCTTGCCCCAAATCCCAACGCCCAGGAGGATGATGCCAGAGAACTGGAAAGTTAGAAGAAAGAAATGTGTGAGTCAAAAGAGCAGCATTTCAGGAGATGTTTCTCCTGCAAACAAGCTGTTTCCTCCAAACCAGAATTCTCTGTGATGCTACCCTTGCATCGATGCAGATCAGCTCTGCTTTGACCCAAGTTCAAAACTGTCAAACACTATCTGGTTTGACTCTGCAACCAAACAAGACAGACAAAGACTTCAACGGATAATTAGAATTGCAGAAAAAACAATTGCTACCAACCTGCCTTCTATTGAGGACCTGTATGCTGAGTCAAAAAGAGGGCTGTGAAAATATTTACAGACCCTTACATCCTGGACATAAATTGTTTCAACTTCTACCCTCAAAATGTCATTATAGGGCATTGCACACCAGAACAGCTAGACATAAGGACAGTTTTTTCCCACATGCCATCACTCTGCCAAACAACTAATTTCCACAACACTGTCAAATTAACTACTAAGACTGTATAACTATTCCTTTTCTCATCCTTCCTATTCCCTACCTCCTCCTACTTATGACTATAACCTTGTTGCTTGTATCTTTATGATTTAGTTTTATTTAGTTTCCTAGTATAATTTTGATTGTTCATTTATCCTTTGACTATCACTAAGTGTTGTATCTTATGATTCTAGATGAATGTATTTTTATGTACACTGAGAGCTCATACACCAAAGACAATCACACTTGGCTAATAAAACATTAACATCAAATCAAAACTTTTTGCTTGTTCATAATAATATGAAGGAGCCATTTCTGTAAAGATCTATCAGTCTAATCGGTAAAACTCAAAATCAATGTTTCATTCTTTTCCACCTCAAGCATGAAGTTCAGAAGCGGTTTCCATGTGGAAACAAAAGTCTTTATGTTGTTTCTTTAATCAAAATAGTCAGTTTTGCCATTTCAGTCAACTCCATCAAGGAAAGCAAGATATTTTTTCCAACAAAAATGAGAACGATGGCACAAGAGAAAGCAAAAAGGTACACCCCTGCTTAAGATTCGTGGCTGGGTACAATTTATTTATCATAGCATTTTATATCCTGTCTTTATCACTTTATAAATAACTCAAGGTGGCAAATGTATGTAATACCCTTTCCTCTGCCTATTTCCCCCCACAACAACAATCTTGTGAGGTAAATTGGGCTGAGAGAGGATTGGCCCAAAGTCACACAATTGGCTTTCATGGCTAAGGCACAACTACAACTCACTGTCTCCTGGTGGTTGGGCCAAAGTCACTCAGCCAGCTTTCATGGCTAAGGTGGAACCAGAATTCACTGTCTCCTGGTGGTCATCCAATCGGCTCATGGCTAAGGTGAGACTAGAACTCACCACCACCTGGGGATTTCCCCAAAATCATCTTGCTGGCTTTTCATGTTTTAAGGTGGAACTAGAAATCTCAAGTCTCCTGGTTTCTCGCCTTGTGACTTAGCCACTAGACCAAACCGGCTCTGATAATCCATGATAATCCTAGCCTCCTAAAATTATGGAGCCCGTCATCTTGCTAAGGATTCAGAAAGAGGTTCTACTTTTTAAAACTCTTTCACTTTTTTAAAAGTTTTTGGCCAACAATGCTCCCCATCCTATGGGAAGCATGCAATTGAATTGCACAGTAGATTGTTCAACCAGATTTAACCGGCCTCTATGAAGCTTTGTTTTCTCTTTTACTTCCTACTACTACCTCAAGATTTCTCTCACTCTACAACCAGTTTCCACAAATCCTTCAAAAGCTAGTCCTTGGGGATTCCACCCTCCTACCTCCACTGCCGAAATCCCACTACCCTACCTACCCCCATTCCCACATTCAGTACACAGGATCGCCTTTCATTTCTCTTCTGTGGAAAGAGACAAAGATAAACAACAGTGCCTTGCATTCAAAAGAACCGACTCTGCTACTTCCTGGGAAAAAGCCACACTCACCTGAATCCAAAGCCTGGAGCAGCAATGTTGAAAGGAAAGGACATAGTTACTGACTGCATTCCACACATTGCTATTCACACCAAACCCAAACCCCACCCCCACCCCCCAAAAAAAAAAAAAAAAACTAGCAAAACAAGCTGGCAACTTGAAAAAAAATGAGAAAAGTAGAAAGGTGCAAGACCTTGGGCCTGGCACCTATCAGAGAGGGTTACTATTCCTTTTATTATATTCTCAGAGCTGAAGAAGAATAGAAGATACTATTACGATTTATCTTCTCATCACTCCTGATCACCCATCCCCTCCCACTTGTGACTGTATGACTGTAACTTTGTTGCTTGTATCCTTACGGTTTTTATTGACTGTTTCCTAACATGATTTGATTGCTCTTTTGTACCCTATAATTATTAAGTGCTGAACTTTATTATTCTTGGCTTTTGATGAATGTATCTTTTCTTTTATGTACACTGAGAGCTTACACACCAAAGACAAATTCCTTGTTTGTCCAATCGCACTTGGCCAATAAAAGAATTCTATTCTATTCTATTCGTCATTCCATTATTCTCTTCTCTTCTCTTCTCTTCTCGTAGGGAGAAATGAATAGAGTTATAATGCTGATTACTGTTATTATTGTAAGGTTAGAGAATTATTACCAATGTAATGAATATTGCAAATTTTTATTGTAATAACACAGAGATGTTTGTACCCAGACGACATGCTGTTTAATGGAAGATGATATATTCAAGTTAAAAAAAAAGTTATTTAAAAAAATACAAGAGGAAGGAGATGTTTCCTCTTGCTGCATGGAAATTGGGTTCAGTTTACAAAACTTTCTGCAACTTTCAAGGCTGCAACAAGTTCTGGATCAGGCACAAGGGCAGAGGGAAAAAAATAATAAGAGGCTGAACTTGGAACCCTGATTACTCCCAGATTATCTCATCAGTAGATAGAAAACTAAAAAAAAACAACCCTTTCATGCCAGATCAATAACCTTTCCTCTACTTATTTTTTTTTTCTGGTTGGAAACTCCAAAGTTTGCAGGATAATAAGGAAGGTCTGAAGCTTCCACTTCTCTCTGGGTGTCCACCCTCTCCTTTATGAAGAAGAAGAAGAAGAAGAAGAAGAAGAAGAAGAAGAAGAAACTCGTTGACTGCATAGTCTCATTGCATACAATGCTTAAAGCAAGGGTCCCTGCTTTGAAATCAGCTGGCTCAGGGATTCTGGGAGTTGAAGTCCCCAAGTTTTAAAAGTTGCCAAGTTTGGAGATTTCTGGCTTCAAGAAATCAGCTGGCTGAGGGATTGTGGGAGTTGAAGTCCAGGCATCTCAAAAGTTTTTCAAGTTTCAAAAACTGCTGAGTAGAATATTGTGTTTTATTTTATTTTATTATTTTATTTTTTGCACAAGGGGCTAAGCCAAGGCCCGGGTTGCCTCCAGGCAGGTGGGACCAAGAAGCCCCATCCTGGGCTGTACTATACATGATGGGGGATGTAATCCTCTCCCCCCCCCTCCTCCACTTCTCTTTGCAAAAGGCAATTTGGGGGAGGGGGGAGGGGGGAAAGGAGAGAAAGACCCCCCCCTCTTGCCCTGCCCCTCCGTCTAGGGCAAGGGGAGGGACCCCCTTCCCCGCCCCCCATTGTTCCCTAGACCCTTCCTCACCCAGAAGATGAAGGTGTAGATGAGGAGGACGCTCTTCAGGCAGGTGATGACCGGCTTGGTCTGCAGCCTCCGCGATGGGGATGCCATGCCCGGGCCGCTCGTCCACTCCAAACCCAAGCCAGGCTCCGACTGTTCCAGCCGCCGGCCCGGGCGGAACGAGCCGAGCCGAGCCTTTCCGGAAAAGGCCGAAAGAGAGAAAGAGGCGTCTTCTCCCGGCCAATCGCAAAGACGGGCGGATTTGCCGAGCCCCTCCGGAAGATGCCGAAGGAGGGACCCCCTTCGTAGGATAAGCCGACGTCAAGCGTGGCCGAGCGCTTTTCCGGAAGACCCCGAACCCCAATCGGAATTATTCCGGGATATCCCGAAAGGAGGCAGGAGCCTCCTTCGGCTTTTTCCGACCTCTCGCCTCCCCCCCCTTCCCCCCCCCCCCCCCCACCGTGGTTTAAGCAGGTTCAGGGGCTAATTTTGAAAAAGAGGCAGCTTGGTTTTTCCCCCTGAAATGGCGGCCGCCCACCAGCAGCGGCGGATTTAAGAGTTTCGGGGCTTTTAAAGGATCAAAGTGGGCTCAGGGAGACGATATTGTTTTTTTCCCCCATGGTTTTGCAAAAATCAGCACCTTCAAGAATTCTGGAGAGATTTCCCAAGTGATCCAGGTCAAGGCTGTCCCAAAGGTGCTTTTTTTTTTTTCCCCAGAAGGCAACTGGACTTTCTGGTTTTGTTTTATTTTATTTTTCTTCTGAAGAGGTTTCGCTTCTCATCCCGAAGCCTCTTCAGCTCTGACTTCCATTCCCCACTGCCCCGAAAGAAGAATAGAATAGAAACAGAATTTATTTAGAGATAATGGGTAAACATATAACTGAAAAAGAGATTCTGCAAAGATACATAAGATTGTGTTGTTGTATTTGTATTTGAAATAATGTTAGAAAATTGGAATAATATATGATTATAAAATGGGACAAAATATTTAATGTAACTTAGCGAAATTTTTTCTTTTTAAATAAAAATAAATGAAATCAAATATGAGAGAATTGAATTAAAGAAAAATGGGAACATTGTTATTGTTTAATATTTTAAAATATAAGTGAAATAGGGGGAAGTAATTAAGTAAAATCTATAAGTGTTCCCATAGAAGCATGATACTTATTTAGAAAGGATTGTGTAAAATGTTTAAGACTTAAATGAATATTAATTTGAATGATATAACTTTAATTGCTATGGATTGTTGTTTTAATTATATTATATTTTTTAAATATAGTTTCAAAATATTGAGTTTATCTTTAGAATGTACTACGCAGAATCCGAATGAAAATTATGTGTCATGTTAAGCTTTAAAACTAGGGGAGGGATAAGTATGACAAGGTATTATACTCCAATCAGTCATTACAGAAGAAACTTTGTGTTAATGAGAAAAGATAAATAGCTAGCTGAAATAGAACAGACAAAGGATATAAGTATAATGATTTAAATTGAGATGAAATAAATATAATAGAATTAAGAGAGTGAAAAGAGAGGAGAAGCTATATAGAAAATGCAAAATAATAAATAAGAAATGGAATGTTATTTAAAAGTAAGCATGAACTTGAATTTATCTCTGTACAAAAAGATGTAACTCGGGATCAAACTGCCGTCCAAAAAGATATTTTATGTTTTTTATGTTTTGTGTTTGTTTGTACATGTTTGTTTGTTAAAAATTAATAAAATTCTTTATAAAAAAAAAAAAGAATAGAATAGAATAGAATAGAATAGAATAGAAATAGAATAGACAATATGGAATGGAATAGAAAATATGGAATGGAATAGAATAGAATAGGAATAATACAGTAGAGTAAAGTAGAATAGAATAGAACAGAACAGAATAGAATAGAAAATATGGAATAGAATAGAAAATATGGAATGGAATAGAATAAAAATAGAAGAGAAATAGAAGAGAATAGAAAATATGGAATAGAATATAAAATATGAAATGGAATAGAATAAAAGTAGAAGAGAAATAGAAGAGAAAAGAAATAAGAATAAAAAAGAAAAGAAAATATAAAATGGAATAAAATAAAATGGAAAATATGGAATGGAATAAAATAGAATAGAATAGAAAATATGGAATAGAAGAGAAAATACGGAATAGAAGAGAAGAGAAAAGAACAGAACAGAACAACAGAACACAACAGAATAGAATGGAAAATATGGAATGGAATGGAATAGAATAAACAGAGTTGGAAGGGACCTTGGAGGTCATCTAGTTCACCCCTGATTAGGCAGGAAACTCAATACCCATTTCAGACAAATGGTTATCCAATCTCTTCGAAAAAACTTCCAAAAGCTTCTGGGATGAGAAATGAAACATCTTCAAAAGAAAAAAAAAATGAAGTCCAGTTGCTTCTTGAAAAAGCACCTTTAGGACAGCTGTAAAAATCCATTTTTCTTCCTCTTCTTCCTCTGCGGAATCCAGGCTATTCCTGTTGAATGTCTGCCTGCTCGACCAAATCCAGCTCCTTTAAAATGTTAAAAAGATGCCTGTCTCAACCTGATTCCCCAGCATTTGCCCTTCTTTTGTTCTTGACCAGATCATCTTAAAGCAGCTTGGGCTACTTGTTTGTTTATAGTTTTTAGCTGGTTTTTCCTGTGGTTGTTGTTTTTTCTTGTGGTTTTGTACACTGTCCAGAATGAGTTGGGCAGCCAATACATTTAAATAAACAAGCGAGCAAGCAAATAAATAAAGATTTCCGCCCAGGCTTCCTCCCTTCCCCTCTGCTTCTTAGAGTTGGAGGCAGTGACTTCATCACAGAATAATAGAGTTGGAAGGGACCTTAGAAATCATCTAGTCCAGGGGTCACCAACTTTTGGACCTCAGGGACCACCAAACTCATAATTTTAAATCTTATAGAACAGAGACTCTGGGAAAATCCCCAAAAAAGTCTGCAGGATAATTCCCCATCCCGTTTTCCTACCAATCGATCATTCTTTATTTGAGATCTCAGGATACCGTCTCCAGCTCCATTCTCAGGGGGAGAGAGAAAGAGAGAGACTTTTGGCTTCATGCAAGAAAAGCAGCAGAGCAGCAGAAGTCTTTCTCCCCCAAACTCCGCCAAAATGGCTCAGCCTCTTGGAGCAGGATGCCTTACATGATCCCAAAGACTCATTTCTGGTGGAGTTTGGGGAAGAGAAAGAAAAAAACCTTGGTGCCTTCCTTGCGTGCAGCCAAAAGCAGAAGAAAGGAGCCAAAAGAAGCAGTCCAGTGGCCAGGTGAGGTGTGTGGGGTGAGTGGGGCAAGTTCTTCCCCTCCATCCTTCCCCCCTCCCATCACTACCTCGTGTAGTGTACAATGCAAGCGACGCAAGCCTTGTGTTCCCGCGGGCCATGTGGGCGGTGCAGCCTTGTCTTCCCATGCAGCCTGGATTAATTGCTTTTGGGGTGACATTTCTCTGCAGCCACCAAAATTTTCTTGTGGACCACCAGTGATCCCCGGCCCACTGGTTAGCGACCACTGGTCTAGTCCAACCACCTGCCCAACAGAAGAGTCAAATGGTTCTGCAGTGTCTTCTTAAAACATAGACTGGGTGAAACCAGGCTCAATAGCAGGAACTGGGAGAGGGATCTTGGAGTCTTAGTGGACAACCAGCTAAATAGGAGCCAGCAGTGTGCAGCAGCAGCCAAAAAAGCTAATGCAATCCTAAATTGCATTAACAGAGGGATACAGTCAAGTTCAAGGGAGGTACTAATACCACTCTGTAAAGCCTTAGTAAGACCACACCTAGAGTACTGCATCCAGTTTTGGTCACCACATTATAAAAAAAGATGTTGAGACTCTAGAAGAAGTGCAGAGAAGAGCAACCAGGATAATTAGGGGACTGGAGGCTAAAAGATAATCTGAACAGTTGCAGGAACTGGGCATAGCTAGTCTAGGGAAGAGAAGGACCAGGGGAGACAAGATAGCAGTCTTCCAATATTTGAGGGCTGTCACAAAGAGGAGGATGGGGTCAAGCTATTCTCCAAAGCACCTGAAGGCCAGACAAGGAATAATAGACGGAAACTGATCAAGGAGAGATTCAACCTGGAAATAAGGATAAATTTTCTGACAGTGAGAGCAATCAACCCATGGAACAGAGTTGCTTTCGGATGTTGTGGGAGGTTCCTCACTGGAAGCTTTCAAGAAGAGAGTGGACTGCTATTTGTCAGAAATGGTGCAGGGTCTCCTGCTTGGGTGAGGGGGGGGGTTGGACTAGTTGGCCTGCAAGGTCCCTTCCATCTCTGTTAATCTGTTAAAAAACCTCTAATGTTGGTAACATCTGAAAGCCACCAGTTCTACATTAGACTTTCTTCCAAACCAGACTGAGCTGTCAAGCCTTCTTCCCACGCGGCTGCCCTTGAAGAATCCAGGCTGGCACCGAAGCGAGCATTGCACTTAAAAGTTCAGAGAAGAAACACGTCCACCCGGCTGGCCGCTTTGATCTTGCAACCCTCCCTTGGCACATCAAGACATCCTCCAGGCTGCACATCTGGAAAGACTCCCAACCGGTCCTTCCCTGCTTCATTTGCAACCTTGGAGCTGAGTGCACCTCTTAGGACAGTGTGTGTCTTTCAGCCACTTCTCTCTCTCTCTTTTTCCCCCCTCCTTAAAGCAGACTCTGGGCAGCCTCAGCTGCCCCCACATCTGGGCAGCATTAGCCCAGCCCCCTGACCTGTTAAAGAACAGGCGGCTGTTTCTGCAGCGAGTTTGCAGCGAGTTAAGACAGATTTCCTGGATGGCGTGAGAGAAAGGAACTGAGGGAGATCGTTGCACATCCAACTGCAAGAGACGGGTAAGAGAGAGACAAAAATATACTTTTTTTCTCTCCCTGTACAAAGTTCTGAAGTTTAACTTTTGTTTAAGAAACCCGTCAATCATTCAGATGATGTTGGGGTTTTTTTTTTTAGAAGAGGTGGTATGGTTAAAATCAGAAGACGGCATTTTAAGCTGTTGGGATATTGTGGAAGGAAGTTTAACAAAAAGAGAGATCTGACTTAAAATGAAGGAGAAGTTTCCTGTCAGTGACTGAGAACAATTAACCAGTTGGACAGCTTTCAGAAGTTGTGGGTGCTCCATCACTGGAGGTTTTTAAGAAGAGATTAAACAACTACTTGTCTGAAATGGTACAGGATTTCCTGTCTAAGCAGGGGGTTAGACTAGAAGACCTCCGAGATCCCTTCCAACTCTGCTATGTGTATTTTGTAAGACTCACTGACCTGGCGATGCTGGTTAGAGAATAATGTGATCGTTATTTTTAGTGTGAGTTTGGTGGGTGTTACTCATTTAGACATAGGGATGTGTAGTGAGGCTGAATGGGTTTATCACCTTGGATTAAACCGTGCCGGAGTCTTTGTTTTTCCTTTCCCCCTTTTGGATTCTCTAAATGTCCAGTACAAGCCATCTAAAGGGCTTTGTATCCAAACAGACTGATTTATTTATGTAAACAGAACAAAGGGTCTTTTTCCAAGTCAGTTTCGCAATGCAGCTTAATGTGACTTTTGTGGTGGACAGTAAAATACTCTGTTATTCACAGTAAAGCAATAAGAAGGAGAAACTTTTTTAAAAAAAGGAATGAAGAATGAATTATGTCCACTGAAGCAGATCAAATGTTTTGTTGGAAAACAAATATGTTTAGAATTGTGTTCTAAACAATCCAATTGTGTTAGTCCTCCTCACCAATAATCCCAGGATTTAGGCAAAGAGTTGGTTCTAGCTAACTTAGAAAGTGGATTTAATATTCTTATGGAGCATTCCCTCTTTAGATAATAAAGGGAATTATGACCTATTGTATTTAGCTTTTTTTTTTCTTTTGAGCTTCTGCTCCCTAATTTTCCCTTGCAGCGTCTTCGTAGGAGAAGTCCTTTCAAACTACCTTAGCATAAGGTGGAAAACATCACATCTTCCTGTTTACATGCAGGTATTTATTTAATGCAATTGCTTGCATGCTGCCTCCTTAAGCATGGAGTAAGCATGTATTTTAACTTGCTGTAGTGATCTACACTTTGAGTGGATCTACTCTTAGGTCCTCAGTGGGTTTCCTACTTTCTCAGGAGGAGATCAGCTTGATGCAGCTGTAATCTTCCACTTACCTGGAGTCTCTCCCACAAGACCTGTTGAAATTTGTTTTCAAAAGCCACAGAGCCAAGACCTGAAATTCAGAATTGAAAAGGTAAAAATATTAAAAACTTCAGGAAAGATTCTTGGTTTTGCAAGGACTGGAGGCTAAAACATATAAAGAATGGTTGCTAGAACTGGATATGTCTAGTTTCATGAAAAGAAGGTGATGATAGCAGTGTTCCAATATCTCAGGGGCTGCTACAAAGAAGAGGGAGTCAAGCTATTCTCCAAAGCATCTGAGGGAAAGACAAAAAGTAACTTAGAATTAAGAGAAGCAACTTAGAATTAAGGAGAAATTTCCTGACTGTGAGAACAATTAATCATTGGAACAACTTGCTTCCAGAAGTTGCAAATGCTCCAACACTGGAAGTTTTTAAGAAGAGATTGGACAGCCATTTGTCTGAAATGGTGTAGGATTTCCTGCCTAAGCAGGGGGTTGGACTAGAAGACTTCCAAGGTTCCTTCCAATTCTGTTATTTTATATTATTGTATGTCTCCCTCCCTTCTTCCACAAGAAACATAACCTCTGCCCCTGAGTAAATGTGCAGACCAAATTAACATATTTTACCCAGCCATTCTGCTTGCCTTTCTTTCTCAAGCCTTTTTCTCCCTTTGGTTTTAGATTGAATTACCAACCACCAAGGCATGGTGGTATTTCTCTGCTGGCTGCAACCTTCTTCTGAACGCAGAGATGTTTCAAGAGGCGTCGCTTATCTTCCTGTTTCTCTGGCCCTCATTGGTGGTCTCTACCTGGCATGAAGGTGAGTACTGACAAACCAAAACTGCAGAGGGAGATGGATGTCTACAGCAGTCCAATGTATTTGGGGAGTCCACAATAACACATTCAAATCAATCCCAGTGCTATTTCTGTTATGTAGAGAGAGATAAGTATATGCCATCTTTAAAGCTAAGGAGAAACTTCCTAACAGTGAGGACCATCAACCAATGGAAGGGCTTGCCTGCAGAACTTGTGGCTGCTCCATCACTGGAGACTGGATAGCCATTAGTCCAGAATGGTATTGGGTCTCCTGCTTGAGCACAAGTTAGGATTGGACTAGAAGACCTCCAATATCCTTTCCATCTCTCTTATTCTGTCCTCTATAGCTGATCTTAGGATCAAATCTCACATATGGTCTATCACAGTGGTCACCAACCAGTGGCCCAGGGACCACTGGTGGTCCACAAGAAAATTGGTGAAAACTTATTGCAACATACTTTCAACAGAGCATGGTTAAAACATATCCCAGTTTAGAAAGACTTGCAAATCCAGGCAGATATAAACACAATGTCCATACGATAGTTTTTCCTTGCTGGACGGGGTGGGATTCGGCCGGTTTGGACTGGTTCGAGCGAACAGGATGTTAAGTTTTCAACTGGTTTGCTGAACTGATATTTCAATCGACCGGCTGACCCCTCCTGTCCCACCCGGGAGTCTCCATGTGATGAAGGTAAGTGCAAGGTCCATGCGGAGGCTCTGGGAGGGGGGAAAATGGGCCTTCCAGAAGTCCGGAAATGGGCCTGTTTCCGGCTTCCAGAGGGCTTCCAGAGCCTGGGGGAGGCTGTTTTTGCCCTGCCAGAGGCCTGGGAGAGGCCTCTGGACCCTTGAGAAGGCGAAAAAGGGCCCTCCTGAAAGTACCAGAAGTCCGGAAATGGGCCTGGGAGGGGAAAAATGGATCTTCCGGAAGTCCGGAAATGGGCCTGTTTCCGGCTTCCGGTGGGCCTCCAGAGCCCAGGAAAGGCCATTTTCACCCTCCCAGAGATCTGGGGGCAGCAAACCGGTTGCTGGGATTTTTGACTCCCACCTCTGCTGCTGGATAATAGGATGGATCAAGAGGAACGCAAATGAATCGGTTGTCTGACTTTACACAGGGGCAGAGAGTATATTGATATATGAGACACAACTCTGCTTAGCCTTCTGCAAGGACCGCCCTCTACCTGGAGAATACATACCTTGGGTGGATTTCTGCTCCAAAGGAGCCAGTCATAGAAACTCGAGAAGTTAAGCAACAGATGGATAGCTACAAATAGGCATCATTTATTCTTTAGCCCCCAAACTGAATCTGGAATTCTGGAGTAAGACAGACAGATACACATAAGTATGTGGGGCTGGGGCTATCTCTTGAGATGAGTAAATATAGTTCTTCCCACACCACAGCTTTCCTGTGGTTGCAGGAGCAAATGCTATTTTTTTGTAAAAGTTTCCATGCCTCACTTCAGACCAATGAGAGAGTTTTTGGCAAATGGTCAGTCTATAGCAGTTAGACACCACAAGACAAGAGGGTGGGGGGAATCACTTATTTTCCCCCTTCCTTAGCAAATTTTGCCTGTGTGCCTTATTAAAAATCCATCCCTTTGCTTAGTCACTACAGCTAACAAGCAGATATTTTTGAGGCCACCCTTCTTCCCTCTTCAGGTTTTGGAAACTTTGGTGCCAATTTGCTTGGCTCAGTGTGCATGAGAATTAAAAGATCATGCCTCTCTTTTAAGCCCCAGTTTTCTTGACTAAGAAGGGGTTTGCTGGGTCAAAGCAGTTCCGTTATCCTCTGGTACCCAAGCTGTGTTCCTCTGATTAACAGAGAGCTGATTAAATGATGCTTCATCAATTCACTGAATAATCAGATTAAGTTTCTGCCACCGCAGTAGAATTCGGTGGAAACTCTGCCAAGTCAGTGGGATGAGAAAAGCTACACTGTCCCAATTTTCCAGAAATACCAAAATAGGATTTCTGAGTCACTATCCTGCCGCTTTTTCAAGAGGCAACTGGACTTTCTGGTTTTTCTTTGAAGACGTTTTGTTTCTGATGTAAGAAGCTTCTTCAGCTCTAACTGGATGAGAAGCGAAACTTCTTCAAATAAAAACCAGAAAGTCCAGTTGCCTCTTGAAAAAGCACCTTTGGGACAACCATGACCTGGATGACAGACAATCTCCATAGACATTCTGAGTCACTATTTTCACCAAAGAGCACACTTATTCCAAAAATGCCACTTGATTTTCAACACACCTAGTCTCAGATGTGGCCCAGTATTTGTCCCTTTCATTGGCTCTAAAAGGGTAGATTTTTATTTTAAAAATGCTTTGTCTTCCTCAGTGACTCAGTCCATCCATGAGAACATAAATTGTGGTATCATTGCACCAGTAGCGGTGAATAAAAACTATGTGGTAAGAGCAGAATTTTCCAGCACTCTCTCTATGTGTCTCTGGGGACAACCCTATCCTTTTCCTGCCATCTGGGGATGTTGACTTTTGTGTCCTCTTCTTAGCTGAAGCTGTGTTACAAACAGCTGCTGGCATAGCAGGCTGACTCTGCTCATTGCAATCTTAAGAAAGAGATCCTGCTTTTGACTCAGCCCAACTCAGCCTTGCACATAGCTTTCAAGACTAAGCTGGAGCCATAGAGGAGAGACCACTTTCTGCATTCCACAGAGGACACTCTGTGACAACTGTATTTATGAATTCTACAAACACAATGACTGTATTTCTCAGGAAGGCTGACTCAACCCTTTCCTTGCTGGTAAAGCAGACACCAAACATTCCCTTGAGGCCAGTGGCCTAGAAATTGGATACTAGAGGAATTTGAAGTGGGAAACGAACTAGCCATGCACTTTCTAAGATCTTTGGTCCATGTAGTATCTAAAGTAGAACTTTCTTTTCATCTCTCTCTGGTTCATCTGCTCCTCTCTCAGAACTGTGGAGAACATCTTAACCAGAACAAATTAGAAAAACAAAACTGCCCATTCCAGTCAGATTCCCCAAACAATAAAATAATACTTTTATTCCGATGAAGCAAGATGGCATGTTCTCAAGAGTTTCCAATTTTATTTTATTTTTTAGTAGTTTAAGTAGCATGCTTTGTAGCTCTTGCAGAATTGTGCTGCGATGTTCACCATAAGGTTTGTGGCATCCAGCCTATACCGAGTTTCAGTGTCCCTCCACTTAGGAGACTCTCAAAGCAAGCCAAACATCTGGCATTTGGTTTAAACAGACACATAGTTTCAGGGTTGACAGCAAAAAAAAAATATTCCCATTTCAGTCACGTGTAGCTAAAATTAGATGAAAAGGCACAGGACCTCCTGCAAGAGGGAATCGTAATGACTCAGAAAATAGAAGTGGCCATGGAGAGGATGAATTGCATCTGTGATGACCCAGGGCATGGCACAAAAGTATTTTTAGGTCTTCCATCGATGAAGTTCATAGTCATATAAGAGAAATGCCATGGGCTAAGGACCACACCACTGTGGAGTCATCTAGAGGAGCAAAGGATATCCATAAACAAAGAGCTCTCCTCCTGTGGCTGGTTTTGCAGAACATGCTAACTCCCTAGGTGGCTTGTGGGTTTGCGTAGTGTGTGAATCCAGCCAACTGGATCAATCACCCATGGTTAAGGAAACCACACCTTGGCACAGCGAGCTGTTCCAGGCATTGGAAGAAGTTCAATGGAGAGTTATGAGCCCACAATGTGGGTTCTATGAATAAATTGAAGTTCTGTCTCAGCTAGCTCTGTTTCCAAGCCACTCCTGTGGCTTCATAGATAAGAATGCACTTAATCTACAGTGAGTGGTTGCTGGGACTTTTTTGCAGGACTTCTTTTCTGATATGCTCTAGAAACAGCTTCCTGTTGAAATTAGCAATACATACAAATAGTTATTTTCACTCTCTGACATATCAGTGATATATATCGACATATTGATGCATATCGGACATCAATACAATTGAGAGAGTCCAGAGATATTTCATGAGAAGAGTCCTCCACTATTCTGCTCACAACAGAATACCTTATACCACCAGAATTGAAATTTTGGGCTCAGACAATTTAGAACTATGCCGCCTTTGGTCTGACCTAAGCATAGTACATAAAATTATCCATTGCAATGACCTACCAGTCAATGACTACTTCACCTTCAACCACAACAACACATAAGCACACAATAGATACAAACTCAAGGTAAATCACACCAAACTCGATCGCAGGAAATACGGCTTCAGCAACAGAGTGGTCAATGCCTGGAATGCACTACCTGACTCTGTGGTTTCTTCCCCAAACCCCCAAAACTTTAACCTTAGCCTGTCTACTGTTGACCTCCCCCCATTCCTAAAAGGTCTGTAAGGGGTGTGCATAAATGCACCAACTTGCCTACCATCCCTGTCCTAATGTCCCCTTTTATTTGTACCCATTTCATGTAATCATAATCATGTTCCAATTATATCTCTTATCTCATGCATGCTTGACAAATAAATAAATAAAACATGACATTTATTCTTTTGCCCTGAGCAGTGGAAAGGTTAACTTTACAAGGTCACCTCGATTACAGCACAAAATGAAGAAACCCTAATACTTCAGTAAAACCTTAGTAAAAGATTTGTGATGACCCGGGGTGCAGCACAAAAGCAACAAAGTCACAAAAGTAGGTAAAGTCCCTTTAATACCTCCAACTTGGCCCCCAGTGTCCAGTTATTGTTGACTGGAGAAAAAACTCCCCCAAGAACAGTTTTTAAAGGGAAGAAATTCAGTCTGAACCCAAAGTACATAAAGGCTATAAATAAAAACCAACACAAACACCGCTGCAGCAATTAATGGGACAGGGCAGGATAAGGAATTGCAGAGATAACAAACACACACAGTTGGGAGGACTCCAGAACCCACATAAGACTTGACAAATGAAGATAATTCATGCTTTGCTTCTAGCAAGTTGCTGTGCGCAAACATCCTTTTTAAATCCTGTTTTCCCAGCTGCAGCTAATGAAGGGAATCAGGGCCCTTTTCTCCCCTGTAATCCACGTAACTCATGCTGCTCCCTTCTCCATTCCTCCCTGCATGCCCTAGGATGAAGAGGGGGTGGTGCTGTGCGCATACATCCTTTTTAAATCCTGTTTTTCCAGCTGCAGCTAATGAAGGGAATCAGGGCCCTTTTCTCCCTGATAACCCACGTAACTCGTGCTGCTCCCTTCTCTGTTCCTCCCTGCATGCCCTAGGATGAAGAGGGGGTGGACCTAGGTCTTCCTCTGAAGGCCCAGCCAGACTGTGACCTTCCCCAGTTTCTTTCACAGCCACCAGAGTCACACTCCTACTCCTTGTCAGCTGCTTGACCTTCCCCTTGGAATCAGAGTCCAACATGGGCATAACAAGACTTTTGGTTTTGTTCCTTTCCTTTGGTATTGAAAAGGAAAAAAAGTATGAAAAAAAAAATCAAGAAGCTAGGTGCTCAAACTAACTGTTTTCAAATCTGGTCTGGCCATGTTTGGTTGCCTGTTACCCAGTTCAGCTGCTTCCTATTATTTATTACCATTGGTATGATGAAGATTGTGGTCCCAACTTCATATATCTGCAATTTCCACCTTGCTGTTGTGCATAAGTACACCATTGTGCCTCCTGTCCCTGTCCTTTTGTCCCCATTTATTCATACCTACTTCCTGTATTCTTACTCATGTTTATACTTACACCTATTATCTTGTAAGTGATTTGCAAATCAAATAAATAATTAAAATAAGTAAATAAAATAACATCTCCTGATTTCCAGTTACTGATTGCAGATGGTTGATTTCCAATCCCTTACGTTAAATTCATTTATTCAACAAGACTCATAAATTATGTCTTTCCTCTGAGTAAGGTAGACATTTCAGTGACACCAATCCCCAACAGCACTTAATCAATCATATATGGCTATTGGAAATGGGCAATTTTGAGGAAAATCTTTCCCGAGTTTTATGGTTTTCCTTTCTCCCTCAGGATCTAGATATTCCACTGAAGAAAGTCAAACTGATGATGTGTATCTCACAGAAGCCTCCAGTGTTCCTGCTCCAGATTATCAAGGTACCTGCTACCATTCTGAGATTTATTGTTCCAAGACCCCAGCAGGGTCAGATCTGGTCCTTCCACCTTGTTGGAGTGTACATTCATTTCTCAACGTGGGGGTCACCAGGAGATCATTGCATTTCAAGGAATTAAACGCAGGTAGACATGGCCATTTCAAGCTCTTTGCGACATTGCTCTAGGTCAGGGATATCAAACTGAAAGCCCGTGGGCTGGATCCAGCCTGTGGGGTGCTTAGATCTGGCCTGTGGGGCTACTCTGGAAACAGTGAAGGATTGGCCCATAGTCACAGTGGTAGGATTCAAATTTGTTTACTACCAGTTCTGTGGGTATGGCTTGGTGGGCGTGGTGGGGGAAGGATACTGTAAAATCTCCAATCAGAGGTGGTATTTGCCAATTCTCCAAACTACTCAAAATTTCCGCTATCAGTTCTCCAGAACTGGTCAGAACCTGCTGAATACCACCTCTTGCCATGGTGCCTCTGAAGCAAAAAGGGCTCCCAATCTCTGTTTTCGACTGGACCGGCCTCCTGCAACCCTCTGCCAGCGAAAACGGAACTTGAGAGGGCCACATGCTCGGTTTTCACTGGCAGAGGGTTGCAGGAGGCCATCCCAGCCAAAAACGGGGATTGGGAGACCTTTTCACTGGCAGAGAACTCGGGCCACTACAGGCATCTCCAACACAAATGATGTCGAGCTGGCCATGCCCACCCTGGCCACACCCATCCCAGCCCCCCAAGGTCAAACACAACCCTGATGTGGCATTCAATGAAATCAAGTTTGACAGCCCTGCTTTAAGTAGTATTGACATCAAGTAGATCTATTAGGAGATACATTATTTAGACTCTTGAAAACGTAAAGCTGGCCTTGTCCTCAAGTTTACAAAGTTGGGGTAGCTTTCTCCTATAGCTGTTGGTGATATAAGTTCTCACTTGGAATTTCCTTCATGGAAGAAGACCAGGACAGGACCGTTCTTTAAAAATACCATAAGTAGATTTCTTTCCTTCCACTAGATCAACCACCCCCCTGGCCAACTACAGGATCTTGTGGGGACCATGAGTGGCTACAATTTGTGGCTGGAAAGTTCTAGCAGAATGGTAGAAATGATCTTCAGAGAAGAAATTAATAATCCAGACAAAAATCATTTACTGTGGTTCCCCAATTCAAAATGAAATGTCCAATGAGGGACAGATGGTTGGGAAAATGTTAAAGCTATGGTCAAGTTTTTAGATCTTTGTTTTCAAACCAGGGACATTTTTAGAGAAGAATGAGAGAAATCTGTTAAGAAGGCAGGGAGCACTTTCCACTTATCACTATGTTACAACACGTCTCTACATATTGTAGTCAGAAGTTTGCTCCTTGATTAGCTATAGCCCTGATTCATAGACTCAGTCAAATCCATCATCTAAAACATACGATGAACGGTTGCAGGAACTGGGCCTGGCTAGTCTAGTGAAGAGAAGGACCAGGGGAGACAGGATAGCAGTGTTGCAATATTTGAGGGGCTGCCACAGAGAGGAAGGGGTCAAGCTGTTTCCCAATGTACCCAAAGGAATAATGGATGGAAATTGAACAAGGAGAGATTCAACCTGGAAATAAGGAGGAATTTTCTGACAGAGCAATAAACCAACAGAAGAGTTTGCCTTCAGAAATTGTGGGAGCTTCATCACTTGAGACTTTCAAGAAGAGATTGGACTTCCATTTATCAGAATTGGTGTGGGTCTCCTGCTTGAGTGTGGAGTTGGACTAGATGACCTACAAAGTCCCTTCCAACTCTGCTAATCTGTTCTGTTATATGCTCTTGCAGGAATTTCTGGTCAGAATAGACAATAAACTGAATGGAGGACTGAAATAGTGCAAGGAAATAATGGTCATGACAATTCTTCCTCTCTTTTTCTAGCATTACAGTGGAACCATTGTTTACTTACTTGTACATACAGTACATCCTGCCTTTTCCAATTGTTGTTCCATGCATAAGTTGCAATGAAACAAAGCTACGCCATACCAAGAACCAAATGATTATTAATATTAATTGATAACATAGGACCCAATGGACCTACACAGAATGAGAAAATATGATTTGGCCATCACTGTAAAGAAAATCTTGTTTTTCAGCTCTGTCTTTTTGTCAAAGCTGGAGCAGAGTCACTGATAGTTCTATCTCCAAAGACTTGTGGACTTCAACTCCCAGAAGTCTCCAGCCTAAATTGCCAAGTTTGGGGACCTAATCCATATGGTCCTTTCTCTCCGCCCCTCCTCCCCTTAGTTCCTCGGTGGTGTCATCCACTAATCATTTACAACGGGGAGGCTACCTGCTATTCACCCCGTGGAGGAAATTACCACAGCAGCCTGGGGACACGCTGTACGCTCTCCTGCAACCGTGGGTATCGCCTGATCGGCCCAAGGTCTGTGCAATGCTTATTGAACCGCCACTGGTCTGGGATTATCTACTGTAGACGTGAGTATTTCCCTTTGAAGTCAGTCCCCATTGACACCAAGATAATCTATTATCGGTTGGATGGGTGCCATCAAGCCACCAAGAGAGGTATCCAAAGTTTGAGGTCTTGCAAGTTAAGTAGGCAAGAGTTTGGTTTATGGATTATAACAAGCCATAATTTGGCTGGACTAGAAGACCTCCAAGGTCCCTTCCAGCTTTCTTCTCTCTTCCTCTTCTCCCTTCCCTTCCCATTCTCTTTTAATTCTCCTCTCCTTCTTTCTCCTTCTTCCTTCTCTTCCCATTCTCTTCTAATTCCCTTTTCCTCCTCCTCCTCCTTCTGTTGTTCTGTTCTATTCTATTCTATTCTGTTCTATTCTATTCTATTCTATTCTATGCTATTCTCATTCCATTCCTTTCCATTCCATTTTATTGGAAATAGCCCAGATTCACACACTACAGATAGCATTATATCTTACTATACCTTAGCACAATGCCTGGACAAGATCAACCAGTTCTTTAGAAAAATACTTGAACTAGTCTTTTTTCTAATCATTCTAGAAATATGCTGGCCTAAATTTCCATTGTCTCATTCACTCTTGGTCTTTTTGGAAAACTGGAATAGAGCCAAAATCATGCCTCAAGCTCTTAAAAGGATGGGATTTAAGCCCTAGGCAACTGGATGAAAATGGCAGTCAGTAAATTTTGACTAACTTGGAGGGAATGTATCTAGTAATGGTGTCCAAGCTATAGAGTGAAACACTAAACAGGCTTGAACTGATGGTACATTTTCATTGCAAAGTGAACGCTTTAACTTTGGGTGGAAAGCATCCAGAAAAGAGGGAACAGAAAAACAAGGAGGTATTGCCACAAGAATGCTGGACTGTACTTAGGAGCAGCTTCAAGTTCATTGTAGATGACCAGGTTGAACTTGAAGGGTCAAATGCATCATTAGTCTGGAATCTCTCTGTCGCCATAAGAGACCGAAATCCAGCCCTCCTTGAAGTTCATTGACTTTTCTCCGGCACCAATTCACCCTGGCTGCCTTGATTCTTGTATATATTTGCATGAAACACACTTGTAGTACTTTTGAATTCTATTCCTGGTTTCTTTGCATCTGCCATTCATGCTGGCCCAATTGTTCAGTCTCAATAGTCTGCTTCACCACAGTTGGAGAGGAGAACGTGAATTCCTTACAAAATGGGATATAAATCAGTCAGTAACGTTTAGATTCTCTCTCTCTCTCTCTCTCTCTCTGCAGAGATTCGCTGTCAAACATTGCCAGCACTTCAGCACGGCTCATACCACTGCTCCAATGGGGTGAAGATTGATTCTCACTGTCACTACACCTGCCAACTGGGGTACCATCTAGAAGGTGATCGCAGCCGTGTGTGCATGGAAGAAGGGCGCTGGAGTGGTAGCGTGCCAATTTGTGTAGGTAAATTCTCTCCCTTCCAGGGCTGTCCTCCTTCCAGTCTGAGTCCAAAGGAAGAAGTCAGTTTGACTCACCTGCAGCTTATAAATGTGAAGCTGTTGCTCCAAACCGGAGCTCAGCATCTTTATTTCTCCAAAGCTACCTATGTCCCAAAGGTGATTTTTCCAAAGGCAGCTGGACTTCCTTGGGTTTTTCCTTCAAAACATTTCACTTCTCATCCAAGAAAGCTTCTTGGATGGGAAGCAAAACATTTTCAAGGAAAAAGCTAAGAAAGTCCAATTGTCAAGCAAGGGAAAATCAGAACGCCAGGCAGTTTAAAATGAATGTAAAGATTTATTGCAAGCATATGCTCTCCACAAGAACTTGGACTCCTAACAGTCAAAGCAAATGGGCGGTAGATAAGAGTCAATGGAATTCAAGATGAATTAGATCTCTTGTGGGCATGAAAGGATTCAAGACTGATGACATGTTTGACCCCTCCCTCAGGCTCAGCCAGCTCATCTCTTATTCCACTTGCCTTTTGGAAAAGCACCTTTAGGAAAACTATGACCTGCATGATTGAAAATCTCCACAGACACCAAAGCTACCTAGTATTCCATACCCAACTGTGGTGACTGCTAGGATGTGACTATTTGGGAGGATGCTGAATATCTACCATACCATCTCTTGTGTCCTCAAATCCACAAAAACAAGTTTGAGTTGGCCACAGTCATCCTTAAAACCACCAACCTCAAAAGGGAAAACACCATATGAGGCAATTGGTAACTTGCTCACTGACCCAAGAGGAACAACGTTCATATTCTCCTGCCCAGCAATATTTTTTCTTATTTGCCTTTTTTTTTTAAAAAAAGAACCCCTTAAAATGTCTAAGTGTTTGTCATTGGGGAGAGCTGCAAAACCATCAAGACACCATTCCTTTGTTTAGCGTACAGGTAATCCTCACTTAATAACCACAATTGGGACCAATGATGAGCAAAACATCTCAGGATAGATTGATAGATGTTATAGATTGATGTCACGTCCCATTCAGTCATTAAGTGTTTCACTGCAGGCCAATAAGTGAGAGGTGATCTCAAATTTGACATTTGACTGCAAAGCAGTCGTTAAACGAGGTGTGTTGAAACAGCAAGGAAATAATTAGCAATTCTTTTGCCGCCCCTTTCCATGAAATTCTTCTCCTGTTTTCCCAAACAGACATAGAGCCTCCTCAAATCCAGTGCCCGGATTCTCGAGAGCGAATAGCAGAACCGGGCAAACTGAGTGCCATCGTTTATTGGGACCCACCCCGTGCAAAAGATTCTGCTGATGGCATCATCAAAAAGTGAGCTCAGTGGGGATATTGAAGGGTTCAAAGCAGTGGTGGGATTCAAATTTTTTTACTACCAGTTGTGTAAGAGGTGTGGCTTGGTGGGCATGGCACGGAAAGGTTACTGTAAAATCCCCATGCCCTCCTCACCCCATTAACCTGTTTCCCAGGTCCGTTCTCCTGTGCAGGACAACCAAAGGAGGTTCAGCCGATCAGCTGGGACTCAGTGGGAGGCAGAGAAGAGATGGGGTTCGCGGGGCCAGTCAGAGGTGGTGCTTGCTGGTTCTCTGAACTACTCAAAATTTCCACTACCGGTTCTCCAGAACTGGTCAGAACCTGCTGGATACCATCTCTGGTTCAAGGAAGTTTGCTCTGTGATCTAGGCTAAGAGTCTCTTTGTCATTGGGAGTCCAGACTGAAACGCCGGGGCCCAGAACCAGGATCCGAGTTTCCAGAAGGAGAGCATCTTATCCGCTATGCTGTCTATGACCAGGCGCACAATCGAGCCACGTGCAAATTTTTGGTGAGGGTCCGAGGTAAGGAACAAGTCAGCAGTTGTAGTCCAAACCAACCTGAAAGAAGCATGCTCTAAGACAGAGGTCTCAAACTTGGCAACTTTTAAAACTTGTGGACTTCAATTCCCAGAATTCTCCAATCAGCATAGCTGGCTGGAGAATTCTGGGAGTTGAAGTCTACATGTCTTAAAATTGCCAACTTTGGGGACCCCTGCTATTAGATTTGACAGGACTTCCCATTTCCCTTCAGGCTGCCCTCATCACTGAACATCCTTGAGGTCAAAATTGTGTTTTGTGGGATCCCATATTTGGATTCCTACACTGTGCTAAGCCATAGCATGGCAGAATGGCTTACTGGCATGGTATAATGAAGATACTGGAGTAGGAGATCCAGCTCAAAGGTCTACCTCAACCATGGAAGTTAAGTGGTGACCTTAAGTTCATCAAGAACATAGCCAGTATCTCACAGGATTGTCATTATTGGTGATAAAAATGGAAGAGAACATGCCTTAAACACCATCTTGAGCTTCTACAGAAAAGGTATCTGTCTACAGCAGGGGTCGTCAACCTTTTACCTCAGGGACCACACTAAACTCATAATTTTAGATCCAAGGGGCCACTAACTGGTTTTGTAGGCATGGCCTAAATTTGTGGGTGTGGCTTGGTGGTAATGTGACTGGCTGAGCATGGCTTGTATGTAAATATTATAAATATTTATATATAGATTTTTTTTTATAAAAAAGAGCAACTTTTACCCAAAATCAGGCAAAGAAGGCAGACAGATTGAGTTGCTCACAGAATCAGAAATTCATTCAGAAATTTATCTGCCACTGGCTAGCTCAGTCTGTCACATAAAATTTGCTTAGAAGCAAACTGATAAAATTAACTCACAACACACCATGCATGTAAATATTGAATTTTTTATTTAAAAAAGAGCAACTTTTACCCAAAATCAGGCAGGCAGATTGAGTTGCTCACAGAATCATTCAGCGATCTATCTATCTGCCATTGGATAGCTCAGTCTCTCAAATTTGCTTGCCATGAGTCTGCACTGAATTTGCTTGCAAGCAAACCTACAGTCCTAAGGGAGGTTCGGCTGTGCTTAGCTAGAAAGCAAGAAATCCAACCATTTCCTGCTTCCTAGCGAATCTAAATCTCCAGGCACAGCAGAACAGATGATGGTCGGCAAAAGGAAAAATAGCAATTTAGCAGACAAATTTGCCAGGTAAGGAGTGAGTGGACGGGGAGGGTCCCCACAGGCCACGTGGGCTGAGCAGCCTTGTGTTTTTGCACAGCCTGACTTAATTGCTTTGTAGAGATGCTCTGGGTGTGAGATTTCTCTGCAGCCCACCAAAATTTTCTCGCAGCCCACCGGTTGGCGACCACTGGTCTACAGTAAGAGTCTTCAAACTTCACAGCTTTAAGGCTTGTGGACTTCAATTCCCAGAATTCCTGAGCTAATATGACTGGAGGAATTCTGGGAGTTGAAGTCCATAAGTCTTAAAACGGTCCAGTTTGAAGACCCTTGGTCTATGGAATGAATACCTTAATAAAATGGTTGGGTTTGGCCAACAGGGGAACCCAACCTGTCATTTGTAGCTTGCTTGCTCACCCTTCCCCAAAACTACATACTTCCAAGAAATAGGACATGGCTAGAGGGAGTTTCCTGTAACCGTCTGGACAGGCACCTCTACCGCTTCTCCAAGGGTTTCTGCTGAAGGGTTGGGTTTTGTTCAGCCAAGGATTCCTTCTCATTCGAGGCCACTGACTTTCCCTTCTCCAGTGAGCCGCTGTCCCATCTTGAAGGCGCCTGAACATGGTTATCTCAGCTGCACTTCAGCAGGGAACAATTATGGTGCCACCTGCGAATACCAATGCGACGGAGGCTATGAACTAGAGGGGGCCCATTCACGGGTCTGCCAGTCCAGCCGCCAGTGGTCTGGTTCTCAAGCCAGGTGTACCCGTGAGTGAATCTGGGATTTGAAACGGGGGGGGGGGGGGCACATGCAGAAGGATGCAAAGGTCTCTCACTGATTCATTTTTAAGACCCTCCGTATCCAGCTGAGATACTGCTTCCATCTTTAGCAAGGGTCTTCAAACTTGGCAAGTTTAAGGCTTGTGGACTTCAACTCCCAGAATTCCTGAGCTAACATGACTGGAGGAGGAATTCTGGGAGTTGAAGTCCACAAGTCTTAAAGCAGTCAAGTTCAAAGGGCCCTGATCTTTAGCCTGATGCAAAAGGTAATCCGAGAAGCACTCAAGCCTAGCCAAAATTGATGGCATCAAAGGGGTCAAATTTCACCCATCCTGCTAACCTGTGCTTTTTTTAACAATTAAAAATGGTTTGTTGGGCAAGTCAACACTAAGCCACCATTAGCAATCATCAGTGAGCTTGTGGGTTGCTTTCCCACAAAAGCTTTTCTGAGCCATAATGGCAAAGTGGTTAGAATGCAGTACTGCAGGCTACTTCTGCTGACTGCAATTTGACAGTTCAAAATTTCACCAGGTTCAAGGTTGACTCAGCCTTCCATTCTTCCAAGGTGGATCAAATGAGGACCCAGACTGTTGGGGGCAAGAGGCTGACTCTGTAAACCACTTTAAGAGATGGTTGCAAAAGCACTGTGAACCAGTATATAAGTCTAAGTGCCATTGCTATTGACCTTCCTTCCTTCCTTCCCAGTGGTTAGAATGCAGTGTTGCAGGCTAATTCTGCTCACTGCCAGCAGTTTGATCTTGATCA
Source organism: Laticauda colubrina (assembly GCA_015471245.1). NCBI lineage: Eukaryota > Metazoa > Chordata > Lepidosauria > Squamata > Elapidae > Laticauda > Laticauda colubrina. Next base: position 10,538,646 of record BLBF01000058.1, read on the forward strand.
GATGTAATTGGCGTTTGCAGAATTGGGTTTTAGACCCAGCTTTCAAGCCAAGTTTGGACAATGTGCTACTCCAGATTGTCGGCGCTTCTTGTACCGTGAGAATCAGCTGCCCTTGTAATCCATGCTATCTATCTGTGATAGATAAATGTACTGATTGTGATGTATTCATCAAAGCATGGCTTATTCTGCTGCCTGCTGCTGCCTTATATTTGGCAGTTCAAATCTCACCAGGCTCAAAATTGACTCAGCCTTCCATCCTTTCAAGGTGGGTAAAATGAGGACCCAAATTGTTGGGGGCAAGAGGCTGACTCTGTAAACCGCTTAGAGAGGGCTGGAAAGCAGTATATAAGTCTAAGTGCTATTCCTATTTCTTTCAACACAGCAGTTAGTAAAACATGTTTGGATGCCAGGATTAGAGCCATTTAGATAACCGACATGGAACAGTGGAAGGAAGAATGAAAGGAAGCAAAGATTCTCAAAAGATGCTTTTTTTCCCCAAGAGGCAACTGGACTTCCTGGTTTTTCTTTGAAGACATTTCGCTTCTCATCCCAAGAAGCTTCTTCAGAAAAGCTGAAGGAGCAGAGATGAAGAAGCTTCTTGGGATGAGAAGTGAAACGTCTTCAAAGAAAAACCAGGAAGTCCAGTTGCCTCTTGAGAAAAAAAAAAGCACCTTTGGGACAACCATGAAGTGGATGACTGAGAATATTCACAAGCCAAAGAATCTATCTCTGCTTTGTCCTCTTTTTCCCGAAGCCATGCAGATCAACGTGGACGTCAACTCAGTCACAGGCCTTTTGGATCAGTTTTATGAAAAGCGCCGGCTGCTGGTCGTCTCGGCTCCCGACTCCTCAGACCGCTACTACAAGATGCAGAATGCCATGTTGCAAGTAAGACTGACCAGGGGGTTGGACTACAAGACCTCTAAGGTCCTGGGCTGGGCTTCAAAAATGTTAGCAACAGATTCTCTGCCTAGTTGCTGGATGGGCGTGGCCATGGTGGGCGTGGCCTAGTTGGCCTCCTGCACCAAGGTGGGGGGGGGCATTTTTGCCCTCCCAGGCTCTGGAGGCTCTCTGAAAGCCAAAAATGAGCCCATTTCTAGCCTTCCTGAATTTCTGGGAGGCCGGTTTTTTGCCCTCTCCAAGTTTCCACGTGCACCTTTCACTTACCTGCAATCAAAATGGGCCTGCTCCTGGGAGGAGCAGGGCGAAGTGGGTGGAGCCAGCCAGGAGTGGGATTTGGGGATTCCCTAAACTGTGCAGAATCTTAGCTAGGGGTTCTCCTGAACTCATTAACCTCCAGCAGCCCAACCCTTCCAGGTCAAGGTCCCTTCCAGCCCTATGAATCTATGATCTTCCCCGGTCCCTGCTGTCCTCCGCAGCTACAAGGCGCTTTGCAGCTGTATTGTTTGTTTTCTCTGTTGCAGCAAGCAACCTGTGGATTGGACATGCGTCACATGACTGTGATTGAACTGGTGGGTTTGCCACCTCGTGATGTGGGGCGCATCCGGGAACTCCAACTCTCCCAAAAGATAGTTGAAGAACTGAGGTGAGTGGAAACCAAACTATGATAAACGATGCCCTGTATAGGCCGAGGGAACCAATTAGAAATCTCATTCGCAATCCTTCAAGTTATCAGGAAAAGTGACTGTGGACTTCCAAGACCCAGAATGCCCCAGCCAACATGTCTATGACGTCTACCTATTCTGTGCTGCCCACACATCTTAAACCTGCCAAGATTGAGAAACAATGTTTTAGAGAGCAGTCCATCCAGGGATCCAACTTGCTTTGATCTAAAAACAGGTAAAACAGATTTCTGGAGGATAAGGTACAGATTTGGCTCAGCTTGTAGACACTGAAAAAGGAACAAACTAGCCAGGCCTGAGATCTTCTGCCACCCAGCCACTGAATTTTGCATGTAACACCTTCTGTTGTGGTTAGCCTGCAGCAGGTGCAGATGGCTGAGGAGAGCGAAGACTCAGATGAGGGGCCAGGACCATTAGGGAATGGATTGCTGCCTTCAGAGATTGTGGGGCTGGCAGCAGTGATGAGGAGGTTCCCAAGGAGCCTGTGCCAAGTGCGCATGTGCACAGGGCTGCTCATAGGAAAGAGCAGCTGCAACAGCACGGGCGACTCAGGAGTAAGGCTGTTGGTAATGGCCCCTCCTTCAAGAAGATAAAAGCCAGCTGTGAAGCAAACGTTCTTTGCAGGAAGCAAAGGCAATTTGAAACTCCAGCCTCGTGGACAATCCAGTATCCTGAGTTTGTATTTGAAGATTCTTGTATTGCAAATAATTTCTTGTCTGTTATCTTTTGGCAAGTCTCACACAGTTTGGCAAGGCTTGTGCTTATCACAGCTAATTATTTTGCAGAAGCATTACAAGGTTTCTGTTCCCTTTGGATTGTGTTTGATTTGTTGGAAAAGGGCGAGGGTCAGAACACTTTCTCTTGGCTTTTTGCTATCTTCTCTAAGCGTCCATTGACCAAAAGAGCTGATGGCCTAATCATTATTTCTTTGAAACCTTGTTTCTGCAGGCAGCTCCTGCACATCAGTCAATCTCGCTTCAACGTTGTGTTGATTGACAAAGACGGCATCGACCGTGACCGTTTCATCCAACCAGTGACACCTGATGAGCTGTTCTCCTTCGTGGATATGTACCTGCTGAGCACCCAGGAGCAGTTACAGCAACATCAGAACAGGGACATGTGTGAGTGAGAAGGAACTTCCTGGTTGCTTTCGGCCACCAACGTCAACCCAACGGTCTTGTTTCACTTTAGCCAAGGTGGTTAGGGGTGACACTGAAAAGCAAGTTTGGATTTCAGTCAAGGTGGCAGCGGAAGTTCCTTTTCTGATCCTGCAAGCAGGAAAGCAGAGCATTCTCATGGCCTGGTTAACATTTACCAATCTTGGAGGCATTGTTCCAAAGGAGATGCTTTCTCAAATGTACGTTTTTTTTTCCATAAAGAGCACTTAAAGACTCTTTTTTGCCTGGATCAAAATCCCTTGTAAAGCAGGAAGTTGATGGGCAAAAGTTGATGGGCTTGGTCTACGGTTCCCATCAACCTCAACCCGAGCATGACCAAGGATTTTCAAAGTTGTGGTTTAACATCAAGAGCACTTCAGCATGAGACCAGCTCTAGCAAGGATATCACTGAGATAACTGGTGAAGAACAAGATCTTCTGAATTGTCCTTTCTTTTTAGCTCGCCTCTTCTTTGGGGACATGCCCAAAAGATAGGGCTCACCAAAAATTAAGTTAGCTTAATTACAAAACTCATGCACTACCATTTTTTTCAGCTACCATCCTGGTCAAATAAAAGCCAACATTCCTGAGCTTTGGGCTCTCCAATTAAGAGATGAACCAAGACTAAAATTACAGGGCTTCCAGCTTTCCCCCCTTCTGAGGTGGGTAAAATGAGGACTCAGATAGTTGGAGGCCATAGGCTGGCTCTGTACACCTCTTAGAGAGGGCTGCAAAGCACTGTGAACCAGTATATAAGTCTAAGTGTTATTGCTATTCTTAAAATAGTCAAGCTTACTATTTAAAAAAATGGTTTTGCAACTTGGATACAAGATCAGGGGAAGAGACCTTCAAAGAGACAGAGAAAGTGGAAACCACGAAGCAAATCTATATTTTTTTGTTGCTAGTTGTGAAGTCATGTTCGACCCATTGTGACCCCACGGACAATGTTCCTCCAGGCCTTCCTGTCCTCTACCATCTTCTGGAGTCCATTTAAGCTCACACATCTTTGTAGCATTGGACTTCCCTTTCACTACCAGATGCATCCACAGCTGAACATCCTTTCGGCTTTGGCCCAGTCGCTGCACTCTTTTTGGCACTACTAGGATTTGTACTCTGCTCTTCCCCAGTAGCATATTGGACACCTTCCTACCTGAGGGGCTACTCTTCCAGTGTCATATCTTTTTGCCTTTTGGCACTGTCCAAATGGCAAAGATACTGGGGTGGGTTGTCATTTCCTTCTCCAGTGGGTAACATTTTGTCAGACCTCTCTGCAATGACCTGTCCATCTTGGGTGGCCCTGCACAGCAGAGCTCATAAGCTTCATTGAGCTAGGAAAGCCCCTTCGCCACAACAAGGCAGCAACCCATGAAGGGGCCTATATATACAGGTGCCTATTTTTCTGTGAGAACATCAAGGCTACAGGCAGAAGAAACCCAATGTAAAAGGGAGGCACCTTGTAGCTCCACCCTCCCAAGATGCTTCTCCATAGCAGCACCAACAGCATAGCATGGACTCCCTGGAGACCAGACTGATTTCCTCTCCCTCCTCTGGAAGTTTAGGAAGTTATGAAAATGAGAGTTTTGTAAAAGCACATTTCAGTAACTTCACCTGTGCCTCTTTGTTTATTTATTTTTCATCACTTGGGAGATTTGTCTTGTATGGGTGTTTTAATCTGGCTGTTTTTATTCCGATGTTGCAACTGCTGTGCATCACAAGACTGAATCAGGCTAAAAACCAAATAAAAATCAGTTAATTTGTAAGAGGGCTAGCTTTTCAGAGGGCTGGGAGTCCCAGTGGTGCAGTGGTTGCGTGCAATATTGTAGACAAACTTTGCCCACAGCCTGGAGTCCAATCCTGATTGGGCTTAAAGTTGACTCAGCCTTCCATCCTTTCGAGGTCAATAAGGTGAGGGACTCAGGTTGTTGGAGGCAAGAAGCTGGCTCTGTAAACTACTTAGAGAGGTCTGTAAAAACACTGTGAAGTGGTATATAAGTCAAAGTGCTACTGCTATTTATTTTAATCTAAGCACAAAAGGAACAATTGGAATCCTTCTGCTGTTTTCGACTGTTAGTCGAGACTGCCTCTTGAGGTCTGCAATATCTACAAGCTTCCTCAAAGGAAAGCAACCCTGAACTGTCCTTTGGAAGGACAGATCCTGAAGCTGAAGCCCAAATACTTGGCTACCAAATGAGAAGAGAGAACTCCTTGGAAAAGACCCAGACTTTGGGAAAGATGAAAGAAGGAGAAAGAGACGGCAGAGGATGAGATAGTTACATATAAGTGTCATTGATGCAATAGATGTAATTTTTGGGTGAATTCTGGAAGACAGGAGGATGGTATGTGTGTGTATGTGTGTGAGAGAGAGAGAGAGACATGCCGCGGTCCATGAGGTTGCAAAGAGTTGGACATGACTTAGCAATTGAATTCAGAAACAATAGTAGATAGTTGAAGGGTGATATAAGATCATAAACAAAACCCAATGTCATGCCCCGTTGGGAGTCTGAATCTGAGGAGGAAGGCAAACAGCCGCCAAAGAACGAGAGTGTGGCTCCATTGCCAATGGAGGAAACTGGGGAAGGGCAAAGTCAGGCTGGGCAGAGCAGGAGAGATGTAGAACAAGGGAGAGGAGGTTCAGAGGAAGACCAAGGCCCACCCCCTCTTCATCCGAGGGCACGCAGGGAGGAACAGAGAAGAGAGCAACATGGGTTGTATGGCTTATGAGGGAGGAAAGGGCCCTGATTCCCTTCACAAGGCACACCTGTGGAGGGAGTTTAAAGGAAAGGCAGATGGGAGGGACAATTGTTGGGAACAAATGTTGAGCTTTTCTCATGTTGGCTGCTGTTATCTGAGTTCCTGGCATCCTCCCAACTGGTTGGATTTACTGCTGTGTTACTTCACTTCTGGAATTCCTTATCTTGTCCTGCCGGATTTATTACCTTATTTTGCCTTGTTGGATTTATGGTTTAAAGTTTTCTGTGTACACCGTTTGGGATTAAAATATCTGCAGCTAAAGGCTGTTGCAAGTGACTGGGAGAATTTTTCTCCAGACCAGAAGGTAACCGGAACATTGGGGGCAACGTTGGAGCTAATAAAGGGACTCCTACTGATTATCTGGCTGGGTTGTCTTTGTGCCATGCCCTGGGTCATCACATCCGACTAGATCAGACTGAAGATTAATATTTTCCAAGAGAAGAGTACAACCTTCCTTGGGGCTGCTTCCTAAAACCAGGATTAAGACTATTTCTGGTACTGGAGACAGTAGTCATTGGGATGTATTTGTTATCCATTCTTTTACCCGTCTCCTTTTTAAAACCATCTGTTTAATACATTCTTTTCTGTCTTGGATCCTTCTCCACTATTCCCCTTCAGGAGATAATCCCAGATTTGGGCATCTTACAAGAAAAACAGACTCCTTGCTGTTTCTTTCCTTTATATTCATGTAATTTTAGACATCCTTCTTTTCTCCACTTCCAGCACTATAAGCGGAAAAATACGTGGATGAATGTGATTAGTTCCTTTCTGCTGCTTTCTGATTTACAGCCGACTTTGAGATGCAAACTTTCAGGACCTAACAGGGTTTCAAGGCCAGTTGAATTCCTGCAACTTCTGCAAGATAGATTTGAACTTTATTTCAATGACCCTTTCCTGCTGACAAAAGAGAGCAGGCAGCAGTGACATTTAAAACCAGATGTAAGAATATAGCCTACGCCCAAAGGGTTTTTTAAAAAACAACAACAAGAAGGACAAAACAGAAAAGGGAGCAGGAAGGATGAAATGAAGAGCAGAAAAATAACTTTTTTTAAAGGCACTTTGAGATGCCGGGAATTGCTTGAGCACCGACAATATTGCAAAAACTAAGAACTTCCAAAATAAAAAGGCTGAAGAAAAAGAAAATATTCCCTTCTTTAGAAGGAGCTTGTGCTACGGGAACTGGAGAGTTTTGGGGCAACTCTCCAGATACCCGTCTCTCTTTTTTTTTTACCCTCAGATTTTTGATTTGTCCAAGCAAGCAGAGACAAAATTATGGCTTCGTCTTGATCATGGTGGCCCGAAGAGGGAGGGTCCCTTCTGCCCAGGATCCCGGGTACTGGCACATTTTCTGCCACAGGTTTATCTCCTCGCCTGTGGAATCCATCCAGTCCACTGCCTGGCTGTTACTCATTCCTGCAGAAAGCAAAAGGAAGGGTAAAAGAGGAGAATAGGGATGCTGAACAGATAAAGGAGGACTGGCTGAACAGATAAAGGAGAAGGACTGGGAGTTTTATTATTCAAAAACAACATTTTTTATTATTCAAAAACAACAAAGGATTCTTATTTCTCAAATAAATGAGAAACAAAAAAGGACAAGATGACACAATTCCAGTCTTTGAGGGGCTGCCACAAAGAAGAGGGGGTCAAATTATTCTCCAAAGAGGGCAGGACAAGAAACAATGGATGGAAACTACTCAAGGAGAAAAGTGACCTGGAATTAAGGAGAAACTACCTAACAGTGAGGACAATTAATCAGTGGAACAGCTTGCTACCGGAAGTTGTAGGTGCTTCATCACTGGAGGCTTTTAAGAGGAGACTGGACAGACATTTGTCTGAAATGATATAGAATCTCCTGCTTGAGGAGGGGACTGAACTACAAGATCTCCAAGGTCCCTTCCAGCTCTATTCTGATTGATTGAGAGAAATTAGTACTTATAGTACAGGTATCGTAACATGGTTTGTAAGTGAATCTGGATTCCCCATGGACTTATCAGGTGATCACATGACCCTGGCATAAATACATGTGAGCAAGGGGATGCTCTGCAACAATCAGGTGAAAAATGGTCACATGTCACTTTTTTCAATGATGTCGTTACTTCGAATGATCCCTAAATGAATGGTTGTAAACCGAGGACTATATACACATACATAGACAAGCACCCCTTCAGCCTGAAACTCTGGGGGGAACCCCTGATCCACTGCAAAGCACCCAAGAGGTCCAACATAGCATATGGATGAAAGCAGGGGTGGGCTTCAGATCCTCACCCTGCCTGGTTGCTGGGTGAGTGTGCCATGGTGGGCGTGGTCTAGTCGGCCCAGGGGGGGATTTTTACCCTCCCCGGGCTCCGGAGGCTTTCCTCAAGCCTCCGGGAGGGTGAAAATGACTTCCCTGGGCTCTGGAAGCTCTCTGGAAGCTGGAAACGGGCCCATTTCTGGCCTTCCTGAACTTCCTGGAGGCCCCTTTTTTGCCCTCCCCGAGCCTCCGCACGCCCCCTGCACTAACCTGCATCCAAAATGGGCTACGTGGGGGCTCCTGGGCGGGCCCAGCCAGGAGTGGGATTTGGGGGGTGATTTTTGAGTGTCCATGATCATGTTAAGGAACACAATGTGAGATAACAAGGAGTGTGTGCAGGGGTGGGCTTCAAACATTTTAGCAATAGGTTTTCTGCCTGGTGGGCATGGCCATGGTGGTTCCTGAACTTCCAGGAGGCCCGTTTTTTGCCCTCCCCGAACCTCCGCACTCATCCTGCACTTACTTGCATCCAAAACAGGCCACGTAGGGGTTCCTAAGAGGTGAGGGGTGGGGAGGGGTGGGCGGGCCAAGCCAGGAGTGGGATTTGGGGAGGTTCTTTGAACTGCACAAAATCTTATCTAGGGGCTCTCCACTGGATGAAGGTACTGAACTGGTACCAAGGAGACCTGAGCTCCAGTCCACTCTCAGGCTAGAAGAGTCCAGCTCATAACACTGTTGTGTTGGAGAAAAGAAAAACAATGGGAGAAGAGAGCCTATCTACACTAGGCAGGATACAAACGTAGCCAAAAAAAGTGAAGTCAATACACCTAAAATTCTATCCTACGTCTGCCAGAGCTCTCAAATTCAGCCCATTTCTTTTTAAAGTGCCCAGATTGCAGATTAACAGGGGCCTTGTAGGTCATTTAGTCCAACCCCACGCCCAAGCAGGAGACCCTACACGATTTGACAGATGGCAGTTCAATCCCTTCTTGAAAGCTTCCACGGATGAAGCTCCCATAACTTCTGAAGGCAAGCTACTGTTCTCACTGTCAGAAAATTTCTCCTTATTTCTATGTTGAACCTCTCCTTGTTCAGTATTCATCCATTATTCCTTCTCTGGCCTTCAGGTGCTTTGGAAAATAGCTTAACCCCCTCCTCTCTATGGCAACCCCTCAAATACTGGAAGATGCTATCCTGTCTCCCCTGGTCCTTCTCTTCCCTAGACTAGCCATAACCAGTTCCTGCAACTGTTCATATGTTTTAACTTCCAGTCTTCTAATCATCCTGGTTGCTCTTCTCTGCACTGTCTCAACATCTTTTTTACATCGTGGTGACCAAAACTGGATACAGTATTCCAGGTGTGGCCTTACCAAGGCTTCATAGAGTGGTATTAGTATCTCACTTATCTTGATTATATCCCTCTGTTAATGCCACTTAGGATTGCATTGGCTTTTTGGGCTGCTCCTGCAGTCAAATTCAAGACATTTGTAATTCAAGATGTCTAAAAGACTTGTAGAACCTCAACAGGTCCTTTTGCTTTCTCACCATTGCCAACTCCAAGCCGGACGCCGCCCAAGAAATCATTGCTGGACAAAGGCTCTCGGTCCCACACTGTTAGTTCCAGGCAGATATGGGACAACTGTTCTGCAAAGATGTTATTGTAGACCAACGTGTGATTGTAGTGTGGGTTCAGACTCTTCTTCACCACAGGGGTTTTCTTCTTCATGGCCCTGTTCTTCAGAGGGAGCAAACACCTGCAGGCAGGAAGGAGTCGGTGCTCATTTGTGAAAGAGACTCTTAAAACTTGTCAAAACTAGTTGACCCAGAACCATGGGGCAGAACAGAATTGATCTTTTTGAGAAGTTCTGCTCTACCAACAATACATTGATAGTCCTTAAGACCCTGCAGAGAAACTTCTCAATGGTCAGAACAGTCTACAACCCAGTCCTTTCAACAGTTCCAAGAAGGCTCCACACCCATTTGCACCACTCCGGTGACCCTGAGGACCCAGATAAACCTCCAGGTGGCCTTAATGACTCTGCAAAAGGATGTAAATGACCAGCAATCTGCAAGGAATATAAATCCTTCCATTCTTCACTATCCAGTCAGCGCTGAAGAAGCTTCTTGCTTCTTCTTGAAGCAAAATGTCTTCAAAAGAAAAAAAACAAGAAAGTTGGGTTGCCTCCTGAAAAAGCATCTTTGGGACAACCACGACCTGGATGACTGACAATCTCTACAGACTTTTAGCTATACAATTTAGGATGGAAACCTTGGAATGGTGTAGTAGTAGGAATGGATTTCCAGAGGGAAAAAAATTGCAGATTACAGGAACCAGGAGCACCACTCAGCTGACCCTGAAGATACAGATAAACCTCCAAGTGGCCTCAATGACCCTCTAAAAGAATGCAAAAGACCAGCTGTCTCCAAGGACTATATAAATCCTTCCATTCCTCACTATCCTGTCAGCTGAAGAAGCTTCTTGGATGAGAAGCGAAACGTCTTCAAAAGAAAAACCCCAAAAGTCCAGTTGCCTCCTGAAAAAAAGCACCTCTGGGACTCAGAACAGGATATTTTCCATGACTTGTTCATCTACCTTTTTTACTTTGCAAAAGCAAAGTAAAAGCAGTGCAAAGAAACTATCTGCATAATTTGTGTAAGGTCACAGTGCTGGTGTGTGCCTTTTTGTTAAAACAGGAATCATATTTTGTTTTCCATTCAATATTCCAGCATTTACACAGCCTGGAGCCAAGGACATTCATTCAACATTTGAATACGTGCAGTGCCAGCTGTCACAGTTATGTAATTTACATCCAGGCACCCACTACACATAGGTCAATGTTGAGGACAACCGCTCCAATCTATCCACTTCCTTTCTATTTAAGCACTTGTTTAACAGCCTCTTCCATTGCTCACCCTTTGACAAAGCTGTCCGATGTCCCGCCGGATTTGGCCGCAGTCAAGTTCTTGGCTTCTTTGATCCAGACCTGAAGTTCACCGCCTTCTTCCTTTTTGCCTAATGAAAGACCTTGGTGAGAAGGGTGACTAGCAACAAGCCCAAAATAAAAACCATCCAAAAAACAGTTTCCTTGAACCAGAGGAGTATTTGCACGCATCAGGTCCCTTCGATCCCCTATCGGGACGTTACCATTCTGGCGGGCAGGAGGCCCTTGGATAATCCTTTACAATTTTTTTTTTCCTGCTTCTGGTCTTCCTGTCACTTTGATGTACCTGCTTGGGAAAGGGAGGGGAAGGGATTGGCCTGGGACCAGTGGTGAGATTCAAAAAATTTTACTACTGGTTCTGTGGGCTTGGCTTAGTAGGCATGGCAGGGGAAGGATACTGCAAAATCCCCATTCCCTCCCCACCCCACTAACCTGCTTTCCAGCTCCGTTCTCCTGTGCAGGGCAACGAAAGAAGACCCAGCCAATCAGCTGGGACTCAGGAGGCAGAGAATGGATGGGGGCAGGGACCAGCCAAAGGTGGCATTTGCTGGTTCTCTGAACTCCTCAAAATTTCTGCTACCGGTTCTCCAGAACTGGTCAGAACCTGCTGAATACCAACTCTGCCTGGGACCATCTGTTTTATCTCAGCTCCGAACGAACGGGAAGAGAGCGGCATCTGAGAACAACTTCTTATGACCTTTCTCCACTCGAGTTCTCACAACAACTTCGCACCTTGGACTGGACGCTGGGAAAAGGTTTTCTGCAAGGTTTAATCTAACAGTTCCGAGCAGGAATTCCAGATTCTGCCTTGCTTTTTTTCCGTTGCTATCACTTTCTCTCAATGAAAGCTTCTTTTGAAATGACGCCCGTTTCAAGAGTTCTGCTTTCTTGACAAATCTTTACATTAGGCAGGATCACACCATGGTTCCAAAATGGCCGGTTGCTTTGGCTTCGTAAAAGCATTTGATGACATTTAATGTGACAGGAAGACCAGAAACAGGGAAAGGGGAAAGGTTGTAAAGGACCATTCAGTCCCCTCCCCCCACCCCCACCTGCCAGAATGGCAGCATCCCGATAAGGATCTAAGGGACATCACAACACCACGAACAAACCACAAATCCTGGGCACCCTTTTTTTTTTTTTTTGAACTATTACCATCTGGCAGATGTTAAAAAATAATAAAAACAAGGACAAATAGGCTGAAAAACAGCTTCTATCCCAGGGCTGTGTTGAATTCTGCTGTATAGTACAGTGGTGGCTAACCTTTTTGGGCTTCTGTGCCAAAAATTGTGTGTGTACTTGCACTCGTGTGCCAGCACCCAGAAGGCAATGCGTGCACGCCCTGCCACCCCCTGCACATGCACATGCAATCCCCCATCCCCTTACCTGCACTGCACCTCCCAGTTGATTTTTGGCCTGTTTGAGGACTTTTTTGGCCTCCCAGGCTTGAGAAAACCCTCTGCAGCCTGAAAAATAGGCCCGTTTCATCACTTCTGGTATTTCCGGAAACCCAGGAAGTGATGAAACGGGCCTATTTTTCAGGCTGCAGAGGGTTTCCTTAAGCCTGGGAGGCCGAAAAAGGTCTCAGATCGGCCAAAAATCAGCTGGGAGGCGCGCACATGTGCAGTGAGGTAAGTTTGCCTGCGGCTCGTGTGCCAGCACAAATGGCTCTGCGTGCCACCTGTGGCACATGTGCCATAGGTTCACCATCACTGGTACAGTGCAATATTAATGCAATATCAGGGGTTTTCAATTCAGTTGTACAGAATGCAAAGGAGGTGTGTTTGTTTCATTTTTATAGTTATAACGTACACGGAAGATGGCATTTAATTTTGTTGTATGAGGTGCAATGACAACAAAGTAAACTTAGCTAAACTAAACTATAAGATTGGAAAGCCAAGCAACCTCTCTTCCACCACCAAGCTTTCTCCATCTCAGGGTAAAAGAAAAACTTTGTTGTTTGAACATCTGGAGCTAATGAGAAACAAAGCCTCTGGGCATATGCAGTAGATCGGGCTTTTTTTTTTTTTAAGCGTGGTTTCATCCAAAGGAAAACTGTTTAAATATTCTCAGCCCTCACCTTTTTTCCCGTTTCCTGCACCGAGATGTTTAGCTGGTGGGATAAACTTCAAGGACACCACTAAGTCGCCTTTGTACTGAGAAGGAGAAGAAAAAGAAGAAGCTTCTCCAAGGTTCTAGAAGAGAAAAAGGGCAATGCCATGGATTAATCACGCCCAGAGCAATTCCTGGAGGTGAGGTTATTGCAACCAATGTTGCACTGCCAGGATTTATGCATGAAAGGAAAGATACGTGTGAAACGGGGCAAGGGGGAAATTACAGCTAGTCCTCGACTTGCAACAGTTCATTTTGTGACCAAAGTTACAACGCCACTGGAAAAAGAGACTGAGGACCATTTTTTACACGATCATTGCAACATTCCCAGGGTCACGTAATCAAAATTTGGATGCTTAACAACTGATTCATATTTATGAGTGTCCTGGGATGAAGTGGTCCCCTTTTGCAACCTTCTGACAAGCAAAGTCAGCGGGGAAGCCCAATTCACTGAACAATCATGCTATTCACTTAACAACAGAAGCGATTCACTTAAAAACCGTGGCCAGAAAGGTGGTAAAATAGGGACGAAACTCACTTAACAAATGTCTCACTTAACAACATACACTTTGCTCTCCGTCGTAGTAGTAAATCAAGGACTACCTGCTTCTGAATACAGGTAGTCCTTGATTTACTACTACAACGGAGAGCAAAGTTTATGTTGTTAAGTGAGACATTTGTTAAGTGAGTTTCTAAATGGGAGATGAGGTGGAGACGAATTGCAAAGGAATTGCAAAGGAGTATAAATGCTGAGTTTAAAAAAAAGGAAACGCAAGGAAGGAATTAAGAGTATAAATATTGAATTTAGAAATGGAAGGAAGGAATTATGCAGAATATATATGCAAGGAATTCTGGTTCTTCAGGGCCAACACCATCGTTGGCAGAGTGACCTAGGCAAATAAAACATGCAGAAAATGTCTAAAGATAGAACAAACCCTGATTCATAAATCCTCAGAGTGGGATATAAATGCCCCATTATGGGACTAGTACTTTGAAATCAGACACCAAGTTGGTTGAAGCTCTACTCTCATGCCCCTGTTGGAGTCTGAATCTAAGGAGGAAGACAAATAGCTGACAAGTGAGTGGGAATGTGGCTCCATTGGCTGTGGAGGAAACTGAGGAAGGGCAAAGTCCGGCTGGGTAGAGCAGGGAAGAGGAAGAACAAGGGAGAGGGAGTTCAGAGGAAGACCCAGGCCCACTCCCTCTTCATCCTAGGGCATGCAGGGAAGAACGGAGAAGAGAACAACGTGGGTTGCGTAGCTTATGAGAGAGGAAAGGGCCCTGATTCCCTTCATTAGCCACAGCTGGGAAGGAGAGTTTAAAAGAGATGCATGCTGAGTACGGCAGCTGCTGGGAGCAAATGTGACTTATCTTGTGTTGACTTTGGTTATCTGTGTTCCTGGCGTTGAATTATTGCCGTGCTTTCAGGTCTGGAATTCTTGTTCCTACCCTTCCAAACTAATTACCTCATCTTGCCTTGATTGGACTTATAGTTAATGTTTTTGTTGACCATGTTTTGGACTTGAATCTCTGCAGCTAAAGGCTGTTCCTGGAAGAGTTTTTCTCCAGCCAGAAGGTAACCAGGGCATTGGGGGCAAAGTTGGAGCTCATAAGGGGACTCCTACTGATTATCTGACTGTGTTGCCTTTGTGCCATGCCCAGGGTCATCACACTCTACTATGATTATTTTCTGGCATCATAGAAGAAAACTATCATAGTAGAGTTTCAAGCAACGTGGTGTCTGACTTCAAAATACTAGTCCCATAATGCGTAAGCCTGATGGGGCTGATCAAATACATAAACTCCAGGCTCACATTATCCTAAAACATAGATGTGGCCATGACTTGTTAACTAAATCACATTTTACTAAGCTATAAGCTCCCCATTACAAACAGGAGTAGCCAAGTTAGTACAGCGAACCAAGCAACACTGTGATGACCCAGGGGGGGATACAAAAGCAACAAAGTCATAAAAACAGGTGAAGTCCCTTTAATTCCTTCAGCTTGACTTCAAAGGTCCAATTATCATTGACTGGAGAGAAAAGTCCCCCACAAACAGTTGCGAACTCAAAAAACATAAATTATAAATAGGAAAAAACAATACAAACCACACTGAAGCAATTAATGAGACAAGGGCTTGAAGACGTCCACAGATATTGAAATACACAAACTGGGAAGGACGCCAAATAAGATAAGATTCAGATAAGAACTGACAAACTAGAAATATTTTCAGCTTTGCTTCCAGCATTGACCCATGTGCAGTTTGTCCTTTGAAACAGTCCTCACAGCTGCAGCCCATGAAGGGGATCAAGGCCCTTTCCTCCACGGTGGACCACGATTCATGTTTCTCCCTTATCTGCTCTTCCCTGCGTGCCCTAGGATGAAGAGGGGATGGCCCTGGATCTTCCTCTGAATGCCCAGCCGGCCTATGCCCTTCCCCAGTTTTCTCCAAAATCTCTGGAGCCACACTCCCATTCCCTGTAGGCTGTTCTTCCTCTCCCTTGGAGTCAGATTCTAACAGGGGCATGACAAACACTCCAATATAGATTGCAATGACTGAATGCATGAGCCCAAGTTATTTGTTGGACAGAGGCCCACAGAAATAAACAAAGATTATACTAAATGCTTATTGGTAGCACCAGAGATCTGAGACAACATTATTCCCCTGCTGTTATTTGCTACTTTTCAAACAAATATAATCCATTTCCCATGTGTGTTTGCATTATATAACTTAGGTTATAACTGTATCTCCCTGCAGATTTTTATATAGTTCAGGCAAAGAGGACAAAAAAGGGAAGGAAGAAAATAATCAAGTTTAAAACACACTGGTTGCAATTAGATTTTTTAAGGCACCAAAATTTCTCATTTGAATTTAGAATCATATCACAAAGCCGGTCTCTGCAGAAACAAAACTGGTTTGGCTGCAAAAGGCTCATACCGAAATGATCAGAAAAACAAGTCGAAGCATTATTCAAACCGGTCTTTCATGTCCAGTTCCTCAAACGACTGGACAGAAGTTGGCACTTTCAGATGAACACTAAGTGAAACTAAGTACAGTAAATGAGTACAGTAACTGCAGTAAAATGAGCTTCCTTGCTAAACCAAAACAACTGTACTCACCACCCTGGATGCGTCATCATCAAGACGACTTTACTAATGCCCATTTAAGCAGAAAGAAGAAATATCAGTTCTGTGTCCTTTCCTTAGAATGTATACCACATTCCCTGCTTCACCTAATGTACTTTTAAAAAGATGCTCAGAATTACTAAATTAAGTGGAAGGCTAATGGCAAAATTGGTTTTACTGTTTTTGGTTTTTTTTTAAACTTTTTATGTTTTAGCTTAACTGTATGCCACCCAGAGTTATCCTAGAATCCTAGCTGGGATTGAGTATGTCCAGTTCAATGAAAAGAAGGACTAGGGGTGACATGATAGCAGTGGTCCAACACCTCAGGGGTTGCCACATAGAAGAGGGAGTCAAGCTATTCTCTAAAGCACCTGAGCATAGGACAAGAAACAATGGGTGGAAACGAATCAAGGAGAGAAGCAACTTAGAACTAAGGAGGAATTTCCTGACAGTGAGAACTATTAACCAGTGGAACTCTTTGCTTCCAGAAGTTGTAAATGCTTCAACACTAGAAGTTTTTAAGAAAATATTGGACAACCATTTGTCTGAAGTGGTGTAGGGTTCTTGCCTAAGCAAGGGGGTTGGACGAGAAGACCTCCAAGGTCCCTTCCAACTCTGTTACTCTATTCTATTCTATTCTATTCTATTCTATTCTGTTCTGTTCTGTTCTGTTCTGTTCATCTGTATTCTATTCCATTTTTTATTCTATTTTTTATTCTATTCCATATTGTATTCATTCTACTCTTTTCTTAATCCTTTTACTATTCCTTATGATAGGCAGCCAATAAATTTAATAAATAAATAAAACACCAGTCTTCATCATCACCATTAGTTCCAAGAACCAGATGATGGCTATTGTGTGTCCATAAATCCAGAAAAAAAAGAAAAAATCTGGAGAGACTAAAATATGCTAGAGAAACTCATACATTTGTCTAATGGGAAACTCTGGAATTGGCCATGCCTCTCACGGTTGCCATTTTGTGAGAGCACCAGGGATACCTTCTCAAAATGCCCAAAAAGGTTGTGAAGGCTACTAAAGTTGTTGTTGGTCAATTTTCTACATCTTAAGAGAGCTAGCGACTCTGAAAATCCATTGCATAAATATCTTCCAGGAACATACCCAAGGCCTACATTACTTTTGACAACAAAGGATAGGAACTGTGACAGACTTGACTGACCTTTCCATGTAGGGGAAGGCACTCTTCCAAATGGCTGTCGAAGTTCCAGGCATCCATAGGGATGTCCACCTCTCCCAAGAAGTGATTCCGTCCAAAGCGGTCATGATGCCAAACAGAGAATTGTAAAGTTCTGGTCAACAGAAGAGGCTTCTGGATCTCATACTGTGACAAGAGGAAACAAAAGAACAGTTTTCACCAGCAGCATCTCAAAAAATGTGAGCCTCTTTTTGAAAGCTAGACAAAATGCTAACTTGGAAACAAGCTTGTGTCAATGGTCTTTTTAGAGTTGCCAACAGAAAGGAGGGGAGCAGCGTGGCAGCTTGCAACCGAAAATGCATTCCATAAATGTTTTCAAAGATAGTAACGAGGTAACTGAAGTTTCTGCTGCGCAAAATTCTAACTGGAGAGCATGATGGATGACTCTTGGCTATAGATGTGTCCCACTGGAAAAATATGAATTATGATACATCCAGGGGGTGGGGGGAAAATCATTGTCAAGGGTGACAATGAATGAAGTGTCTCAGAGTTGGTTACACCCAGGCAGTGCCAGACATGTTAACTCCCAATAAATCCTTTTTAAGTTTTGGAGGTTTGATTTAAATGGGGGTAACTGCCAGAATCCTGACAGCTTGTCTTCATCACAAGGCAAGCGACACATATCTCTGCCTATATTATTATTGTCCTCTAAATATCGCTGGATTGCCAATCTTGGCATCCCAAGCCATTGACTCGTTAAAGGTGATGGGTTTTGCAGTCCGAGGGTTCTGTATACATTATATTAAGCTGGAGTTTGTTTAAGAATGATTTGTTTGGCAAAATGTTGTCAGCTGGGATGCTGAGCAATACATAAGGCACACAGGTGGTTTGTTACACGGGTGATTTGTTAACTATGCAATAGGTTAAATGAAACCAAAGAAACCACATTATGACTAACGTTTTGTGTGACTCCGGTTCCAGATTTTCATTAATGGGCATAAATACTGTTACAATCCCTATATCAGCACATACTGTGCTGGAAAAATATTCCCCTTCCTTTACAACCAGAAAGCCCTGGTCCAATTCCATGTAGTCCACACAGCTGGAGCAACACAAAGCACATGTTAGACAGTTCCATAATAGTACATAATTCTGCTATGACTAACCATAATCCTGTATTTTCCCACAAACTGACAATCCTTCCATCTCTTAAGTCCCAAGAGTCCACCTGGTTCTTCATTAGCAAAACTGTAACAGGGAAGGGAAGGGAAGGGAAGGGAAGGGAAGGGAAGGGAAGGGAAGGGAAGGGAAGGGAAGGAAAGGAAAGGAAAGGAAAGGAAAGGAAAGGAAAGGAAAGGAAAGGAAAGGAAAGGAAAGGAAAGGAAAGGAAAGGAAAGGAAAGGAAAGGAAAGGGAAAAGGAAAGGAAAGGAAAGGAAAGGAAAGGAAAGGAAAGGAAAGGAAAGGAAAGGAAAGGAAAGGAAAGG
>BLBF01000058.1:10557286-10578799 GCA_015471245.1 Laticauda colubrina
ACACACACACACACACACACACACACACACACAAACAAACCTTTAGCAACTCATTGTAAAGGGGATTGACAGTGTTACGTTTGATGGTAGTTTTTCGCTTGCCTTGACGAGATTTGTCTGGCAAAAGGTATGTCTTCACGTATCTGCAAGAGACCAGGAGAAAAAGATTCAGACTCAGTCTAACATCTCCCAGTAGTTTATTATTTATTTGCTCAATACCTGTGCTTTGCTATGAAACAATGTTGTCAGGCTTAGTTTTGGGGGAGGAAAATAAGGGGTGGGGGGGAATTCAGCCTCTGCCTACCAGCATCCATCAGTATTCATCTGGCTAGCATCCTGTCAGTATGTGAGAGTTGAGGGCTGTTTGGAAACTAAAACAGTATCTGCTGTGTGAGCAAGGAGACAGCAAGGAGCCTGGGTGTGGCTTAGCTCAATTGTTCTGTACTAAACCTGGTTGCTGCTGTAAAACTGAAACTGAAACTGCCGGCTCTCTGTTTATGTTCTGCATTTGGAACAGATTTCTTTTCAGGCAGGGAGGGGGAATAGAACTCCTTAGCATCAGAGCATGTTAATAATAGTAATATAGGAAATATTAATACTCTGATGGTCATTTTGAAAAATCCTTTCTTAGTGAGCACCTAGAATGCAAGAGGAACATACATGCCAAATTTCAAGTTTGTAGGCTTTACGGTTCTGGAGATTTTGTGATGATGCAAAATGGTATTTTGCTTTCATTCAGATAGATAGACAGACAGACAGACAGATATGCTGCCCTTCGCACTGTCACACAACTCTGGGTAGCTTACAATCTGAATAAAATCATATTACCAAAGATGGAAACAGTAGAACAGTAACTATAACATTAATACAAAATTAATGAAGAAATAGGTAGGACGGCAGAGGGATACAATGGAGTAGAGGTAGTCATGTCTTTAATCCAATAACTGCCCCCAGGGTGACACAGCCTCATTTGGGCCCCAGGCCAATTGGCATAGCCACATTTTAAGGCTCATTTTGCAGTAACACCGTGGAACACACTGCTCTGATTCACATAGCAATAGCAATAGTCTTATATACTGCCTTATATACTGCTTCACAGTACTTTACAGCCTTCTCCAAGAGGTTTATAGAGTCAGCCTCTTGCACCCAAACAATCTGGGTCCTCATTTTACCCACCTGAGTCGACCTTGAGCTTGGCGATATTCCAACTGCCAAATATCAGGCAGCCGGCAGTCAGCAGAAGTAGCCTGCAATGCTGCACTCTAACCACTGCACTACCGTGGCTCATAAGCCATGGTTTGATGAATATATCACAACTGGCTACATTCATCTATCATAGGTAGCTTGGATCGAAAGCATGCATTACAAACGCAGCTGATTCTCACGGTACAAGAAGCGCTAACAATCCGGAGTAGCACATTGTCCAAACTTGGCTTGAAGGCTGGGCCTAAAAGCCAATTCTGCAGACTCCAATTACATCTGGTCTCATAGCTTCTCTGAAAGGCAAATGAGGCCCATTCCATCCACCCTGCCCCCATCCATTGCAGCCCCTTGCTCAACGTACGGGTTGGACCGCTTCTTGGCTTCATCAGCATATGCCAGGTGGCGGCACTCCTTCACGTGGATAAAAAAGGCCTGCGTTTTTTCTTCGTAGCTCAAGGAGAAAGCAATCTCTCCCGTAACACTGATGTTGCCAAAGTCACCTGCTCCGCTGTAAATGCTGACCATGCTTCCCAGGGTGCTCTAAGAAAATCAGGAGAGGGAAAAAATGGGGTTGGGGTGGGGAAACCAAAAGTTTATAGTTATAGTTAACACTCCCTCCATCATTTTTACCCGCAGCCTCATTGATCAGCTGTTCACATCCGTTGTCAATTCATAAAATATTTCTATGGACTTTTCAGAGTTGCCAACCGAAAGGGAAGGGGGAGCAGTGAGGTAGCTTGCAAACCGAAACTGCATTCCATAAATGTTTTCATAGATAGTAACCAGGTGACTGAAGTTTCTGCCGCACAAAATTTTAATTGGAGAGCATGATTTATGACTCTTGATTGATGTGTCCCATTGGAGAATATGAATTACGATACACCCAGGAGATGGGGGGAAAACCAGGGTCAAGGGTGACAATGAATGATGTGTCTCAGAGTTGGTTACACCCAGGAAGTACCGGATATGTTAACTCCCAATAAATCCTTTTTAAGTTTTGGAAGTTTGGCTTGAGACTCATGATTTAATTGGGGGTAACTGCCAGAATCCTGACACCCTGCCTTTGTTCCCATCTCGGCCATTTTAAATCCACCCTTTCTTGGAGCAAAGAAACCATCTTCCAAAGCAGAAACCAAAAAGGCAATCGGGGCCCACCAAAAATTGCAGGATTGAAACTCTCATCAACCCCAACCAGCGGTCAGAGATAAGACAGAATTGGACTAAGACAATCAAGGTTTCCAGGAGTGGGGTGTGGTGGCCTAGAGGTGGAGCTGTTGCCTCACAATCAGGAGGCTGTGAGTTCAATCCTAGGTAGAGGCAGATATTTCTCTCTCTGGGCATACTGAGAATATATCTGCTGAACACAACTCCGCACTGGTGACAAAAAGGGCATCCGGCCATTAAAACACTCTTGCAAGCTCTTAAAATAAATTAAGATGATGATGAATGGGGTTTCCCAAACTTGGCAACGTTAAGATGCATGGACTTCATCTCCCAGAATTCCCCAGCCAACCATGCTGGCTGGGTAATTCTGGGAGCTGAAAGCGTTGTCTCTTAACATTTCGAAGATTGGGAAAACCTGAGCTAGAGAGTCATTAGTAGCTCACTCCTGACCTAATTCACCAACATGGGTTTCCTCCACTGAACTAAACAGGAATTCAGGAGTGCGAAGTTGCTCTCCTCTCTAGAGTCCATGACGCAATTAGTAGAGAAACTCACCAAAGATGTACCACTGCGTACGCTATTTCGGCCCGCCCTTCTCCGATGAATTTCAACTAAGCTATCTATGTCTTCTTCCTCCTCCTCCTAGGAAAAGACGTATATGCACATAGGTATCTCTGCAATAGCTGGAGGAACTCCAAGCATGCTGCAACTTTCCTTCCAACAACAAACCTTGTGGACCCAGCAAAAATCCAAGGCTACTGTCTCCACAGGATATGTGGCTTGCATCTCACACCAAACCATGGTTCACAAACAACAAAGGCTGCCCTCACAGATTTTGTTAGGTTTTCATGTGGCTTAATTTTGTTATTCAGTTATTCACCTTTGCAGCTTAGCATTAGGTATAGCTATTTAGTCACTGGAAGATTTTTAAAAAGCTAATAGTTGGGTAAACACAATCACTGCTGAGTTCTTTCATGGGATTAAGCCATGGTTTGTTCTAATTATAAATGGTTAGGCTCTAAAGACTTCCTTTGTTTTCTTTCAGAGGTATGGACTTCAGCTCCCAGAATTGCCTGACAAGAATTCCTCGATCAACGTGGTCCTTGTTAAGAATTCTAGAACTTAAACTCCCACACAACTGGAGAAAACAAATTCAAAGATCCTTTCCATACATTCTGACTTCCCAGCAAAAATGACCAGATGCTCTATCTAAGCCAGGGGTCTTCAAACTTGACAGCTTTTAAGACTTGTGGACTTCAACTCCCAGAATTCCTCCTCCAGTCATGTTAGCTCAGGAATTCTAGGAGTTGAAGTCCACAAGCCTTAAACTTGCCAAGTTTGAAGACCCTTGCTCTAAGCCAACAAACCACATGGAGGCTTCTTACAGTGTGTGAATGTAGCCCAGTACTCAGGGCACATTTTCCTCAGGAATTTCCTCACAACTTTGAAATGTCTTCTCTTTCAAAACTCACCGCTTCGACATTGAGGCCTGGGACTGACTTGCTTCTGTCCCCCAGAACTCCACTTTCACCGACTGCATCTTCTGGTCGGAGATCAATCACAGACTTTGTGTATTCTATAGAAAATAAGCTAAGATATCAGAGAAACCCTTCATTTTAGCTTCACTGAGCTAGGAAGGACATATGCTCTCTTATTTACACTGATGGTAATGCCACCCTTTCAGTACATCTTCCAGGCAAACGTTGCTCACCCATCTGCCTTTCCAGAAGATAGTTAAGAAACGAAGCTCCAACCCATCCTAACTATTTGTTTTAGGTCCTAAATATACTCTTGGTTGATTTACATGTAAAATATCTGTAATTTTTCAATTTAATGAGAACAGTGTAAATATAACCAGTGAAAAATACAGGTGATATTAAGATGAACTCACTAATAGGTATGTTGGCGCCATTTTTGTGAATCACTTACAAAAACGTTGAGAAGCCACACTGGGAAAAATTAACCCAGAGAACTGTTGATAATTGACTATTTATTAGGTTTTATAGAATTCAAGAGAAGTATTTTCTCCACCTCTATTTCTCCACAACAATTTGAGATACCATAAATTGGGCTAACAGAGAAAGATTGGCTTCTCGGCTCTCACCATTATATTGGTTATGGACTGATGATGCAATATTTATTGGTTAGCCTTTCCTCCAAAGAGTATTTGATGGCTTTCTTCAGTTCCCCAACCTAATCCCCATCAACTACTGGCTAAGAAAACTGAGAGTTGTGGGTTCAATACCTGGAGTTCATCAAGTTGGAGAAAGCTGGTTTACACAGGTCCTCCCCCCACCCACCCCAATCCAAATGTTCACTCCAAAACCCTTGAAGGTAGGACTGGATGTGGAAAAACAACTGACCTGAAACCAACAATGAAAACTGATGGCTGGGTCAGGAGCTGAACACAGACGTTGGCAGTCTAAAAGCCCAACGCTTTAACCCGCCCAACAGTCCTTTCTAGGTTACCTGACGGCCTTTGAATTCTCCTTGGATTTTTTTTGAACAAGACTTCGTTTTCATCTGCTGAAACTGCACTCTGAGTCCCCCAAAGTGCTTCCTAGGGAATAAACCAACTTGTGTCAGGTTCAAATCAACAGGAAGACTCACTGAGTTCAAAGGCTGAAGTACATAAAAATCTGATTGATGATCAAAGCTAAATTGATGCTCATTAAGGGTCAAAGGAATTCATTAGGGGAGAGGGGGCTGGACTGAGGTCTCTTGTGGGAACCCAATGACTCCAAACTGATAACATGTTTAACCCCGCCTTTCAGTCAAGCTGCTCTTCTCCTACAACTTGATGTGACAGTAGAATAAACTAGGTTATTACTATTGTTACATCGCAAATTGAAATGCAAAACGAATCTGTTGCACAGAAACACATTCAACTTTTCGCAAGTATTGCTGCAGTCTACTGATCCCAAAAACATGTGTCAAGCAACATATTCCAATATTCAGATATAGCATTTTGGAAGAAGAGATTTCTGACTTCTCCAAAATACATCCACACACACTGTCTCTCTCCACAGAAGACCACCAGAATTGCTCTTCAGACATCAGTAAACATACACTATCTGAATCGGAGTGGGGATTCTCCTTAAAGCCAACAGGAAGGGTTAGGCTGGAGACCTTGGACGCCGGTGGGATGAGAGTGTTCATCTTCTCTTGTCGAGGGCTGCAAAAATAACAAAAAAACAAAGATCACCAGGTGAAATGATCCAACCAAGTCCCTAGCTTCCGGGGGGGGGGGGGGGGAGCAGATGTTTCCAGCAGAACATCAGGTTACTGCCCTCATTCTATCTTGGACATGAAGAAATCTACTTTTGTTTGCTTGCCATGATTTGTCTCCTGCTTCCCCAACATAATATGATCCCAAGACATTCATTAGAAGCAATACCAGACATGAAGATGCAAGATCAAAAAGTTAACAACACAACAGGGAAGCAACAGGACTTTAAAAAGTAACTACTTGAGGACATACAGAGAAGAAAATCACTAACTCTTCCTTTTCAGCTAACAAAGCTGACAAAGAGGCTGAGATTTGCTTAAATTTGCATAATTAAAGCATCATGTTGTTAAAGCATGACACATTTAATTTAGTCACATATGGCTATTATTTGCAGCACACACTAATCAATGTTTTATTTGTGGTTGATCTCATGGACAGTCCAGTAAACTCATCCATCGTTTTCAATACGAAATCATGGCTTCCAAAGTCATTTGATGGGATCAAATAATATTTTAGGTCTTCAGGATTTGCAAATTTCCAAGATGCTAAGGCACAAGCAAATCATACAATGGTTTAATGTAGTGTGTGAATCCAACTACAGTGCAATTATCTTCATACAAAGCTATGACAAGGGTCTTCAAACTTGATAGCTTTGAGGTGGTATTCAGCAGGTTCTGACTAATTCTGGACAACCAGTAGCAGAAATTTTGAGTAGTTCAGAGAACCAGCAAGATTTTACAGTATCCTTCCCCTGCCACGCCCACCAAGCCATGCCCACAGAACCGGTAGTAAAAAAAAATTGAATCCCACCACTGTTTAAGACTTGTGAACTTCAACTCCCAGGATTCCTCCACCAGTCATGTTAGTTCAGGAATTCTGGGAGTTGAAGTCCACAAGTCTCTTAAACTTTGAAGACCCTTGACTTACAGAATAAAGCACAAAGTTAAGGGTTTACACAATATCTCAAACAACAAGCCCAGATTGCAATCACACTGGCTGAAACTACCAGTAATTGCACTAGTTTATCTTAGTGGTTGGTATGAACACAGGTCTTTCTGTGTCAGGAGACAATTATGAGTACGACTGTCTGCCTGTCTGTCCCACGCCTTTGCTAATCGAATCTTCCTTGTACCCCTCAAAAGATTTAACTGACAAGATCTTGGAGGGCTTTCTGACCTAGATCGAGTAGAAGCGGGACCGGAGGCTGGGCGCAAGCCATCCAAACTCATATTCTCAGTTGATTCTGTGTCACTTTTTGGATCCCGTAGCTCAGAGGAATCAGAGATCAAGCTGGAAGAGAACAACCTAGTTAGATCAGCAGCAAAAAAAGAATCCAGGTCATCATGAATTAAGTCCACAAACTCTGTGCAACTTTATCAGTCAGGGAGCAGAGAACCTATGTTGCTGAGCTACCCATCCCAGATCTCTTCCTATTAGCTGAGATGGCTGGAAGTGGTCCTTTAACCACATCTGGAGAGAACTAGGTTGGAGATGGCTGACTGGTAAAATCCTTGATTTTGTTCTGACATCACAAGTTTGATGACGTACAAGAGTAGCCATCTACTTGTGGTCTTCCCCATTGTCCCTAGGGGGCTGGACTAGAAGACCTCCAAGGTCCCTTCCAACTTCATTATTCTGGAGAAATATTTCTACAATACGATTTTCCAGCTAGCACTTGTTATGCAATCCATTCCTTTTTTATTTGTCAAACAGTACCAAGTTGATAGACTTGGATGAATGTCCAAACTTTTTGCTGTGGCTCCTCCAATTCCATCCAAAAACTCTTTATATTCATTAAATCTTGACAATTGGAGATGTGGGTTTTCTGAAAAACTATCAATCAAAAAAGTACAATTCAGATTCCCACCATTACTCCTGGTTCTGAAGATACTTTTCTGCAGCCACAGCTTATGTTGAGGTTTTGATTTAAGAGCTAGCCAGTCAATGTAAGGCTGATACAATATAAGACTGATGCAATAAGAATGAATCAGCATAGCATGAATATTGCCCTTTTAAGATGAAGAATGGGTCCACACAGTTTTACCTCTTTAAGAGATGTTTATATAAAGGCAGCCATTAAGAGGTCATGTTTTTCTCTCCTTGTGTCCTGTATCCATTGCAGAGTTCTCCATAGTTAAGATTGACTGCTTGTAAGGTATTTGCCAACCATGTATATTTCTGTATATGTCTTGTATATAAACCACTGTTAAATGTTTAAGTGTGCTACGTTTTGCTCCTGAGTTGTCACGCTTCAAACGCTCTGGCAGCTTAGCTCTATGAATAACTAGCAGATGGGCTGGCAGTGGCACAGACCTGCTGAAATCTTTATTTTATGCGTTTGGAGCATGGGTGCAAGAAACAATGGATCTCACTACAGCCCTGAGGCAGGGAGGAAGAATCACCTGTGTTCCTTGCGTTGCTGCAGGGGACTTTTCGGGAGCACTTCAGAATTATTTTTGGGATCCTTGCGTTGAGCTTTCTGAAGAAGCACTTGACTTGTCGTCTCTCTTTTGCCAGCTAAATGACCAGAGGAAAAGAAATGTCAACATACAGCACAGACACCACACCAAATAAGTCTTTATTTAAATACTAGCTAGATATCTGTGCTTTGCTATGAAACTATGTGGTTGGGCTTAGTTTTTGGGGAGGAAAATAAGAGGAAAAAAATTCTGCCTCTGCTCACCAGAATCCATCAGTATTCATCTGTATACCTTTCACTTCAAATGGAGTCGAGGGTCTTTCTTTCCTAAGTGTCCAAGCTGGGACAAGCCTGACAGTGCTGAATAAAGCAAAATTGGCTGGCTTCCCACACAGCACCTTAAATAAGTCCTTCTTTAAATGTGGGGTGCTGAGTAAGCCAAAATTGGCTGGGCTTCCACATTGCACTAAGCCTCTAATCCCAGTTTCCAAACTGTAATAGACTATGTTACGAAGCCAACCACGAACAAACCATGTCTGACTCTATCCACAGAGGATGCAACACTCCGAACTTCCCCACAATTTGAACACAACTGTGTTATGGAAATAAGGAAGCTAATACCAGTTCCCCCATTTTTACACCCTCTGCATTCGGCAACATTGTAAGGTTACACACCCACAGCCCCGCTTACATCATGTTAAGCTATGGTTTGTTTCATTATAGGTTACTGAATGAATTATGCTGGTCTTCCCATTTCTGGAAACCCAATCAAAGCAAAGCTTCCCTTGAGGAATCAACCCAAAGCAATCATATTGGGCACCTGGTTTAGACCTTTGAACTTGCAGGTTTTAAGTTGCTCAGATTCCTCCCCAAGATGGCGGTGAAAGGATGGAATGGGACAACTTGCCACAGCCAACTCACTACAGGACAATTCTCTGTGAGACAATTCAATAATTCAAGTGTTTAAAATAATTTAAAATTTGTTTTATTTTTTGCTATTCACATTTTATTTTGTCCCTCCATTTGCATCCTTTCTTTAATGATTGTATCCCACCATTTCTTTGATATTAATGTAACTCTTATCCCACACCAAGTTGGCTGTGCCGAGTTGTCCCAGACCCGTGATGGCAAACCTGTGACACACAGAGCTATTGTGTGGGCACGCAAGCCCCAGCCAAACTTACCTGCATTGCGCATGCACGGGCCCGTTTCCAGAAATACCGGAAGTGATGAAACAGGCCTGGTTTTTTGACCTCCAAAGGATGCAGAGGCTTCCCTCGAGCCTCTGGGAGGCTAGAAATCAGCTGGGAGGCATACACATGCACAGTGCAGGTAAGGGGACAGTGGTGGTGGGGGAAATCGTGCATTGCCTTCCGGGTGCTGGCCCGCGAGCGCACACACGAGAACAATTTTCAGCACAGGATCCCCAAAAGGTTAGCCACCACTGTCCTAGAACCACATAAGTAGGCCATCCATGATGTGAGTAAGGAAAAAGAGTTGGCCTAACCTGGGCAGATTCTAATTGGATCAAAATGATAATTGCGAGATAAGAAACCAGACTAATATCAACACCAGCGTTTCTCGAACTTGCTCGTCTTAAGATGTCTGGATTCCGGCTGGGAAATTTGGGAAGTTGAAGTCCATGTAGCTTAAAAGTTGCCAACGGTTGGGAAACCCTGGTCTAGACAGTAAATGCTGCAAGACCAGGCTGCCTTCAGATGGAATCCAGTTGATTCCATCTGAAGGCTCTATTTGGAAAATATCTCTATATTTCCATCCTGGTCTCTATTTGGAAAATATCTCGGGACATTGAAGGAATGGACAGGGAGAAATTATAACTACTTAGCCTTGGAAATGACCGAACGTTTGTTCTAATTAAAAACCAGAGATAGAAGTTGCCTTGCAACAAAGATGCCCCACCCTGTGGTTTGCGCCGAAGAGACATCCGGATGATGTCACTGCCCAGACGAGGAGTAAAGCGATGCATCCTTTGGTCATAGAACCAATCTCCAGTGGCTTTCTTCAGCTCCCTGCAGGTGGGAAAGCAGGGAAGAGAACAGCAATCACTTCTGAGAACATGAATCTGCACCCCCATCCCAAAGTCCATTTGGTTACAAGGTCCCTTCCAACTCTGATTATCTGTTTATGTGTTAAGTACAACTGCGCATTAGGTGAAATGAACCATGCTGGATGGGGAATTCTGGGAGTTGGAGTCCACACATCTTAACATTGGTCATGGTTGGATAGTCCCAGTTGTGTACAGAATCCCAAGGTATATATAACCTGTTGTGGCCTGTTGGCCGCCAGCCCCTCCAACAGCAAATCAGAGGAGGAGAAGGTATGGGAGTCACAGGGTCAGCATCAGGGCAACTTGAGAGCTCCAAGTGAGAAGAGGGAATGGAGTTGTCAGAGAGAGAGAGGAAGAGGCAGAGCTTGGGCTGTCCATCTTATGCTAATCACCTGAGAACTCTTGCCCATCTAGCCATGTTCCATGGGAAGGCATCTTCCAGATAAGTGGACTTCATCTCCCAGACTTCCAAAGCCAACATGGCCACAACTGAACATTCTGGGAATTGAAGTCCACTCCTCTGAAATTTGCCAACGCTTATTTAGCCCAGAGCCTCAAGGTGATTAAGTGCTACCATATCCCTCAAACTGGGATTCGGTCTTGGAGCACATGTTCTTCCCCTGAGTCTTGTCTTCTTGTGGTGACCTATCAGTCACTGGCCCCTCCAGAGAGAGAGAGAGAGAAGCCCTCAGATGGAAAGTCAGCGGCCTCCAGGTCTGGAAGAGGAACAGCTGGGTCCAGTGCCAAATACACAGAAGTTCAGAAGGCAGAGAGGAGAGGAGAGCAGTGGAAATCTATGGGCCAGTCCTTCGGAAGGAAGACCCACTGCTGCTAGCGAGACCCCACCCTAGCTCTGGGGATAAAAGGCAGGTGGCAGAGATAAATAAGACTTGTTAGCTTGCAGTGAGAAACTTGTTGCCAGCGCTGCTGGCGCGCCTAATAAATTAACCATTGCTTCAATTACAGAGGTTTTGTCATGTTTGGGGAGCTGGGTCAAGAATACAACCCCAGTCGCAATAGCAAAGCAGGGGAGCAGACTTACGCCTCCTTGGCACAAACTTTGCAGCGCCAACAGCTGTCGACGTCGTAGGAGCGGCAGTCGCGACAAACCAGGTGATTGCAATCCTGGCAGATGTTGGCTTTGGGGTTGACCCGGCCCAAGCTCTGCTGGCAACGAGCGCAGGTCCGCTCGCTGTACCGCTGGCTGCCCCTCTTGGCCCCTTTCCTCCGGATCTCCAGCAGCTCATTCTTCAGACGCCTATTGGGAGGAAGGGCAGAAAGGGAAAAGAAGAGAGAAAAGGGTTGGTCTCCTACGGGCACCAGGTGTGGCTCCTCATATGGCTCATCTGATTTGAGACCCAGACATTGGTTGATTCAGCTTGAGTAGAAAGAAGAGCCTCAAGGATTGCATGGGGCTTAGAAGAAGAGGATAATCAGGTTGTCATGCCCCAGTCAGAGTGTGAATCTGAGGAGGAAGACCAACAGCTAACAGAGAGTGGGAGTGTGACTCTGCTTGCTGTGGAAGAAACTGGGGAAGGGCGAAGTCCAGCTGGGCAGAGCAGGGGAGAGGTAGAACAAGAGAGACGGAGTTTAGAGGAAGACCCAGGCCCACCCCCTCTTCATCCTAGGGTATGGAGGGAGAAACAGAGAGCAACATGAACTGCATGGCTTAATGGGGGAGGAAAGGGCCCTGATTCCTGTCATTAGCTATACCTGGGAATGAGAGTTTACAAGAGATGCAAGCTGAGTGCGGCAGCTGCTGAGAACAAACATGAGTTTATCTTGCTTTGCTTATCTGCGTTCCTGGCGTCTTCCCAACCATGTTGAGTTATTGCCATGACTTCACATCTGGAATTCTTGCTCCTGCCCTTTGGACTAATTACTGCTGGACTAATTACTTCATCTTGCCTTGATTGGACTTATAGTTACTGTTTTTGTTGACCATGTTTTGGACTTGATTCTCTGCATCCTGGGAGTGTTTTTCTCCAGCCAGAAGGTAACCAAGACATTGAGGGCAAAGTTGGAGCTGATAAAGGAACTCCTACTGATTATCTGACTGTGTTGCCTTTGTGCCACGCCCTTTGGGTCATCACACAGGTCTTTGGACTGGACCACTTGGCTTACCAAAGAGTCAAGCTGTTCTGAAGAACAAAAGTAGGGCAGATCTTCTACAGGAGAGGTTCCTGCCCCCAAGGACCATCTGCTTTCCTCTCAGTGTCCTCAACTGGGGATGGCAACACATCTCAGGGGGTCCTCTTTCCCCCCCTTATCAACACTGGGTGATGATCCCATGTGAGCCAACTCCTCACCTAATTCGCCTCTCTTCCACTTTCCGCAGTTCCTCATCTCGTTGGAGAACCCGAATGATGAAGTCCCTCTCCACTTCCGAGAGAAATGACAAGTCTATCGCCTCCATTGTCAATCACTGGAAATCCACTCCTTTCTCTTGCTTTCGGGGCTTGACCCCCCAAATCTAGAAAATATATACATTTAAAAATGTATGAATATTACCAAGAAAAAAGTACAATGTTTTTTGTTGATCAGAAGCATATGTTTATATGTTTTATGTTTATTTATTATGTATTTGTATATATAGATTTTGTCTGCAACGTAAGGTTGTATTCGATGTATTGTACATAGTGTTTTTCTTTTTTAATCTTTGATAAAGTTTTCTACAAAAAAACCGCATGAATAGCAATAGCACCTAGACTTATATACTGCTTCATAGCACTTTGCAACCTTCTCTAAGCGGTTTACAGAGTCAGCATATTGCCCCCAACAATCTGGGTCCTCATTTTACATCGGATGGATGGAAGGCTGAGTCATCCTTGAGCTGGGATGGATGAGGAGGGGAGAGGAAGAAAGGATGATAGCCATAGCACTTAGGTTTATATACCGCTTTACAGTGCTTTATACTCCTCTGTAAGTGGTTTACAGAATCAGCCTATTGCTCCCAACAATCTGGGTCCTCATTTTATCGACCTTGGAAGGATGGAAGGCTGAGTCAACTTTGAGCTGATGGGACTCAAACTGCTGGCAGTTGGCAAAGTTCACTTGCAATACTATATTCTTAGCACTGGGAAGGAAGGAAGGAAGGTAGCCATTGCACTTAGACTTACAGAAGTGACAGTTGCTCTTTAAAAATTATGATTTACATTGAGTTAAGTCAAGCCTTTTTACTCTTGATTTCAACCAAGCTTTAAATCATAATTTTTAAAGAGCACTGTCATGACTCTGCTGTGAAGTTGTGTGAATGCATCAACGCAGTGCACATTATCTCAGCTTGCAGAGAGCTTGGATTCATTGAGTGAGTTGACCAAAAATGTAAATATTGCAGAATGTACAGCGTCATGCTACATAACTAAGCTCCATTTCACACTGAATAAACGACATTATGAATGTATCTTAAATAGAAAACTATCCTTAGGCAGGTTTTTATTCCAAAAGCATTTTATTGAAATAAATTTGATAAAAGTAAAAAAAAAAAAATCTGATTTATTTTTTTTAAAAAATCCAATATTTTTGATTTTTTTAAAAAAACCATTGATTTTTTACCCACCCTGCAATAGGCTACATGCCTGCCAGCCATGATGCAATTTTTTTTCCATCTCTTCTCTAAGGAGATACCTACTTTTCTATGGCTGCTACTCCTGCTGTCTCCCTCATCGGGCATTTTGAGGGATTTAAAAGGCTGTCCACCGCCTATTTCAATAAATCTTTTCCTTCCCTTTTGTCACGCCCATCTTTTCTTTCTCCAAAGCCACTTTTTCAGTTACATCACCATTGTGACTGAGATTGTTATGAGCCAATAGGATTCAAAGTGTGGAAACAAGGAAACTTCCTTCCGAGGACATTCAAATGTAGGACAGATTGTATTATTTGCTGGGGGGGGGGGGGGGGGAGAGAATAAGTCCAAGGGATATGGAGGACAAAATTTTAAAACTAGAGAATCCGGTTCTGCCAGATAACAGCTCGAGTATAAATAGCTATTTTAAAGAAGAAGAAAAACTTGGGAGCCTCAGAATTCGAAACTAGTAAAATATTCGTGCCCTGGACTGACTTGATAGCTGATAATAGGGCACAGGAAAGATTGGAACATTATGAAATTAAGTATAATAACTATTCATGCAGTAATATATATAGATCCAGAGAAGTGACCAAGTCAAAGGAAGGTTCTTCTCCAGCCCTATGAACTTGATTCTGATAATTTCAAGCCAAAAACAGACAAACCACATCAGCAAAGACTTCAAGCTCAGCCACCACATTCGGTCAAGCACGGTGTGTGGCTCACCGTGTAATGTGTGAACCCAGCTATGGCAGACTAAAAATGGGTCTGTTCCAAGCAGACTGATAAGATTTGTAGCTCAGCACTGATTTGTAGCTCAACACTGCTCTCAGAGCCTAGTTGTTTTCTTGCCAATATTTGCATGACCCAACTTTATAGCATCAGCAGTGCTAGAAGGGAACAGTGTTTTTGGAGAGGAGGAGAAGGAGGAGGGGGGAAGAAGGAGGAGGAGGAGGAGGAGGAGGAGGAGGAGGAGGAGGAGGAGGAGGCCTGCGGGCTCCTTGGTGCTCTTTGAGCTTGTAGACATTTCATTACCCAACTAGGTAACATCATCAGTGTTAGAAGGGAATGTGATTTGTGAGAGGAGGAGGAGATGGAGGAGGACTGTGGGCCCTTGGTTGATTTCTTGCAGATGTTTTATTATCCAAACTAGGTAACATCATCAATGCTAGAAGGGAATGTGGTTTGTGAAAGGAGGAGGAGAAGGAGGAAGAGGAGGAGAAGGCCGGTGACCTCCTCGGTGCTCTTTGTAGACATTTCATTACCCAACTAGGAAACATCATCAGTGTTAGAAGGGAATGTGGTTTGCGAGAGGAGGAGGAGAAGGACTGTAGGTCCTTGGTTGCTTTCTTGCAGATGTTTCATTATCCAAACTAGCTAACATGACCAGATAAGTCTAGTGTTAGCACTGATGATGTTATCTAGTTGGGGTTATGAAATATCTGCAAGAAAAAGAACTAAGCTCTAAGAGGACCAAGGACCTCCTCAGTCTCTCCACCAAAGAGAGTCTCCACCAGACTTTCCACCAAAGTCTTCCAAGCATTCTTTACTCAACCAACCTTTTGTTTTCTGACAATCAGATGCCAAGAAAATGCCCCTAGAAAAAAGAAATCCAGTTTATCCACATCCTTTTTTTTGTGTCTTCAACCCAGCATTCCATTTCAACTGCCAAGCCACCCGACTTCAATGAGCCAGCTTCGGGCACAACTCCTCAGAGCCTGGCAGTTAGAAGGAGCATTATGTGCTGGCAGAGAAGCCAAATGCCCAGACTCGTTGGAACAGTTTCCAAAGAGATAACAAGCGGTCCAAATACAAATCAGGGACCCTGCCCACCTCAACCCCCAAGTCGCTAAGAAGTGGGAAAAATGAGGTTTAACCAGCTAAGAGAATATTTTTGTTTCTATCAGAGTTTCTCAGCCTTCTCCAGTTGCAACTTCACAAAATTGTATGTAAGACCATAACTGGAGCGGGAGGGAAGGCCAAAGATTTAGCATTTGGATGCCTTGCAAGGACTTAAAAGTTCATAAAGCACAGTCAGGCTTCAAATGAACTTCAAATGAGCCAGTTAACCTTGATTCCAAGGGGGGATTCAAAAATCCCAGCAACTGGTTCGCTGCCCAGTTGCTGGGTGGGTGTGGCCATGGTGGATGTGGCCTACTGGAACTTCTGGGAAGGCTGTTTTTCACCTTCCCCAGAGTCCGGAGGCTTCCCTTGGGCCTCTGGGAGGGTGAAAATGGCCTTCCCCAGGCCCTGGAGACCCTCCAGAAGCCAGAAACAGGCCCGTTTCCAGACTTCTGGAAGGCACATTTTCCCTCCTCCTACAGCTTCCATGCTTGGAATTACCTGCATCAAAAATGGGCCACGTGGAAACTCCTGGGAAGGGAGGGGTGGGTGGGTGGGTGAGGCCAGCCCGTTGGTTCAAATACTGGTTCAGCGAACCAGATGCAAATTTAACCTCCAGTTCGCCCAAACCGGTCCAAACCCGTAGAATCCCATCCCTGCCCAATTCCCTATGAAAGTTGCATTTAGGTGTTCAAAATGACATCAGGGTGACTGCTGACATTTTACTTTCCAAAACGAAGATGAAGATTGATGGGAAACAGCCCATGGTCGCCCCACATTTGAGAGAAAGCTCTCCAAGGGAAGAATGATATGGGGTCTGGGGTTAATTATAAGGGTCCAAAACAGTGGTGCGGTGGCCTAGAGGTGGATCTCTTGCCTCACAATCAGGAGGCTATGAGTTCAATCCTAGGTAGAGGCAGGTATTTCTCTGTCTCTGGGCACACTGAGAATATATCTGCTGAACAGAACTCCACATTGGCAACAGGAAGGGCATCCGGCCAGTAAACACTCAGCTCCATTCGGTTGCCCAGACTCCACCCGGCAAGGTGGAAATGATGAATTATAAGGGTCTGAAAGGATTTCAAGCACCCTTTCCAAATGTTCAATGTACTTGCTCTACGTTCAACATCAGCAAATTCATGCTTAAAACGGGTTTTTCCACATGGTTTGTTTGTTTGTTTTTTGCACTTGCAATGGCTCGAAATTAAATATTTTGCACTACACTCAGTTCTAAGGTTTTTTAATTTAATCATTCCCAATCTCTCTTGTAACCCATGATAACATTTTATTCCCACCCGACAACGAGATGGATTATTGACTTAAACTTAGATAGCCCCACTCCTAATCCAACTTCTGAACCACTGCATCCCACGCCATGTCACCAATGTTCAAATTTATTTCTCCTGTTTTAGAGTGTCTCTAGAAGCAAAAAGAGTGCTAGGGAACCAGGTCAGAAGCTTGTTTAATTCAGTAACCTGTTCCCCACAGTTGCACTCCAAGATGGCTTGATATGGCTCACATCTCCTACGTCTGTGTTGTTTCCCCTATTGTGGTTCGTTCTGCATGGATATGTGTAAAATCATTACAACAAGTAGACACTGATAGTCTTATCACATCTCTTTAAAATGGTCAAAAATAGTAGTCACCCCACATTTCCACCAGTAGCACATAAGTCTTCCTGCTAAGGAAGTCATGCCACATCGACAACGCCGAGCCAGGCCGACAACCAACAACAGCAGTTCCAGTGGGATAAGACCAAAGTCACTGGCCACGCCAAAACTTGTCATGCACACGAATTCATCGAAGCCTGGCACTCTACAAATTGATCCATTAATAAATGAATGGGCTTAGAACCAGTGTATGAACCTATAAGGAATTGGACCATCCAAATGTCCGATCAATGACAAAACTGGCCACCTCTCCAGTTAAATTTCATGCCATGTGAACAGTCACGTGACCCAATAACCACAACACTACACAAGACCTATATAAACGGAAGAAAGGCAGAACAAGGCTTCTTACTCCAAAATCCCACTGAAGATGTTACCTAGTTTGGTAACCAAATGTCCGGGACAATGGTGGGATTAAAAAAAAAAACCTACCAATTCTGTGGGCATGGTTTGGTGGGCATGGCAGGGGAAGGATACTGCAATATCTCCATTTTCACCCCACTCCAGGGGAAGATTACTGCAAAATCCCCATTCCCTCCCCACCCTGCTTTCCAGCTCCATTCTCCTGTGCAGGGCAACCAAAGAGGACCCAGCCACTCAGCTGGGACTCAGAAGGAAGAGAATAAATGGGGTTGGCAAGGCCAGTCAGAGGTGGTATTTGCCGGTTCTCCAAACTACTCACAATTTCCGTTACTGGTTCTCCAGAACTGGTCAGAACCTGCTGAAGACCACTCCTAGTCCAGGAGCTAAACAGCACGCTTGGAGAACAAACCCCCTTTCAAAATCCTTCCTGCTCAGTCAATGCTAGAAGATTAGCTGAACTTCTTCTCGTCAGTAGCAATATCAACACGTTTCCAAATGGGATTTCCAGACCACAATAGCAGGATTGAGACAGGAAAGCAACATGACAGTCATCAACCACAAGCAACATCCTTCCATACTGTTTACTCTATATAACAGGAACGTTCCTAAGATACCCAGAATTGGACAATAGAGCCACACAGAATGCGAATCAGAAATGCAGACTGAAATAATAAATCTGTCACAAAGCACTACCTTGGTTTTTGCAATAAACTGGCCAACACACACACACCCCGGTGCATTTTTTTCCTACATGCAAAAAACATTTGCAAAATACGAGCATTTCTACCTACCTTCACCCAAAAAATATCCTCATAATCCTCATAATTCTGCCTTGACCCTCAAATTTGAACTGAACACAAAAAGAGACAAGAAAATGTATCCAACCATTCAAGAAGCTATTTCTGAACTTGACTTCCTCTCCATCTCCAGCCCAGTGTCAGGCATACTGTACAGTGTTTATCTTTGACATACACACACTTCCCAGTTCAGCTGTCCGCAGGCTTTCTCAGGAAAGGATGAATAGCACTAAAAAAATGCGCTGTTCTGACTTCTGGCAAAGACAAACAGTGCTGGAGAGTCCAGGAAAAAACGCCTCCACCTCTCTTTTTCTCCACTCTCTAAAAAGGGCCAGCACACAAAGCACAACAAAGACACATTTTCAGCTCCAAGGAACAAGTCAGTCCTGAAAGCTGGAACTACTGATTAGTCTTTGACTTACGACCACAAATATCAAATCAGGTTTATTACCGTCAAAGACCAGAGACCAAATAAAAAAACCTCAAGAAATATATCCAGTTCAAACAGTTAAGATAAAATAATGTAATGACATGTTCTAAGTGACTACTATGATATCCTGTTTGATTACTTGGAAATGAATGATAGTATAAATTAAGCTTTATAATAGCAGAATCTTGCTTGATAAAGATGATATGAATTTGTAATTACAGTCTGATAATGATTTGGCAATAATATGATACCAAGCGGATAGTAGCTCTATATAACATGAATTGTAACATAAAAAACAAGATGAAATGTCTGTTGATATTGTGCACAAAAGATATGTACCAACTGACACACTGTATAATGGAAAATGTTGTATGTTTAGTGTTTGTTTTTGTTTGTTGTTTAAAATAAAAAAAACAATTAAAAAAAGATTCTAGAATAAAGTCACAAATAACAGATACAATCTATGTTAAAATTTCAATTGGGCATCCAATCTATCAGTTATACCTGGTCTAAACTAAATTATAATATCAATCCTTAAAACTGTGTCATTAAATGCTAAAATGCAAAAGAGTAGTAGTGCAAAAGGGTTTGCTGCATTAGTTGTGTAAAATAGCTCGGATCAGGAAGTGGGCTGCTACTGGTTCGGGCGAACCACATGCTAATTTTACATCGGGCTTCCCAAACCAGGAGTTGCAAAGACTGGTTGGCTCTGCCCACCCCCCTCCCCGGAGTCTCCAGCGACACATTTTGGATCCTACATAAGTGAGGGCAAAAAAATGGGCCTCCTGGAAGTTTGGGAAGTCCAGAAATGGGACTGTTTCCGGCTTCCAGAGAGCCTCCGGAGCCCAGTGAGGCTGTTTTGGCCCTCTCGGAGGAGGCTCCAGGAAAGTCTCCAGAGCCTGGGGAGGGTGAAAGCACACACACACACACACACCTGCCCTAGTGCAGGAGGCCAACTAGGCCACGCCCATCATGGCCACGCCCACCCAGCAACCAGACAGAGAACCAGTTGCTAAATTTTTGGAAGTCCACCCCTGGCTAGGGTTGGATTAATCGGGTGTTTAATTAATCACAGGCAGGATACTTATCAATTCTTGCGAAGATTTGTTTTTTTTTAATATCTCGACAGAAAGAGATCTACGACCACAATTGAGCCCAAGATTTCTGCTGCTAAGCGAGACATTTCAAAGGTGAGCTTTGTCTCATTTTATGACCTTTCCCTCCGCAGTTGCTAAGTGAATCCCTGCCATTGTTAAAACTAGTTAACATGGTTGTTCAGTGAATCCAACTTCACCCCCATTGACTTTGTCAGAAGGTCGCAAAAGGGGATTGTGAACCCCCGCGGATGCTACAACCATCACTAAATAGGAGTCAGTTGCCAAGTGTCTGAATTTTCATCCCCTGACCATGGAGATGGCCACAACGGTCATAAGTGCGGAAAACTGGTGATGAGATGCTTTTTTTGTAACTATGAATGGTCACTAAATGAACTGTTGCAAGTCGAGGATTACTTCCAGCTAGGTTTGTCACTTTACTAGTTTGGGACACTGAAATGAGCACCGCAAGCATAAACCAGAATTGGAAGGGACCTTGGAGGTCATCTAGTCCAACCCCCTGCCCAAGCAGGAGGCCCTACACTGTTTTTGACAGATGCCAATCCAGTCTCTTCTTGAAAGTTTCCAGTGATGAAGCTCCCACAACGTCCAAAGGCAACTTCTGTTCCATGGGTTGATTGCTTCTGTCAGAAAATTCCTCCTTATTTCCAGGTTGAATCTCTCTTGGATCAGTTTCCATCCATTGTTCCTTGTCTGGCCTTCAGGTGCTTTAGAGAACAGCTTGACCCCTTTCTCCCCCTGTGGCAGTCCCACAAATATTGGAAGACTGCTATCATGTCTCCCCTGGTCCTTCTCTTCCCATCATAATAAGCGTTATCCTCAAGCCACTCACTGAATACAACAGCTAGGAGCATACACACTGTCTTAACCCACATATAAGCAAACCAATATGTAGCTAATTAAATTGTTCTGGGGCTCAAGCTTACTGGGTTTAAGGTGCTGTCCTGGAAACCAGGAGATTGTGAGTTCTAGTCCTGCCTTAGCATGAAAACCAACTGGATACCTTTGGGCCAGACTCCCAGCCCAGCCCACCTCATGGGGTTGTTGTTATGGGGAAAATAGGACTGGTGGGGGGGAGCATTATGTGTATTCACAACCTTGAGTTATTTATAAAAATAATAATAAAGGTGGGATGAAAATAAATTAAGTCTTACTTGCAGAATGTTAAACTGCAGCTCTTGAGCATGCACAAAATGCCCCTCAATTCAGAATAAGCATAAATACCTGCTTGAGGTCATCCAATACAATTTCTCCACACACCCTCACCCAACCACAGTTGACCTGACTTCATTTTTCTAAGACATGCTCCATGCACCACATAAATCATACTCTCTAAATAAATTGCTCTAATGCCCTTATACATTCCGGTTGGCATGGCCAATGTAGCCATCATGCTTCACTAATCATGATTTGTGGCTCAAGAGATCTCAGTCGCAAACTCCAAAGCAGTGTCAGAGAGAAGGCTGAAATTTAATTTCCACCTGCATATATACATGTGTATTGTTAACGGTACAATTTGTGATTGTAATGTACAGAGTTATGGTCAAATTCCTAACACTAACCCTTGTCTAAATTTTAAACCCTTGTCTAAATTCTAATCCCATATCTAAATTCTAAACTCATGTCTAATTTCTAAACCCTTGTCTAA
>BLBF01000058.1:10579975-10600475 GCA_015471245.1 Laticauda colubrina
GCCCTTCTTTTCCTCTTGTTCTTCTCTCTTCACCTCCTCCCTCCTCTTCCTCTCCTTCATTTCCTTTTTTCCTCTTGTTCTTCTTTTCCATCTCTTCTCCTCTACTTCTTTTCCCCTTTTCCTTTTCTTTCTTCTCTCGTCTTCCTGTCCTCCTTTTCCTCTTGTTCTCTCTACTTCTCCTCCTCTTCCTCTCCTCACTGTCACCAAAAGCAGGGATAACAATCATGTTTAGAGTTTCTCCAGCAATGCCTACCACACTCACTAGGAGATAAAATAGGTGGAATAAAAACTCATTTAACAAATGATTCACTTAGCAACATAAATGTTGGGCTCAGTTGTGGTTGTAAAATGAGGACTAAAAAGCAAAGGTTTCCCTTGCACATACGTGCTAGTTGTTTCTGGCTCTAGGGAGTGGTCTGAACGCTGTCTGAAGACATCTCCATGGTCATATGGCCGGCATGACTAAACACCGAAGGAGCACAGAATGCTGTTCCCTTCCCACCAAAGTGATCCCTATTTTTCTACTTGCATTTTTTACATGCTTTCGAACCACTAGCTTAGCAGAAGCTAGGACCAGTAATGGGAGTTCACTCCATTATGTGGCGCTAGGGATTCGAACCACCAAACTGTCGACTTTTCTGATCAACAAGCTCAGCGTCTTAGCCACTGGCTTCAAAGTACAGGTAGCTTTATTCTCCTCTTGCGTATATATTGTCCTGTATATATTTTATGTTTTACCTTCTGTAGACATTTAATAAAACCCCGGGGGGTGGGGAGAGAAAATGGGAGAAAAAGGAGGAAAGTGTAAGAAATTAAAAAAAATAAATAAGAGTAACTTCCAACTTTCTTCATTAGAATTACAAATAGAAATTACATTGATACTTTGCTCAAAAATCCAATTAACACAGTACTTCTATCATAATATTGCCTTTTTGCATATCAGCAACTGAAGACTTTTAATCTAACTGTACTCTAGTTCAAACCTGATGGTAACCTACAAAACAAACAAAAGGCTAGCTCATATGACTCACATGTTTTCCCTGGGCATTAGTTCTGAGCTCTGATTTTAAAAAAATGCAACAACCACAACCCTTTAAACTAAACACAGACATCACCCTAACTAGGTGTTTGCAGCTTCTATTGTTATCTCAGAGGAAGATAAACATTAGATTAAGGCTTCCCCAAAGATCAGTTTTACCATGCAATTGTCTTCCTCATTCACAAAAGGAGAGAAGGAATTAGAATCAAACAATGTTAGTTATTGCATGAACTATTCCTGCTTTCGTTCACTGAAAAACCAGGTTTGGTTGGCTTCTTGTTTATTTATCTCATTTATATGCCACTCATCTTGTGGCACAACGTCAATTAAACCACCATGGACTTGTTTTTATCTAGCTGTTGTGTGAATCCAGACATGGGAGCCAAGACTCGATGGTTTTCAGCTTAATTTCAATGCATGATTCTGGGTTCGTCAACCAATAATGGCAATAAGAAATGTTTTTCGTGTGAATGGCTGGATTTAGCTTACGTGATTTGTAATCGTTCCCATAATTCCTATGCTCTTTTGCAGACACCTTAGGGAAGAACCAGGTTCATCTATGACAGCCAAAAGTTATTCGATAGGATGGAGAACCTCCAGCAAATAGTGTAGTTTTGAAAGGATTGGCTTATAGCTTGAAGGATTGGCTTATTTTGGAGAACCCAGCAGGCATCAACTAGTTGCCCAAATCACTTCTATCACCTACTTATGTTCAGTCCCTGCCAAGATTCATTAAAGTTCTGACTGCATTCACAAAACCCTCAAAATTATGTGACACTCCCAGCCACCAAATTCAGGATTCAAAAAGCAGGAAGCAGCTCGTGAAGAAGATCCAGAATGTGCTTCTTCCAAGATCCCCTGAGTACGAGAGAAGATATTCCCCATACATTACTTGAGCGGCCGGCAATCTAGATCCAAGACGAGGTGGTCTACGTGAGGGGCGTACGATTTCACATGTTCAAGATGCAGGATTTGGGTTTTCCAAGGTTTCCTGTCCAGGTCCTGAAGCAAATCCTGGATCCGTGTCGCCGTGACTTCTGCCCAGCCCTGCCATTCCTGTTTAGCTGAAGCCGTGAATGATTGTCCAACCTTCTGGAGAACATCGTGGTCCTTCAGAGCCACGCGATCTTCTTGGACACGGGAAGTTGCTTGGGTGGGACGCTGCTTGGGTGATTGATTCTTCTCCAGTTGCTGAGATAACTTGGGTGCCTTTCCTGGAAACGCCTCCACATTTTGGTGTATGTGAAGGACCCCTCCGACATCCTTTCTCAAGACCTGGCAAGCGACTGGCCACCCTTCCTCCGACGTCGGGATCAATCCCAGGTTTACTCTGTCAGCCACATTCTGTAGTTCAACCTCCAGCCAAGGAGAGAGAGAGAGCAGAGAGAGAGCAGAGAAAACATCTTCTCAAATCAAAGCATTGATTTGTCTTCCTAGCTCACTTTCTTACTAAGAACCGCAGCGGCTCTTTGAAGTCTCAGGCAGCCAAAGTTTCAGGGTTCACTTTGAGGCCCTTTTCTACTCACCTTCCTATTATCCCCCTGGTGAATGTGGCAGCGATCCTGAACGCCGTTCAGTTGCAGGTTCCTCCTAAGGGCTTCCACAGCGTGGGGATTCCATTCACAAGCGTGGACAAAGGCAGCACCAGCATGAATTAAGTACGGCAGAGTGAAATAGCCAATCCCTGGAGAAAAGACAGGCAAAATGAGCTCCGTGTCCATGTGGTTACATTATCCTTGATTGACACCCTTCTAAGCTTTGTTTAAGCAGTGTGTGAAGAAATATTGATACTTGAACTTCCTTTTCCTGTGCAAGAACATGTATTCTATTGGCTGTTGTCAGACTCCCATGGGGCCATGTAGGGGTTACGCAGGGGTCATAGCTGGCTCTATAAGCAAAGTACAAATCCTAGGTGTTTGTCTGAGCTAAGTTTGGTTGAAGTTTCTGAGAGTGATGCAATGAAGGGGTGTTGGGCAATTCCTGTTGTGGCTGAGGGCTAATCCTGCCTTTATTCAGACCTTGCTGCAGGGAATTTCAAAATATCCTGTCGTGAATAGATTTCAGCCTGCAGTATTTGCTTTATCTATGAATAGAGCCATCTATCTCTTTATCTCTTAAGTGCTGACGTCTGCTGAGGGCTATTAAGAAAGGTGGGGGCTGCTTTCTCCCTCTGAAAAAACATTTTTCTCCATTTCTCATCCAGGGAAATAGAAACTTCTGCCTTTTTAATATTTCTCAAAATATTTCATTCTTCTAGGTAATGTGTGTGTGCTAACTTCCTACAGCAGTCTGCTGCTTCCAAGCATTCCTCTTCCTTTTGTTTGTACTGCTGAAGCACTAACAGCTCTTAATAGCTGATCCTGCGGGAAAAAGAACTGATCGGAGCAAGTACGCCATATTTGTGGCCTGCCTCCTCCCACCTATCTACCCATCCTTTGGCAGCTCCCTTCATAATTAACTCAAGGTGGAGACATTACATAATACTCCTTCCATTTTCCCCACAACAACCCTGTGAGATAGGTTGTGCGGAGAGAAAGCTTTTGTGCCTAAGGGCCAAAGTAGAACTCATTTGCCTGGTTTCCAGGCCAGTGTCTTCACCGTTCCACCAAATTTGCTTTGCATATCACGTGAATCTGCCAGCAATGGTTTCTTCTGCAAAGTAAGCATAGCTTAACAAGGTGTGTTTGAACTCAACCAACACACTTGGTCTTTAACTGATCCAAACAGCCCCATTGATTCTGCATTTCAAAGAATCCTTTCTACCCAAAGAATCCTTTCTAACAGAAACACTTTCTACCCAAACTGAGATTTCAACAGGAGAGTTTCTGCTATTATCAGGGCAGTATTTACCAGCATACAGATCCACCACTACTTCTCCTGTGCATAACATAGAGGCTATCCGTAGCTTCTCAGTAATGTTTCCAGGAGACAGCATGCACTGGGTCACATCAAAGCTGTATCTGTGGAGAAAAACAAGGATGCAGGAGACTAGATATCCACCCTAAATTTCCCAAGAGGTGTACTTATAACCTAACCTGTGTACTTGTAGCCTAAGAAAGATCTGGCATGCTGGATCTTTATTGAATGGGATTTAAATAAAAGAAAGAGGAGGAAGAGATGGAGGAAAGGGGCTCAGCTTTGCTCGTCTGTAAGGCTCATGGCCCAGATAGAAGCAAAAAACTGACAGCCTAGATTAACTAAGCAGATGTTCATCTTGGCTTGTTTTGGAAATACATCAACTTATCTTGAGATCTTTCTGTCCT
Organism: Laticauda colubrina; assembly: GCA_015471245.1. Classification (NCBI taxonomy): domain Eukaryota; kingdom Metazoa; phylum Chordata; class Lepidosauria; order Squamata; family Elapidae; genus Laticauda; species Laticauda colubrina. The sequence goes on from BLBF01000058.1 coordinate 10,584,278, forward strand.
GTCCAGCAACAGAATTCTCAAGGTGACTAACAAAAATCAGGTAACTTCATATCCAGAGTAAAACGTGGATAAAGTATGGGAAATGAAAACCTCATGAATAGGAAAAACAATGTGGCACTTTTAACAGGCTTTATCTGCTTTAAGATCTCCACTACAGGAAATCTGGCTAGTTTTCAGTCAAAATACTTAATCATGGATACTTTCTCATCTGACTTTCAAGCAGAATCTGCTTTCCTGTAATTTAAGACTATTATTCTGTATACTGCACTACTGAACACCACCAACTTTCTCGATTAAATTTGAATGTCGAGGATCTTTTGTGTATTATTCAAGTATAAATGAAGAAAAGAGTACAGAAAAACCTTTTCTCCCTTACCTGATTCCGTTGTCCACCTGTTCAACCCAACCATTCGCACCCAGCAACAGGGTCACAGCAGGAGAGCGAAACAAATCTGTCTGCACTCGCCCCCGTTTGGCTAAACGCCGGGACCCCAAAGCATCAGCAACCACCTGCCAAAGTCCTTGGCCTAGAACAGAGAGCAAAGGACATTCTATTTCACTATAATGTTGTTCAGTTACACCAAAACCAACCAGGACTCTCTTGTAACATGTTTAAGAACCGACATTTGGTATTTATTTTAGCAGTAAGTTTCTAAGAGAGATCATATCATCAAATGAATAATCTTCAGTTGGAAGTTCTTGTATTATATTTCATTGTGGTTAGTTAGATCCCATTCATGAACTAACTCTGTTTAACTTTGAGGAAATCAGCTCAGATTGACTTCTATCACCTATGTCAAGGGTCTTCAAACTTGACAGCTTTTAAAACTCCCAGAATTCCTCCTCCAGTCATGTTAGCTCAGGAATTTTGGGACTTGAAGTCCAGAAGTCTTAAAGCTACCCTTGACCTATGTGGATATTGTTAAGCCTGGGTTCCCCAACCAGGGTTAGGTAGACAAGCTAAACAGAATGTGCAGCGTTAGTCAGATAGGCACACAGATAAATGAGTGAGCTAAGCTTGTATGTTTATTAACATACAGTAAAAATAACAGATACGCTTGTGCTATCAAGAATATATTTTATTCCAGTATAAGTTTATGGCATAGTCAAATAACAGTCCAATATTCATTTACCATGTAGTCAGTCCATTCAGGGATATTCAGTTAGCAAAGTCCATGTAGAATATCCTATGTCAGTTCACTTACAGATCAGTCCTTTGTTGTCTCTCCCGTTCGAGCTATGCAGTCTTGATTCCAAGCAGTAATCAGGGATCATCAAAGCCAGAGAGAGAGAGAGAGCAAGCCGTAGTCTTGCTACTTTTATATTATTTTCATAGCCACTCCTTTAATTGCTATTTCACAGTTAAAGCTGTATACACTCTAACATACACTAACTATGATTCATAGTTATTATTTCACCTAAACCAGTTAGGGTAAACAATGTTATCCCTAACAGATATTATTTGCTTTGTCCTGACTTTACTGAATATATATTCAGCTATAATGTGGTTTGTTGAGCATTAGTTTAACGTGTGATAAGAATTCAACCTCTGTGGATTATTCAACAAGCCAATGTTGAATAAACCATGGCTTAAAGCAATTATTAAGCACAGTCATTATAATTCAGCTCAAGTGTACACAATTGCATGAGCCATAGTGGCACAGTGGTTAGAGTGCAGTACTGCAGGCTACTTCTGCTGACCACTGACTGCCTGCAATTTTGCAGTTCAAATCTCACCAGGCTCAAGGTTGACTCTTAGCCTTCCACCCTTCCGACATGGGTAAAATGAGGACCCAGATTGTTGGGGACAAGAAGCTGACTCTGTAAAACTGCGTAGAAAGGGCTCTAAAGCACTGTAAAGCTGTAAATATAAGTCCAAGTGCTATTGCTGTTGCAGGCATCTTCTTCTCTTGTTGCCCCTTGTCTCCATCTCGTTCTTTTATTTAAATCTCATGCAATAAAGATCCAGCATGCCAGATCGTGAAATCCTGAGCACCAAGTCAGTACTATGTAAATAACAAATATTTACCTTAACAAGGGAATTAGTATTTATGAGAGAAAAAAACTGCCTCTGTTCAAATTAATTGAACTGCATTCTATCTATTTTAAACTTGTACTTCCCCACAGTTTCTTTCTGCAAAGGTATCTATCTTAGATTAGGAATGAACGTTTGCTTTTGCTGAACAGTGATTCCCCCACTGTAAGATTATATTTACTATTTATCTATTTGTTCAATTGACTAGATTTCTATAGCCACCCAATTCAGTAAATGATTCTTTACCAAATTCTCTCCACTGCTTTGCTCTAAAGCAGTCTTCACTTAGAAGAACAAGGTCCCCATGCCTCTGCCAGGACCGTGGCAGATCTTTCTCCAACACTTCTGACCACGTAGCCCCATGGATTGACATGAGGTGCTGTAGCTCACTGTGCAGTTTCTGAACAGGTGAACGTACCATAACTGCTTTCGAAGGAATAGGATTCTAAGAAAGAAAAAGAAATGGGTCAGTTTCCTTGGTGAAACACAGAGCTTCTGTTTCAAATCCTTTCTAAACTTCTTAGCTTTATAGCAATAGCACATAGGGACCTTGTACATCATCTAGTTCAACCTCCAGCTCAAGCAGGAGACCCTATACCATTTCTGACAGGTGGCAGTCCAGTCTCTTCTTGAAAGTTTCCACTGATGAAGCTCCCACAACTTCCAAAGGTAACTTCTGTTCCATTGATTGTTCTGTCAGAAAATCTCTCCTCGCTTCCAGGTTGAATCTCTCCTTGTTCAGTTTCCATCCATTATTCCTTGTCTGGCCTTCAGGTGCTTTGGAAAACAGGTTGGCCCTCTCCTCTCAGTGATAGCCCCTCAAATATTGGAACACTGCTGTCATGTCATCCCTGGTCTTTCTCTTGACTAGCCATGCCCAGTTCCTGCAATTGTTCTTCATGTGTTTTAGTCTATTGGATACTTGTGACGAAAGGTTCAAAAGGCAGAATACTTTGAATGTTTTAATCAAAATCCCAGTGGTTCCCAAAGCATTACCTTACACAAAACCAGCCCTTCTGTGACATCAGAACCGTTAAGACAGTGGCAGCACTAGTTGCAATCCAAACCCACGGCTACATCAAAGAAGCTCAACCAGTGGTCTGAATTTTGATCACATGGCCATGGGGATGCTGCAACAGTCATAAGTGTGAAAAACAGTCATAAGTCACTTTTTTCAGTGCCATTTTACCTTGGAACAGTCATTAAATGAACTGTTTTAATTCAAGGACTACTTGCATTTATTTCCACCCTCAGAGATAAGTCAGGAATTAGGCAAAAAAACTTGACTTCTTCGCAACAGCTTGACTTACATATATCCATGTCAGAGTGCAGGCCTTTCCATGTGGTATGCTCTCCTTTAGCTGTTGTAGGTGCTGCGCTGTGAAGTTTTGGTCAAGTATAGGCAACGCTGTGGTCCCATCAGGAAGTTTCTGCACTCGATAAAGAGAGTTCAAAATCCCTTCTTTCTTCAAGAGTTTTCTGTAATATCAACCAATTCATGAGGATCCCTGAAGAAAATTATTGCTAGGGCTACAGAGAAGGCCCAAAATAGAATGCAAGACTGTTTTTTTAAAGGCTGATACCACATTAAGTCAACAATAAAGTGAAAATGGATCTGGCTTCATCAACTTGAACCAAGTGGCCAGCCTGAGAAATCATCAGGACTTCACAAGGAAACTCTTCATGGCACAGTTACAAAACAGGAAAGCCAGGAGGGATGGACAGAGATATAGAGATAAGCGGATGATTAGACAGGTAGGTAGATGAAAGACAGACAAACAGATATAATTAGATAAGACAGGTGATAGAGATCTATAGAGATAGATAGACAGACAGACAGATAGATTCGGGGTGCAGATGGAAATGAACCGGTTTTAAAGAAAGAAGACCTTCCCGCAAACAAAGTCCTTGCGTCCCTTCCTAGAAATCCGCCCTCCACACCTGAAAAGCTGAGTAAACTGGGCCTCGGTAACGAGAGCCGCGGTGCCGCCAGAGGACGAAGCACCGACCTCCATCTTCAGCCATCGACACCGAAGAGAAGCGGCATCGGCGCGGAAGCGGAACTCAAGTGTGAGCGCCAGGGCTTCCGGGGGGAAGGAGAAAAGGGTGGGTTCCACCACGAAAATGAAGGTGGTGGCGGCGCGTTTCGGCGACGGACCGGAAGTCGGCGGCTGCGGGGAGAGCCGCGGTGGGGAAGATGGCGGGCTTGTCGGTGCGGGACCCGGCGGTGGATCGGTCTCTGCGCTCCGTGTTCGGTGAGCTGCTGCGCCCCATCAGCCTCCCTCTCGCCCCAGGGAGCTCTCGACGCCGCCTCGGCCCGGCCGTGCCTGGTCAAGGGGGAGTACAAGCCTTCATCACCGCCCGCCCCCCTCCCACCGGGCTGTCTGGTTGAGGAGATATCGCCCCCTCCTCCGTGGGGTCCTGGATTCCCTGGCTAATTTTGGGTAGGGGGGGTGCGTGGCTCATTGTAGGTGCTAAAACTCCAGTTCCCATCATTCCCAGCCATCACCCTTTGAAACGTGTTGCACAGCCTTTTTGGAAATGCATGCAGCTTTCAGATCTCTTCTTAAAATTGAGCTCGTGTATCTATATTTTTAAACCAACATTTATTTATTTATTCTATTTAATTTGTGTGAAGTGTGTGTGTAAGAATAGAATTAGAATTGGAAGAGGAGAGAAAATAGACTAGAATGGAATAGAATTCTTTATTGGTTTAGTGTGATTGGACGCACAAAGAATTTGTCTTGGTGCAAATGCTCTCAGTATACATAAAAGAAAAGACACTCGTCAAGAGTCAAGAATCATCAGGTACAACACTTAATAGTCCATAGAATAGAAGGATATAGGAATAAAATTTAAATAGAATGGAATGGAATAGAATTCTTTTATTGGCCAAGTGTGATTGGACACACAAGGAATTTGTCTTGCTGCAAATGCTCTCAGTGTACATAAAAAGAAAGATACATTCATCAAGAGTCAAGAATCATAAGGTACAACACTTAATAATAGTCATAGGGTATGATAAACAATCAAATCATACTAGGAAACAGTCAATAAAAATCATTGGGATACAAGCAATGAGGTTACAGTCTTACAGTCATAAATGAGAAGAGATGGGTGAAAGGAAGGATGAGAAGATTAATAGTGATAGTAATGCAGACTTAGTAAATAGTTGGACAGTGTTGAGGGAATTATTTGTTTAGCAGCTTTCAGAAAAAAACTGTCCTTGTGTCTAGCTGTTCTGGTGTGCAGTGCTCTATAGGTCATTTTGAGGGAAGGAGTTGAAACAGTTTTTGTCCAGGATGTGAAGGGTCCATAAATATTTTCACAGCCCTCTTTTTGACTCATGCAGTATACAGGTCCTTGATTGAAGGCAGGTGGGTAGCAGTTGTTGTTTTTTCTGCGGTCCTAATTACTCTTTGAAGTCTGTGTCTGTCTTGTTGGGTTATAGAGGTGCAGATGACAGATGATCATTCCTTTGTAGAACTGTATTAGTGGCTTCTTGGGAAGTTTGAGCTTTCTGAGTTGGCGCAGAAAGAACATTCTTTGTTGTGCTTTTTTGATGATGTTTTTGATGTTAGGTATCCATTTTAGGTCTTGAGATATGATAGAACCTAAAAATTTAAAGATCTCTACTGTTGATACTGTATTGTCTAGTACTGTAAGAGGTGGTAGTATGGGAGGGTTTCTCCTAAAGTCTACCACCATTTCTACTGTTTTGAGTGTGCTCAGTTCCAGACTGTTCTGGTCACACCATGAGGCAAGTTGTATACACACATACACACACACACACGCACGCACACACACACACATACATATATGTGTGTGTGTGTGTTTTTAAGCTTTCGCGGGTACTTACATGTGTGCTGTTCAGCTTCCTTCGGGTATTATCCCACGTCATTGTAGTGCTTTCAAAGTTGTAGCAACAGAGACCTAGAAGATCAACAGACCTATGGAACAGCTGTCTTGCCCTACATAAGAGGTACAGATAAAATCAGTAAGATACTACACAGGCATCACATCAAGACTGCCTTCAAAACAGACAAAAAAATAGCAGCCATCCTTAAAAACCCCAAAGACAAAATTGACCTGGAAAACCAAGGCATATACGAAATTCCCTGTACATCATGCCCGGCCACACACATTGGACAGACCAATAGAAGAATAAGTACCCGCCTAGATGAACACAAAAATGCAGTAAAAAAGCTGGAACACACCTCCTCACTAGTCTAACACATGAAAACCACAGGTCACAACATCAACTTCAATGGCACTAAAACCCTAGCCACTATAGAAAACCCCAACCACAGAATCATCAGAGAAGCCATAGAGATTGAAAAAAGACCTGACAGCATGAATAGAAGAGATGATTCCAGCAGACTGTCAATCATTTGGAAGCCTGCACTCTCAAATAGAAAGATCTCCACACCACAAAACAGACAAACACCTGAGCACAGACAGACTCCCTCTGATGCCTCCAACTCAAACACCCCCCCCCCACCAGGCACCCAGGTGAAACCTAGCTTGCTGATAAATAGCAGCCGTCCTTTCACACGAAGCCAAGCTGCACTGAAAGCCTCCAACACAGGAACAGAGTGTTGCCAGCCAATCAAAGCCACAAAACAGACAGAAGAAACCAGAAACACCAATCAATCAAACTCCAAGTCCAGTGAACACAGACCAAAACTCCCAGCCAATCAGAATAGGCCAGCCTCGAATTTGAAACCAAAGGCTGTGAGACCCACATCCATACAGAAGCCTGATGATGGCAGATGAGATTCTGCTGAAACGTTGCTACAACTTTGAAAGCACTACAGTGACGTGGGATAATACCCAAAGGAAGCTGAACAGCATATATGTGTGTGTGTGTGTGTGTGTGTGTGTGTGTGTGTGTGTGTGGTGTATGTAAATATGACACGTATAAGTTATGGTTTTCTGCCTGTTGCTTATCATTGGCGCAAATAGATTTTAAACACTTGAAATCTTTTGCTTTTTCATTACTGCTATATACTGTATAGGGCTGGACAATGTTATAATATTGGCAATTTCACTCTTTCCGATGCAAAGTATCTTAAAAATGTAAACTGAATCCTCAAAGGCCTCTGTGGAGACTATCCATCCTGTCTCCAACAATATTTTTCCACTTCTGCATGTCACTTTTAATTGGCACATCAAACTGGTATTTGGTTTCGGACCTAGGATCCATGTATTATTCTTTGCCTGAGGCCTGTCTTTTGTTTTATTTTATTTATTTATTTTACATTTTTTTTAATTGAATAAAGCATTAAAAAAATGAACATGGTGTGACCATCCTGACAATTATGTTTGTCATACATATCTATCGTACATAACATATAATGCATCTTTACATAACATATACATTTGTACATTTTTTTTAATTTTCCGTCTTTTATCTTCTATCCTAGCAATCTTTTTTTATTTTAATGTTGAGTCCTTCCTTTTCCCCCACCATTGATAGAATTTATCCCATACATTATAGTATTCAGTCTCATCCTTATTTTTTTATTTCCAAAGTTAATTTATACATCTCAGTGCATATCCATATCTTTTTAATTATTTCGCTTTCATCTCGAATTTCTTTATCTTTCTACTTTTGAGCATAAGCTAACCTTGGTGCCATGATCAATTTTGTTTTATTTTTGTTGACTGTAAGATTATTTTAAGTCTGGTTGTAAGTTTGACTTTTAGTTCGTATTTTGTGGTTTTTACTAGTTTTGTACCATTGAAATGAGTGGCTCATGAATCACAATAAATAAATAGCATTAACTGCAACAAATGACTAATGCGATAAGATTGCTGACTTTATTGGTTGAAAATAATAGGAACCGTGCCAGTAAAAGGCATCAGGTTGGAAAGACCGCCTTAATATCTAATAATACAACAGATACTGATGACCTGCTCCTGTCTTTCTCCTGTAGTGGGGAACATCCCTTATGAAGCCACAGAGGAACAGCTGAAAGACATCTTCTCAGAGGTTGGACCTGTTGTCAGTTTCCGGTGAGGAGCTTCCCTTTCAGAATTCACTGTGCATGCACATGCCTCACAGCAGATTTTCGGCTGATTTGAGCCTTTTCGGCCTCCTGGAGGCTTGAAAAAAGCCTCTGCAGGCTTTGCAAGCTGAATAATAGGCCATTTCGTCACTTCCTGTAATACCGGAAATGATGAAGCGGTCCTATTATTCGGCTGGCAAAGCCTACAGAGGCTTTTTTCAAGCCTCTGGGAGCTGAAAAAGGGCTTCGAACCAGTTTGAAGCTGTGAGGCGCAGTGCAGGTTAGGGGGCGGCAGCAGGAGGGGGGATTATGCATGCATGCGCAGAGGGTGTGGGGGACGCATTGCCTTTTGGGTGCTGGGATGTGAGCTCCAGCGCATGCACAATTTTGGGCACAGGAGCCCAAAAAGATTAGCCACCACTGACCTAGATAAATCTTTCCCAACCTGGCATCCTTCTGATATATCAGATGAGTCAGGCTGGTGTTTCCATTAGAGAAAGGCTACTCTGGAGAACCACTGCAATTCAAACTATACACTATATTAGGAGATGGGAATGCTGGACCCCCCCCAAATACAGGAAGTCCTCGACTTATAACAGTTCATTTAGTGACCGTTCAAAGTTACAACGGCACTGAATAAAATGACTTATAGACATTTTTCAGTTACGATCTTTGCAGCATCCCCAATGGTCATTATAATCAGAATTCAGGAGCCTGGTAACCGGCTCCTAGTTATGATGGTTGCAGTATCCCAGGGCTGAGGGATCAACGTTTGTGATTTTTCTGACAAGGAAAGCCAGTGGGGAAGCCAGATTCATTTCACAAACTTGAGTTACTAACTGAACAACTTCAGTGATTCGCAGAACAGCTGCGGGAAGAGATGTTGCAAAATGGGGCAAAAGTCCCTTCGTTCCAGTGCAGCAGCCTAGATTTGCAGCTCTCACCTCACAATCAGAAGGCTATGAGTTCGATCCTAGGTAGAGGCTGATATTTGGAAAAGACTTTCCTGCTGGAGCAGGAGTTTGGACTAGATCAGGGGTCGCCAACCTTTTGGATCTCCGGGACCACCAAACTCATGATTTTAAATCCCGCGGACCATTAATATGAATTTTGATTGACGGTGGCCTGCTGACATTTTCCCTGGGGTCCCTGCAGAAAGCAGCAGAGACCCTGGGACAATCCCCAAAAAAGTCTGCAGGAAAATCCCCCACCCCATTTTCCTACCGATCGATCCTTCTTTATTTGGGATCACAGGATACCGTCTCCCAGCTTGCCAGGTTTGGAGACCCTTGGTCTAATGGAACGGCAGAGCCGCTACGATGAGTTCCAGCTGCATCGTAGGAGTTACCAGAACGTGATTGTAACCAGTTGCGAACTGCTTCCGGCTCTGGATTTTGCCTCGAGGTTGAACTCCTGAAGCCTTTTTGGCATAACCGTCTTGGTTTTCTCTGCTCTACCAACCAGATTGGTGTATGACAGAGAGACAGGCAAACCGAAAGGCTATGGCTTCTGCGAGTATCAAGACCAAGAAACGGCACTCAGTGCCATGCGGAATCTCAACGGGCGAGAATTTAGTGGGAGAGCCCTGCGAGTGGACAATGCAGCCAGTGAGAAGAACAAGGAGGAACTAAAGAGTGAGTCTTGAAGGCCCATCAGGAGAGGGAAGAAGGGAGGGGGCGACACCCAGGCTGCGATTCTGTGCTTGTTTACAGCACGTGTGATCTACAATCTCAGGCCCTAAGGTTTTCCTTTCTTCCTCTTCTAGGCCTGGGCACTGGTGCTCCCATCATAGAGTCGCCCTATGGAGACCCCGTCAACCCCGAAGATGCTCCTGAGTCCATTAGCAGAGCAGTGGCCAGCTTGCCTCCTGAGCAGATGTTTGAACTGATGAAGCAAATGAAGGTTGGTGGGTTGGCAACCTGGAGGAGAGGACAATTGCTTGATTGTCTTGTTAGTTGCAGGAAAGGAAGGTTCCTCTCCTCAAAGCCAGGCTGATCTTTGGCTGCCAGTCAGAAAGCTCAGCTCTCTTCTTCTGGCTGTCCACTTAATAGTGATGCTGGTATTTAAGTTCATTGTTAAGTGCAATTATAGCTCTGGGATAAAAACTGTTCAGAAAACGTGTGGTCCGAGTTTTAATGGTTCTGTATCTTCTGCCGGAAGGCAACAGTTCACAAAGATTGTAAACAGGATGGGTAGAGTCTCTGATAATTTTGTGCGACTTCCTCAAACAGCGAGATAGGCCAATAATATTCTGGGCAGTTTTAATGATTCTCTGTAGAGCTTTTTTGTCCGCGACAGAGCTGCTCCCATATTATGCAAGAATGCCGTATGTCAGGATACTCTCAATGGTGCTGTGGTAGTAGGAAAGAAGTAGATGCTGAGATAGATTTATCTTCCTGAACATTCTCAGGAAGTACAGCCTCTTCTGTGCCTTCTTCACAAGCATATTAGCATTCATAGTCCATGAGAGGTCCTCCGAGATAGAAGTGCCCAGAAATTTAAATATACCCTTGAATTAGTGCAGAATTCTCTCTCTATAGACGTAGAGTAGCTAGAAGTGCAGGGCAACATAATGGGTGTAGAAGAAAAGCATCTGTGAATTGGAAGAAGGAAAGAGTCCATCAGGGGTGGAAAAGAGCTCATAATCTGAATGGGTCCTTGCAGAACGAAAGACTGTTTCTTATCAGATTATTCTCAGCCCATCAATCCTAATAGGCTCCCAGACTTCTAGGTAAAAAGCTCCTCACCACCTCCCTGAGTGATCTTTTTTTAAAAAGTTAGGAATCAACTCAGACTTTCTCTTTTTAAGTTTTTATTTTTATTAAATATAAAAAGAGCGAATATGTCAATGTCTAAATAAACAGCGTGTTGTCTGGATACAGTTGATTTGAGCAATAATCATAACAATATTCATAACAGTAGTCATCATCTAATAACAGTAATGGCTCATCATAACTATAATACACATATAATGACAGTCGTGCTTAATTATCCATTTTTACAAAAGTAGTCATTTTAAAATCCTTACTTCTGTTTCTGCTAGTTTAGCCATTGATAAAATGAATCCCATATTAAAATATATTCAGTGTCTTTCTTGTTTTTGATTTTAAGTGTTAATCTGTCAGTTTCTCTACATTCTATTTTTTTTTTATTACATTCTCTTCTGTAGGGATCTCTATATTCTTCCCATGTTATGCAAATATAATTCTAGCTGCTGTTAAACACATGTAGTATTAAGTACATACTCCCTTTATTATATTTTTCTGGTATGATTCCCAACAGGAATCTTTTAAAGTCTATATATTCCTTTATCATTTTTTTTCTATCCAAATATGTATTTTTCTCCAATATTTTTTTTGCCTTTGGGCATGTCCACCACATGTGATAATATGACCCCGGTATCTGGTTGGGAATCAGTTCAGACTTTCTGAAGTTGTTGGGAGCAGATATCGCATTGGGGATGCTGAGCACATGTCCCCTATGTCACAAAGTGATGGTTCCATTTCCCTCAGGAAATACAATTTTATTTTACAATTTACAATTCAGGGAATACAATCTTGACAATTTTGTTTACTCCTGCCTGAGTCATGAAACTTGGAGCTGTGGAGAAAAGCTTCAGAAGTTGGAAGAAGACAAGTCAACTGTTCCTCGTGATCTAGATTATCTTTTCTGTTTTGTTTTTTTTTCAGTTGTGTGTCCAGAACAGCCCTCAGGAGGCACGGAGTATGCTCTTGCAAAACCCGCAGCTCGCCTATGCCTTGCTGCAGGCCCAAGTGGTCATGCGTATTGTTGACCCAGAGATTGCGCTGGTACGTTCGGCAGCTTTTGCAGCCTTGAGATTAAGAGTTCAAGATGTGCCTTGAACATATATGCCTATTATCTTGTTTAAACCTGCATTTTATTGGTTTTTCTGTCTCCTGCTGTCCAGAAAATTCTTCATCGCCAAACCAACGTCCCATCTCTGATTCCTGGAAATGCACAGCCAGGGCCAGGACAGGGTCCTGGTCCAGGACCAGGAGCTGGCCCCGGGCCAGGACCTGGGCCAGGACCGGGACCCGGACCTGGACCTGGGCCTGGGCCAAATCCTCAGATGAACCAGCCGAATGTCCCTTCTTCTCAGCCACAGCCAATTGTAAGCAGCTCTTGTCTGAGTTTGAATCTTTTCCTTCAGAAGTGGTGAATGCTCCTAACAATGGAAGTTTTTAAGAAGAGATTGGATAACCATTTGTCTGAAATGGTGTAGGGTTTTCTGCCAGAGCAAAGGGTTGGACTAGAAGACCTCCAAGCTCCCTTCCAACTCTATTATTCTGTTCTATTATTTTCCTTTAGTCTGTGTTCTGTATCTCTTCAAATTATGAAAACATTTATTCATTTGGGGATATATTTTGATTTGCAGGTGTTTGTTGGCCAGAGCTCTTTTAGTTATTGCTAAAATTATTTCTAAAGTAATAAAACAATGCAGTAACAACCATCCAATCAAATAAGTAATTTTAAAGCTCCTAGCCTACTAATGGTAAGCAAATTAAAATAGGCTGGAAAGTGATAAAATCAATCAGCACATCAGTAGTCTAATCAGTAAACCAATTTGCAAATTTGGGTTGATTGCAGTTCCTAAATTCATTCATTTTTTTAAAGTGCTGCAAGATCCTTTCTCTTGTTTTGCTGCAAAAAGCAAAAACTTCCAGAGTTAAACTACAAGAAATCCTAGGGAATGGATAAAGTCATTGCTGGCATAGGATATCAGGTAGGGAAGGTTGATAATTTGTTGGGGTTTTTTTTCTTTGTGGAAATATCAATGTGAGTTGGTTCCCTAAACTAGGCATTTCTCAACTGTATAATTAGATGAAACTTAGATCAAGCTATACCAAGAGAATTACTTTATATGGTTGATATCCTATTAGACAGCAAGGATTGTGTAGGCTACTCTGCACAAAAATATCACATTAAATACTGAAAGCTAGCTTGTCACACAAAACTGGCACTATTTCCCTAACCAGGGATTTTGTTAAGTTTGACAGGTGCAGTGGTCCGTCGTGCATCTGGTGCATCTAGTTTCAAGTTAGCCAGCTCTGTAGAACTGTGTGAAACATAGTGTTTTTTTCCTTTCTCTGAGCAGGGCGGGATGCATGTCAATGGAGCTGCTCCCCTGATGCAGCCACCTATGCAAGGAGGAGTACCTGCCCCAGGCCAGATGCCAGCTTCAGTGCCGGGCCCTGGCCCTGGGCCCATGGCTCCAGGAGGTGAGTGGATCAATTGGTGAATCTTTCCCAGCCTATTTCGCAGCTCTAGGGGCAGAATCGTGCATGATAGCAACAGTACTTTGACTTATATACTGCTTTACAATGCTTTATAGCCCTCTCTAAGCAGTTTTACAGTCAGCCTATTGCCTCCAATAATCTGGGTCCTCATTTTGCCTATCTCGGAAGGATGGAAGGCTGAGTCAACCTTCCCTGGTGGGATTTGAACTGCTAAATTGCAGGCAGCCGGCAATTGGCAGAAGTAGCGTGTAGTACTGCACTCTAACCACTGCGCTACCAAACAGCTTGTTCAACCAGATTTGAACTGCTAAATTGCAGGCAGTCAGCAGAAGCAGCCTGCAGTACTGCACTCTAACCACTATGCCACCACGGCTCATAAAATGGCCAAACTTAGTTTAATTCCCGCATACTTGGGAGTGAGCTCTTGAATTCATACTCAGTCATGCTTAAATTTGTATTGAACTGCCCTATTAAATATTTCAAGTGCAGTCCTATGTACAGTTAATTGGGAACAAGTCCACTGAATTTTTCTGGGTTTTCCCCTATGTGAATTTTCATAGTTTAAACTAGATAATTTAGACAAGAAGGTAGATAATGTAAAGCGATGGATTTATAAGTTTGATGGCAGGTGTTTTTTTTAAATATATCATTCTGTAAATGATGTTTCAGTGAAAACTACCTGGTTAATTTTTTTTCCCCACTCCCAAATTGCAAATAAATTAACAATTCCCCAAGCAACAGCAGTGCGCAATAACAATCATTAGTTTGAGTCACTTGTCTTGAGTCAAAGGAAAGCGAAGTGAATGTCAACAGTTAAACATAAGGGGTTTTGCTCAGCCTTGATTTCTTGAATCATGATTAGCCAGAATCATCCTAATTTGCAAACTTTCCCTCTTCAATCACAATGGTACGAAAATCAGGCCTGTAATGTGTTCGTCCCGTTTGGGCTGCTTTGAACTGCTCCTTTTCAAAACACTGAAAGTACAGGCTACATCGCTTCCTCCAATTTGAAAAAAAAGCTCTGGAAATTCTGATCTGGAGGATTAACTTGGCCGGTTTGCCTCCCAAGTGCTTCTATTCTCACTGATTCATCAGCCTGATCCTTTCTGTGACTGTTCTCCTGCAGGTAACATGCCGGGGAGCGGCCCGATGATCTTGGAACGTGGACAAGGTAAATGCCCCATTCAGTCTTGCTTCAGAACTCTTAGGGGACTAAAATATTATCAGCTTGGGCAGTGACAGATTTGGACTGAAAGGGTCTGTTAAATGGGGAGGGGGGGTTTCCCCTACAAACAGGGTGCCATAAATTTGCAGCCCCTGTCATCCTTTTTATGCAGCCCCAGAAGCTCCCTCTGCTTCCAGGTTAGCGGATCACAGTTTCAAGATATTGTGAAGTTGGAAGAGCATTTAAAAACAGGCAGCGTAAGCCCTAGAAATAGTGTTGTTGTTTTTTTAAAGAAACAAACCCACCAGAATTCCCCAGCCTCACCCATTTGCTTGATGCAGCTCTACCCACTTTGCATCTACACACATACACACACACACACTCCTTACAAATGTACTGTGCGTCTCCCGACTATTGTGTCTCCCGACTTCCCTCGCGGCAATCTTGTAGCTCTCCCAGGTTTCCTGTAACTCTGTCCCTTCGTTTCTCTTTGCGCTTAGTGGACAGTGGGAGCGATGCTTTGCCCAGTAATGCTCCATCAGGTACTTCGCATGCAGAAAACAGGGAAATATGCCACCCTTGGTTGAAACTCTTCCAGGGACACCCTTCCCCACACCACCTTTTTCGGGTCGTGCTTGAACCAAGTTGCGGCTGCTTTCTTTTGGTTTAGCCAGCAGAGGGTACTGCTGCCCACTTTTTTGAGCTGCTGCTTTTTGTTTTCTGGAATTACCTTTTCTTTGCACAAGGAAATGCTTTCTTCTGGTGATAGAGGCCAAAGAGGGGTATGGCTGGAAACGTCCCTGCATGTTATTCCACTGGTTGCACACAAATGTTACATTACTTCTGCCCCCACTAACTTTTCCCAAAGTCCTCAAAGAGCTCATTGGCAAAATCCCACTTTAGCCACCAAGCTCTGATCCCTACCAGGGCTGCCAAATGCCAATTGACCGTGATGTAAATATCTTATGGTGGTGGTGTTTTTTCCCCTCAGTATATTTATTTTCTTCGTTTTCTTTCTGGTCCTAACCCTGGGACAAATTGCAGTATTATTTTTTTTCTTGAATTCATCTAGTTTACCTTAATAACTGGGTAGAAAAGAGAAGCTGTCCTCACCTCTGGGTTGTTGTTGTTGTTGTTGTTTGTGCTCGGAAGTAATCCCTGCGGGAAATGACACTTCCTCTTAAGAAACCATGCAAACAGTTCCAGCCACACTGAGTGGGTCTTTCTGCTATTTCTGGCATCCCCTTCCGGAATGGGATTTTTCGTCTCACCCTTGGCTGCGCCTCCTTCTCCGTCTGTGTTCCTCCTCGGACAATTCTCTGGCTTTTCTCCTCGGCTGACATGCCCCCCCGCCCATCCACCCTGGGCAATGGGCCATAGCGTCTCCGTGTCATGCGCTTTGGCGTGGCTGATTTGCCAAGCGTGGCTCGTCCTGCTTTTTTTTGCCACCCAGGACAGATGGTCACCAACCAATTGGCTAGCTGTCAATGCTGGCAGCCAGAAGCCCCAGTGGGATCTTGGTGGTGGAGTTTGGGGGAGGGAAGCCAAACACTTTTTGGGAGAATGAAGGGGAGAGCTGGGGGGAGGTAAGTAAGCCAGCTTCATCCAAGAGGGGGAGAGGGAGGGAGGGAGGGAGGGAGAGGAGACAAGAAAGAAAAGGAAGGAAGGAAAAAGAAAGAAAGGAAAGAAAGAAAGAAAGAAAGAAAGAAAGAAAGAAAGAAAGAAAGAA
>BLBF01000058.1:10605863-10639076 GCA_015471245.1 Laticauda colubrina
CATCCAGACAGACAACCGGACAGGCATCCAGACAGACAACCGGACAGACAACCGGACAGGCATCCAGACAGATATCTGGACAGGCATCCAGACCTAGACAGACAACCAGACAGGCATCCAGACAGATATCCGGACAGGCATCCAGATAGATATCCGGACAGGCATCCAAACCCAGACAGACATGGATTCCGGACCCGAGAATACTACCAAGGCAAGTGGCTATTTCGTGGCACAGGAAGTCGTCCCTTTCGTCGCTCCAGAGGACTGCGGGTCCGAACCTCCCATTGGTGGCCGACTACACTTATTCACCCATCAATGGGAGGCAACCACAACGGACTCCTGGGTCCTGAATACGGTGAGACTAGGTCTCACCGTCAAATTTCTCTCCACACACCCCGAGATTCTTTATATTGCCCCATATCTAACAACACAACAAAAAAAAGGCCTCATGGAGGCAGCAATCCAACATTTGTTGGATATCCAGAGGACCAGCAGGGGCGGGGATTCTACTCCATCTTGTTTGTGGTCTTCGAAAGACCTCGGGTGGGTGGAGAGCAATTCTGGACCTGAAGAGATTGAGCCATCATCTCATTTACAAAAGATTCAAAATGCAGTCCCTCCAGTCTATACTCGAGAGCATCCGACAGGGCGACTTCCTCACATCAATAGATCCGATGAAGGCATACTTCCACATGCCAATCTTGCCATCCCACTGGCGATTCCTCCTGTTCCATTATGGGGGCTGGCATTACCAATATAAGGCCCTCCCGTTTGGCCTATCCTCAGTGCCAAGGACATTTACCAAATTGCTGGCACCTCCAGATATCCAGTGCAATTCCCGTGTGTCCAATGCACCCTAGACACTATACAGATTCAGTCCTCTTGTCTCCAGGGGAGGGAGGATCTGCAAGTCACAATCCGGGTCCTCCAGGACCACGTTTTTTTTTTCATCAACTTCGACAAAAGCCACCTGGCTCTAACCAACCAATTGTTCCACCTGGGAGCCATCATAGACACAATGTTGTGTAAGGTCTCTCTCAGGAGCGCAAAACAAGCTTAAAGACCCTGGTGAGTTGGATCCAGAAGGAAGGAACAGTGCCCCTGGTCCTCCTCACAGCTCCTGGGCAAAGTGGTGTCCTGCATAGCTATTGTCCTATGGGCACATCTATGGGCAGATCCTTGCAATGGTTCCTCCTGCTTTAACCAAAAGTCTGGCAGGAGCAATTCACCCACCAAGGTCCACCAGAACTTGGACCTTGGCGGGTGCTCCAATCCTTCCAGTGGTGGATATCCCAGTCCATCATCAGAGGATGTGTCTTCCAAGTAGCCCAATCACCTGACCATCACTATGGATGCCAGACTTTGGCTGGGGGAGGGTGACAAGGTTGGTGGACTTAGGCAGACCTGGGGTACAATATCAACTGGCTAGAGCTCAGGGCAGCCCACCTGGCTCTCAGATGGTTCCAGGACATGGTATTTGGCTGGCATGTCCTCATCCTGATGGACAAAATGGCCACTAAGGCCCATAGCAACCGCCAGAGCCATAGTCGACCACTCAAAGTGGCGCCTGCATCCGACCCTATTCATGGAACCATTGGAATGCTTCGGCCTCCCAGTCCTGGACCTGTTTGCCACTCAGTCCAACAATCAGTTACCCAGGTTCTTCTCCAGATTTGTGGCATGGGGTGGAGAGGGTCGAAGGCTTTTCCTCCTCTTCTTCTCATTACAGGGGTAATCAGGAAGGTGCTGGTGGAGAAAGCAGAGATCTTGCTCCTTCCCCCCCCCACACACACACCACTGGCCCAGAAGACCATGGTGAACCTGTTGGTGGCCCAGCCATGGAGGCCCAGCCTCAGGATAGAATCTCCCTCAGCCAGGGGGCCTTGGTCCATCCAGACCCGCAATGGCTCCAACTGACAATCTGGCATTTCAGCAGAGAGGAATTTGAGCCAGGACACTTTCTTCTCCAGGGTCATTTGAACTATCCAGGCCTCTAGGAGGCCATCTTCCAATAGGATCTATGATGCAATTTGGAAAGCCTTTTGCGGCTGGACGTTTAACCCCACGTTTGTATCAGTAGCCCAGATTCTGGAATTCTTCCAGGAAGGGCAAGAAAAGGGCCCATCCCCCAATATCATTCATAGACAAGTGGTAGCCCTGTCCTCGGTTTTATTGTGTAAAGACCTAGAGACCCTCACTCAACACGCTACAATGCGCAGGTTTATCAGGAGTGCAACTAACTTAACACCTCCAGTGGTGCACAGGTACCCTACCTGGGACCTACTCAAAGTCTTACAATCTCTCACTGAGGCTCCTTTTGAGCTACTACGATTGGCCAGCCTGTGCTTCCTCACCTACAAGGTAGCCCTACAAGGTAGCCATCATTTCGACCAGACAAATTTCTGAACTGGTGGCCCTCTGTCAGAAAGGACCTGTGTATATTTCATCCCAATAAGGTGGTCCTGCGGTTGGACTCCCTCCTTTGTTCCCAAGGTGAATTCCTGGTTCCATAGGGCTCAGGAAATATTGCCAGAGAAGTGGCACACCTTTGATGTTAGGAGGGCCCTCCGCATATATATTAAGAAGACTTCCTCTCTGGGGAAGAAAGAGTCCATGTCTGTGTCCTTCTAGCCCCATACACTGGGCAACAAGGTCACAACATTGACCGTGAGCCGATGGATACCTGTGTGCATCGCCAAGGCTTACAAACTCCAGGCTCTTCCTTTGCCTCGGGTAACAGAAGCACGGCCACGCCAGCTGCGTGAGTGACACAGGCCTCTATTGAGGAAATCTGTAGGGCAGCCACTTGGTCCTCTCCATCCCCATTCGTAAGACATTGCAAACTTCGCGTAAGCTTGACACAAGTAATCAGTCTAGTCAGTCACTACACTTTTATCAAAACTGGGGAACTGCTAGGCAAAGGAGGCGTGACCAGAAGATTGAAAGACTCAGTCTCCGCGCAGAGTTAACCCATTTCTTGGGTTGTCTCTCAGCACACCAAGGAGCGTATTGGGTAAGACCAACGCCTCTTTTCTCAAGCCTATTCTTGATAGAATGTGTTTGATTAGTGAAACGGGCACAGTAGTCTGTAGGGCAGCAACTTATAACTTCTGCAGGGTTTCACCCCAGTGTAGTATCCTTTTACATAAAGTGAGTACATGGCGGAGAAGCACATCCTCAGTTCCAAAACATGCTGAACCATAGGACTGTCAGTGGTTTCTCTTCCTGACCCTCAAAGCCCTCTGTTTGCCTCCTTGACAGTACCTATGCCGGACCCACGAGCCCCTATGCATCGGGGGCCAATGCCAGCTAGTGGGCCACCACCCCGAGGTCTTCTGGGAGATGCCCCCAATGACCCACGGGGAGGCACGTTGCTCTCGGTCACTGGAGACGTGGAGCCCAGGTAGGCAGGTGGGAACAGAGACTACAGGTGTCCTCTTCCAAGGGACCAGAGAGCTGGCTGGTTTTAGCAATGGGAGAATTAGAGGTTGAATTAGAGCTATCTTTGTTTCCATTCCCCCCCCCTCACATTCTCCCCCCCATACCCCCCCTCACCAGAAGAATCACCAGTGGGATGGACTGTAGAGATCAAATGGGAGCTTCATTCCAATTCTTTACCTCCCTTCTGCAGCCTTGTCCTTATGCAGAGTTTCCTTGTCCTTATGCAGAGCGTAATCTCTTCTCTAAGCCTCCCCACCAGATTTCCAAGTTGGCCCTCAACTTATTGTGCTTGTACTGAGATCAGGTTGTGTTCATTGGCTCATTGAACCAGCCAGAATCAGGCTTGGATCACCCATCACACAGAGCCCCCTTATTTATGAAGTGAGGAAGCTTCTCTGGGACTTGAATCTGGCATCTGATGTCTCCTTTCTTCCCTCCTCACCTTTTCTGCAGAGGTTATCTCGGGCCACCCCACCAGGGGCCACCAATGCACCACATGCCCACACACGACAGTCGTGGGCTGCCTCCCCATGAAATGAGAGGCGGACCAATGGGAGAGCCACGTCCCCTGATGGGAGAACCGCGAGGGCCCTTGATGGATGGCCGAGGTAAAAGGGAGGCAGGCGTCATGAAGGTTTGGATATAGAGATGGAGCCATCCAGTAAGACATCAGAAAAAAGATGAGCTCAAGATGATGTAGGAATACTTTTTAAAACCTGTGGCTTTACAGGTGTTGCAGAATGGTCATTCCTACCTGCATAGTCAGTAATGACAGATGCTAGGAGTTGTTGCTCAGCAACATCAGGTCCACAGAGCCCACCACGCTGTTCTAGTAGATGTAAGAATATATAAGCGGTTCATACAACTCCACTGTACCATAGTAAGCTGAAACAAAAGGAAGTGTTGGGTTTTTCAGAACAAAATTCAAATCTAGTTTCATACCTTATTCCAAATGCAACAGGCTGCGGCCTTTTTGAGACTCCTCTCTGGTTGTGCTGGAGTGGGTCCTTTGCTGACCTTGTTAGGTAGCTCCTAGTGTTGACTCTTGCCCATACAGTAGAACCTGTGTAAGATCTCCCTTCCTTCCTTTTATGTAGGTGGAAGAGACCCAAGGGGCATGGAGCCCAGGGTGATGGATGGCCGGGGCATGGAACCTAGAGGCATGGAACCTAGAGGCATGGAACCCAGAGGCATGGAACCTAGAGGCATGGAACCCAGAGGCATGGAACCCAGAGGCATGGAGCCCAGAGGCATGGAACCCAGAGGCATGGAGCCCAGAGGCATGGAACCCAGAGGCATGGATGGCCGGGGCATGGAGCCCAGAGGGATGGATGGCCGGGGCATGGAGCCCAGAGGGATGGATGGCCGGAGTATGGAACCCCCTAGAGGCATGGATACAAGGGGCATGGAACCCCCAAGAGGCATGGAGTCCAGAGGCCCAGGAATGGAGCCTAGGGGCCCTGGTCCAAACCCCAGGGGTCCAATGACCGGTCCAGGGCCTCTGAATATGGGAGCAACTGGCCCACAAGGCCCTCGACAGGTAGGTGGAGAGTGCACCTGAGACAAACACTCAATACTTGGACAATGTCTCTCCTCCCACCCACCTCTGATTACGCCAGTCTTTTCATGGAGCATTCTTTTTAAAGCAGGCAGGATTATTGCATGCCAATTGCCTAGGAACTGATAGAAATTTGCCTGCAAAGGTATGGGCAGGCCAAACCCATAGGATGAAATTCAGCCTGCAGGGGTGACGAAACACCAGCTGTTAATTCAGCCAAGAGCAGAGCAAGTGGTTTCCCTCCAGTTGCCCTGGGTTTGCTTTCTATAAACTGCTGTCACCCAGTCAGCTACCTCAGGACCCAAAACATCAACCCAGTGAGTTTGCCAGTGAAAATAATTGGTGATCTGGGAAGTCTTTCCTATACAGGACTTACTGTCCATCAGGGCTTTGGCTGTAATATAAGAGTTGGGTTGGGTTGGGTGGGCTGGGACTGACTGCTAAGGTCTGGCAGCACAGAACAAACCTTCTGTGCACCAGTTGGCTGCAGGCCACCTATACAGATAGTCCTCAACGTACGACTATAATGGAACCTGCTCATTAGAGCAGTATGTCATAATGGTTGTAAAATACGACCAACCCAATTATATGATCTTTTTTTGCTGCAGTTGTTAAGCAAACCAATGGTTCACGATGTGTGGGGGTTTGCCAAAAATTAGATGTGCTAATTTTTGCCAAAATCGTGGTAAAACACAGTCATGTGACCACAAGATGCTGGAAATGACCATCAATGTGGCTATGAACAAATAACCTGAAGTTGAGTCACCTAACTGGAGGAGGCCAAGCCATTGGAACATCTAAATCTTTTTTTTTCCTTGATGAGCCATATCTTCAATTGTTAAGTGATTGATCATATGTTGAGGAATATCTAACACGTTAACAGAGTTAGAAGGGACCTTGCAGGTTATCTAGTACAACCCCCCCCCCCCCCAAAAGCAGGAGACTGTTTCTGACAGATGGCAGTCCAGTCTCTTCTTGGAAGCTTCCAGGGATGAACCTCCTACAACTTCCGAAGGCAACTTCTGTTCCATGGGTTAGTTGTTCTCACTGTTAGAAAGTGTCTCCTTATTTCCAGGTTGAATCTCTCCTTGTTCAGTTTCCACCCATTATTCCTTGTCTGGCCTACAGGTGCTTTAAAAAATAGCTGGACCCCCTTCTTTGGCAGCACCTTAAATATTGAAACCCTGCTATCGTGTCTCCCCTGTTCTTCACGAGACTAGTCATGCCCAGTTCCTGCAACTGTTCATATTATCTTTTAGCCTCCAGTCCCCTAACCATCCTGGTTGCTCTTCTCTGCACTCTTTTTCCAGAGTCTTAACATCTTTTTTTATAATGTGACCAAAACTGAATGCAGTACTCTAGGTGGGGCCTTACTAAGGCTTTATAGAGTGGTATTAGTACCTTGCTTGATCTTGATTATACCCCATCTGTACTGCTACATGCCTGGAACCAACAATAAGAGGCTGTTGGTGGGAGGAGACCTTGTCTGTCCTCTCCTAATGCCAGGACTCTGGAGACACCAGCCACTTTCCAAAATGGTCATTTCGCCTGATGCCAGATCCTCCCCACAATAATGGTTATTAGATTGTGAACCACGTTAGGTAAGTGGCACCTGATGTGCTTTAAGTGGTTGCTCAACAGCCGGAATGAGTTTTTAAATCTTTTAAAAGATGCAGTCAGCTTGCCAGTGATGCAGTTTGCTGCTAAATTTTAGCTTCAGGCAAAAGAAATGCACCTGGAACTGTTTGCGACCTCTCTTTTTTTTTCTCTCTCTCTCTCTCCCCCTTCCCCCCCCAGGATGCCCATCCCTGTTCTCAAAAAAAACAGCACTGTAAAAAAAATGGCTTCTTTAGCCCAAAACCCCGAGTGTTGTCCAAGTGCAGCTGCCTTAGAGAGATCATTTCATCCGTGCATTGAAATTGACCAAGCGTTTATAAAGAGCTGTTCGTAGAAATAAACATGGCTGCTTTGCCTGAAAATCAACAAAGATTTTTGTTGTCATTAAAATAATCATTCCTTCTCCCACCCACCCCGCCCTTCCAGGGCATGGACTAGAAAACCCACCCACTGGCAGAAAGGATGACAGCAAAAGTTTTGTTTTGAAATCTGTCGTCTGAAATTAAAATTTGCTGAGGCAAGAGGTCAGGTCTTCACATTATCTTGTCAGTGGATTTGCGCATGCTTCCATTATCTCTTCCCCCACACCTGTTTCTTGTTCAGAGATAATTACTCTTTTCTGAGACTGTCAATTCCAGTTTGGCTCGGCAGGGCAGTAAATCTGAATACCTTTTCTATCCTCAGGTTCCTAATATGCAGGGTGGAGCCATGGGAGGCGGAGCAGTACAATCTGCAGCCCAGCCTGGAGGTTTCAGCCCTGGGCAAAACCAAGTCACACCCCAGGATCATGAAAAGGTAAAGGAGGAAAAAAAGTATGTGTGTGTGTATATATGTGTGTGTATATCCTAAAATGCCTGACCTTGATTTCTTTTTAATCAAGTTTACATTTAATCAAGTAAACCTTCAGAGTTGTTTCAGTGTCAGGGTTCCAAGTAGTAGACCCATAACAAGCAGAACTCAGAGGCTGGTAGATTCCTCAGGAATAGCTTTATTGGATATTTCATATTGGCACAAATCTGGTGAAAACCAGTTCTGAAGATTCCTGCCGTTTTCACCTAATTAAAAATAAAAGTTTGTCACTTTCTCAAAACAGTAATGTCACTGTCTGGTTGCCTGGTGACATCACTCCTTTCTCTGACCAGGTTTGAGAATATCCTTGGTTCCCAAGAGAAAGTATTTTGTTTTGGCTATAAAGTCCCAGCTATCTCAAATCCCTCCTCCACTCCAGTGTGGCAACACTGAAGCTCCAAGATGGCTTCAGTCAGGTCAGCTTCAACATTGACAACGGTGTGTTTTTCTCTTGAATTCCGTGTGACAGTTGTCAATCCTTACGAAGTGAGCTAACAGGAAAATACAATCAAAGTCTGTCTTCTAACCGTTGAAAGACTTTTTCTGAACATTTTAAAACAGGGTTTTAGACCAGAAATTCCCTGTTCTGCTCTCCTGAGGTTGAATGATGCTTTCCGCAACATTGCTTTTATTGCTTTTTTTTTGGGGGGGGGGGGGGGTGTATAGTATTTGTTTCTGGGGCTGTTAGCCATGCCCAGGACAGGAACAAAGAAAGGGTTTGAATTTGCAAAAACTTAGATTTGATGCCCATTTCAAATCCAGTTCTTAATATGCTTTAGAAATGCCAATTAACCCTCAGTTATTATTTATTTTCTTTTTTTTACACTGTCCATTAACGATCCATCAAGTATTAAAGGGGCCCGTTGTTATTTTATAAGGGCTTGGCCTGCAGCAGAGGGAAGTAATTAGCTAGATTTAGCAGTAGCACTTAGACTTATATACCGCTTTACAGCCCTCTCTTCTAAGTGGTTTACAGAGTCAGCCTGTTTCTCTCTTCCCTCCCCCCCCCCCCCCCCCCCCCCGGTCCTCATTTGATCAACCTTGGAAGGATGGAAGGCTAATAAGCCAACCTTGAACTGGTCAGGATCAAACTGCTGGCAGTGAGTTAGCCCTGCAGTACTGGATCCTAACCACTGGCCACTATGGCTTTTTATGGAAGAATATCTGCCCAATTCCAAATGAAGATCACAAGTCTACACCAGGAAAGCACAATCCATCAAGGCTTCCCCTATCTGGTTTGTCATTTTCCCTCTTTTCCGCTTCTCCACAGGCAGCCCTCATTATGCAAGTTCTCCAGCTGACTGCCGACCAGATCGCCATGCTGCCTCCAGAACAAAGGCAGAGCATTCTCATTCTGAAGGAGCAGATACAGAAATCTACTGGCGCCCCATGATCTACATTCCTTGGGTAACAGTGGGGTTTAAGCAGGGGAGGAGGAAGAGCAGGAAAATAGCACAGTTTTTTTTTCTGTAAAGCAGCACAAAATCTTTGGCAAATTCCTTTCACAAGCAGTCCAAGCTTGAGAAAAACAATTCCTGTTCTAGCTCTGGTTTGGTTTTTAACTTCTGTACTCATATTTTAGCTTATGCAAGAGGAATTTTTTTTATAATGAAGGGTGAAATGCAGGGGAATTTTCCTTTAGCCTGCCCTGGGTTGAAATTACCCTCCATAAGTTTTCCATCCTATTTTGTTTTCCACCCCTAGTTATGTCAGTGAAGCATCAATGTCACCTGTCTTTGGGGACAACATTATGGCCATGCACTGTTTTCGTGCACATTTCAGATTTCTATAAAACCATGTTACATTATGTTATATTAATTATAAATGCTAAATGTCTATAGAATCCCTACATCCAGGTCACGGTTGGTGAAAGTTGAAGGTGCTTTTTCAAGAGGCAACTCAGAGCTGAAGAAGCTTCTTGAATGAGAAGCAAAATGTCTTCAAAGGAAAACCAGAAAGACCAGTTACCTCTTGGAAAAAAGCACTATTTATAAAATGATTACAAAGTGACGTCGTTCCTTAATAGCTCTTGAAAAGCTATGGACATCCAATAATGTTAATAAAATGGAAAACTACTGTACAGGTCTGGTGCGTTTTGAACACTTTTTGGAAGGAAAAATTCTGGAAAGTAAATGAAATCTCTATATAATATGTTGTGTTACATGTGTTACATTGCTTTTTATTAATTATTAGTATTCACAGATACTTAATATTCGACCTCATTGCAGATTTAATTTTCATTGCTTGTCTTATCCCATTTTTTTGCTTTCAGGTTGAAATGCCCTTTTTCTGCAGGGAAGAACACTGGGGTATTATCCCTTTTTAAACACTGTCCATTTTATTTTTACAGGCTTAGAAATCCTTTGAATGAAATTCAGCCCTGGCTGGAAATGACACTGAAGGCAGCTCAAAGACCCTTCCCTGGTCTGATCCAAATCAGAAAGGAGAAGGGAGTTTCTTGTGCCCACCCCATATTGTTTCCATTCTTGTTTCTCAAATAAAACTATGTTCTATAGTTGAACACATTTGCCTGTGTCTTAAGCTGGACTCTCCATATTTCAATAGTATTTTTGCAAACGTACCCAGTTCTCCTAAAGCAACATACAAAAAATTGGATTCAGGATGCTGAGTTGCTTGAGAAAAAGAACATAATTGGGAAAAGCATGATGGAAGAGACTTGCTGAAATCTAGATGTTCAACAGTTGTTAGTCTTGAAGTCGTGTCTGACCCACTCTGACTCCATGGACAACGTTCCTCCAGGCCTTCCTGTCCTCTACCGTCCCTCGAAGTCCAAGTGCTTCAATGACTCCATCCAGCCATCTCATTCTCTGTCATCCCCCTTCTTTTACCCTCAATCTTTCCCAGCATTAGGCTCTTCTTCAGCATGTCCATCCTTCTCATGAGGTAGCCAAAGTATTTAAGAGTTTCATCTTCAGGATCTGGCCTTCTAAAGAACAAGCAGGGTTGATTTCATGGACTGACCAGTTGGATGGCCTTGCAGTCCAAGGGACTCGTAGGAGTCTTCTCCATTCTTTAGCACTCAGCCTTCCTTATGGTCCAACTTTCACAGCCATACATGCAACTGGGAAAACCACAGCCTTGACCCTACGCACTTTTCTTGGCAAGGTGATGTCTCTGCTTTTTGGTATGTCATCTAGATTTGCCATAGCTTTCCTCCCCAGGAGCAAGCATCTTTTAATTTCTTGGCTGTAGTCCCCATCTGCAGTGATCTTGAGCCCAGGAAAATAAAATCTAGGTATTCAACATAGTCCAAGGCATGGCATGGTTTCAGTTACCCTGAGTTACTGAAAGAATTAGAATTGGCTGTTCATTACAAACCAGCAGCAGTTAAACCACCATTAAGCAAATCAGATTATAGCTCTGCTGATACAGCATTGTAAGACAGGAAAGGAGAATATTACAAAAAAACCTTATCCTGATTATGCACCATTCAAAGCCTGCTCAGAATACAACCCTTAACATTAGCATTGGAAAAATTCCTTTTCAGATTGCTGTTTATGCACCTGTCATGTTGCATCCTTGCAATTTCCCACCACAAGAAGAGTCCATTCATAGCACTCCTGAGCAAACAGATTGCTCGAATATTGTCTGCAGTTCTTCTCCCCCCCCCCCAAAAAAAAAGGGGGGGCAACATCTGGGAAATGTTGACTAGCTGAATAGAAGATTGAGTTGATTATAGCTCTGAAGATGAGACATCAGCATAGATTTTAGTACACAACGGTCAAAATAAGAGGTGGGTGTTTGCCAGATGAAGCAAGAATGAAACATTTGTGCCATTTACTGCAGTCTTGGGAAGGACAGCATTTCTCAGGTTCAGTTATTTGAACTTTTTTTTTCGTCCCCAAATTGCCTATCATCAATACAAAAAGCTTGCACTTTTTGCCAGAAAGCAATAAAAAAAATTGGAAGTTGATCCTGGCATGGTTCACTAAAAAAGAGACTGGCTTTTATTAATATAGTTAGATGGCAGTACACTGTGCCAATTGGCATATTTTTTTACATTTTATTTAAACTTTTTTAAAAATAGAAAAATATATATCCTGGCAATATGCAAATTTGAAAGGAGTGTCCACTAAGTTGCAGACTCTGGTCTTATAGTCATTTAGTTCAGACAGGCATTTAATAGCTTTCCCCTTCTGATTTGAATCCTGGCGTTTCAGAAGTTCTCTTTGTTGAAATAAAACTGGACGTTTCTGGGATCCAGGCTAGAGTGCTGACTGCAGTATTTTCTCAGAGTTTTTGCCAGCTGCTCTGGTCCACACAAGAACACACCCACAACAGACCTAGGATAAGGATAAAAATAACCATAAATCAGTTGGAATGAGTGTTCTTGGAAACTGCCTCTAGGCTGGGCTTTGGAAGCGGCATTAAGTAGGATTTGCCTATCATGGCAGGTTTGACCTAATTATTAAGGGAAAGGAACAGAATGGCACCCTGTGGGTAGCCGGAGAGATTAAAGCATTGGCTGATGAACTAAAGCAATGTGGGTGGGTTTGGCTTGAGATGATGGGCCAATTGGGTGGTTTCTTTAGGTCAATGAAGGATTTCCCCCTCCCCTGTTTATTTACAGATTAGCAGCTGTGGCTTGGTGTAATGTGAAGGCATCAACAATGAGTTGGTTTATGGCTTTCCCGGCTTGTTGGTAGCCTGCTTTTGTGTCCATCTAACTTACAAGACAGACCAACAAGATAAGACAAAGGAGAGACTAGGAATTGAATAGACCAGCCATAATTTTTTCAAGACTGGCTCTAGAAAGCAGAGATAATACAATTACCTACGAAAACTACAGATGGCAAGCATTATATACATTCCCTCTTTATCATAAAGGAGAGAACACATCTTCTAAAATGTTAGCTTATGGGGCAAATGTATCCAGAATAAGGGATTAAAGTCAATGTAAATGTCATAAAAGGTAACTGGATACACGTTTGATCCATCACAAAAAGGTTTAATATGGAGCTGTCCCTGGTACTGATTCCCTGTCCACAATGTTCCGGAGGAGAGACCATAGCTCAGTGATGGAGCACCTGGGCATTCAATCCCAGCCATCCTAACTGCATTTTCCAGTTTTCAAAATTCAGGTAGCAAATGATGGGGGAGTTGTTTTTTTCTAGAAATCCTGAAAAAATCGTTGCTGTTTGTAGGAACTGCTACTGGGTTGGATGAGAACAAAAGAGCTTTACTTGGTTGAAAGGCTATCTCTTACCTGGGGTGTGCGGCCGCCACTGCTGAAAATTCATTATTCCACATGGGTCTCCCAAAAGAGGTTTTTTGCCTCAGGCCTGTCACCATGTCGGTGGACTTCTGAAAATGGAGAGCTGCATGGCCAACCTAGTTTCCCAACAAAGAAAGGCAGCCAAAGTCAGAATTGCACAGCACTCCCAACAATATCCTGTGAAAATACATCTTCCAGATCTTGGAAATGGGTCAAGGTGTTCTCCACCATTCATGGAAATAACCTAATGATGAACTCTATACAAACACTTAAGCCAAGGAAACCAACTAAGTGACAAGTTTTACCCATAAGCTATTTTAATTTGTTTCCTTGCAGTTTGCTAAATAAACAACTAGCTGTTTTTGTTCATAAGCTACAAATCCTGGGTTTTTTTAAAAAAATGGCTGACTTAATAACCAGCAAAGTCAATGGAGGAAGCTGCATTCAACGTAACAACCGTGGCAAATAAGGTTGTAAAATTGGACATGACTTACTTAACAGCTCAGCTATGGAAATTCTGGTCTCTTGAGGTTGTAAGTCAAGGTTTACCAGTCTTTTATTAATACACCACTCCTTCCTGAAGGTTATTTCCAAGAACATTTTGGAAGATCCTTCAAAGGTGAACCCAGAGACCATTGGGAGGATAGGCCTTCTCAGTGTGGTAAAGTCCCATGCATGAAGTCCCTTTCTCAGAAACCTTGGCTTGATTCCTTTTAGAAGTCAAATATGCACCTTTTCACCTCCAATTTTATCTTTTAAGATAGTTTTATAACACTTTGAGCTATGAAGACCTGTTCTGGTAAAGCAACTGAACAAACTAACTTTGAACAATGCCTTTTGTTCTGGGTGTCCATCTCGGTCAGAAGACTGTGAAATACAGATGATTTTCTCAAAAAAGTGCAAAGCGATAAG
Source organism: Laticauda colubrina (assembly GCA_015471245.1). Lineage (NCBI taxonomy): Eukaryota > Metazoa > Chordata > Lepidosauria > Squamata > Elapidae > Laticauda > Laticauda colubrina. Next base: position 10,619,477 of record BLBF01000058.1, read on the forward strand.
TCGAGAAGCTCAAGAGTTTGCCACGATTAGCCCTCCAACTCACCATGCTTCTGTTCCAGCCAGTGAGGTAAAGATGATAGCTCAGGAAATCGGCTCTACCAGATCCCTCCATCTCTTGCTCCAAGGAGGAAAGGAGGTGTTTAAACCAGGCAAACGATCCCGTTTCTCGGCAAACCCAGTAGAAGTAAATCTTGCAGTCCACAAGAGAAAGAAAAGAAAAGAAGGAGGAAATGGCAAAGTGCTTTAAAATGTCAGTTTCCACCCTCTAAGTCAGAATGCCCTGCTGACCTATGTTCTTTCTTTTTCTTGTTTCAATACAAAGTTGAAAGATTCTGCCCTGTTTACTGCATCAAATTTCCTTTTTATGTGGACCATCAAACCCCAAACAAACTCAGTTTTCACAGCATGTTAAACCTCAAAGAAAATGAATATTCCTCAACTGCCATGTAGAAAGCACATAACCCAAAAGATGTTTAACTGAAACTCATAAGCAGGGTCGTGTGAACCAATGCTTCTAAATTATAAAAGTTGGACGGAAAGCAATTTTGGCTGAGTAATAGAGAAGATGTTTACTTTTAGGAAGTCTTTTAGTCTTTGTTTCATAAATGTTAATTGCTTTCCTATTTGTCCCAAAGATGCTTTTTCAAGAGGCAACTGGATATTCTTGTTTTTCTTTGAAGACATTTCACTTTTCATCCAAGAAACTTCTTCAGCTTCTTTAACTCTGAGCTGAGGAAGCCTTCTTGGGTGAGAAATGAAATATCTTCAAAGAAAAACAAGAAAGTCCAGTTGCCTCTTGAAAAAGCACCTTTGGGACAACCATGACCTGGAGAACTAAGAATCTCCATAGACATTTAGCTATGCTTTTCTATTTATGTTTTTATCGTTCTGTAAGCCTTTCAGAGTCACACAAGTAGATAGCATATAAATTTGATAAATAAATCAATAAATATAGATTCCACATTCAATCTCCGGCAAGTAAGGCTGGGAAAATTCCTGATCTTGGAGAATTTATGGCAGTAAATTCTGGTCTAGAAGAGCCCAATGTCTACCTCTCTTTTCATCTTTCTGGAGAAACATGATATGCTGATTCTGGCTTAAGCCTGCAAGACATTATAAACTCAAGAACTCTTTTATTGCTGTGCCTTAAAGACGACTTATAAACAGGGTAAGGAGAAGCCGACTGAGCTCACCTTTCTGGTTTGAAGCTCCTGGTCACCACGTTGGAGCTTGTACCAGATGGATTTCAGTACTGAAGCAAAAGGAGTCACCCCAATCCCAGCTCCCACCAGCATGGCCACCTCATACTGGAAGACATCCTCACTGGCTGTGCCAAAAGGACCATCCACCACCATCCTGAAAAGATGAGCAAACAGTGTTTTGCTTGTTCTGCTCTTATAGATGACAAAAAGTTAAGTGGTGCATTGGCCTAGAGGTGGAGCTCTCGTCTCACAATCAGGAGGCTGTGAGGTCAATCCTAGGTAGGGGCAGATACTTCTCTCCCTGGGCACACTGAGAATATATCTGCTGAATATAACTCTGCATTGGCAACAGGAAGGGCATCCGGCCAGTAAACACTCAGCTCCATTCGGTTGCCCAGACTCCACCCCACAAGGGATTATGGGGGTCATTAAAAGAAGATAGATTATTAAAAAAAAAAAAAAAAGCCCAGCTGATGCCATTCGTGCCATAAAACATCCAGCAGAGCTTAGTTCCACAACATAGACCAGCCTGGGACTTTTCAGATATATTTTAATGTTTTTGACAAAACAAGGTAGCAATATTAACTGTGAAAAGATACACTTTCAAGCTTATCCAAAAGGGACCTATGCAAGAAATTAAAGGGAAGCCAGCCACAGCTACTCACGTTGCCCTCTCTGCTCACCTGGGCATTGGTGAGTTTGGCTGCTGCAAGGTGTCAATCAAGCTCTCCGTCCAATCACCCGCCACCCGAATGTGGACCGAGAAGTAGTTTTCCTCTGGGGCAGAGGTGAGAGTGAACGGATGCCACTCTAGATAGGAGATGGCGGGGCAGTTGAGGAACACATACTGTCCGATTTCCATGCTGAAACCTGCCTTGAACATCTGAATTTCCAGTACTCTGGAGGGATGCATGATAACCTGAAGACAAGATTTCAAAAGTGAGCAAACCCTATGCAGTGAATCCCACTCCCCATATACAGTATCTTCTCCCCCACACTGAGTAGACCTGCAAGGAAGACAGATTGAGCCCTTCCTGACTCTTCTCTGAAGCTGAAACACAAGCCTGACTGGTCCTTTCTCCTTTGGTTACATACAAGATGGAGATTGGGCTGGAATACAGTAATTCTCCCATAGCCACTCAGTGATATCCTATGGCTGAGTTTAAACTTCGATCTCCCCAGCATCAGTTCAATGCCATCACATTGGATGTAAAGAGTTCAGGACATAGGCAGGATCCATTGCCTCGGCAAAATGTCTATGGAGATTCTCAGTCTTTCAGGTCCCAAAGGTGCTTTTTTTTCCAAAAGCAACTGGACTTTCTGTCTTTTCTTTGAAGACGTTTCGCTCCTCATCCAAGAAGCATCTTCAGCTCTGACTGGATGGTAGGGAATGGAAGGAATTATATTCCTTGCAGACAGCTGGTCATTTGCATCCTTTTCAAGGGCCGTTGAGGCCACTTGGAAATGTATATGTGTTCTCAGGGTCACCTGAGTAGTGCAAATGGGTGTGGAGTCTAAAATGACCAGCTGTCTGCAAGGAATATAACTCCTCCCAACTCCTCAGAGCTGAAGAAGCTTCTTGGATGAGAAGTGAAATGTCTTCAAAAGAAAAACAAAGGAAGTCCAGTTGCTTCTGGATAATAAAAATAAGCACCTTTGCCAAGGGAAAAGGAGTCAAAGCAATTCTTCACACCAGATCAAGCAGGTTGTTTGAAAGTAGCATTAGAACATCTTTATTAGGGCCAGATAAAATTGCACAAATTGTGGGCATATTTTCAAGGCATCCATCACTCTTCATTGGATAAGCAGCGAAGCAGCAAACCACTTTCAGATGGAAGCTGAGCTCAACTCTAAGTCATCTTTACTGTAATAGGACAGTCATATTGTACTACTTGATTATGGGTTTTAGATATCTGTCTCTCTCTGTCTCTTTCTCTGTCTGCCTTTCTAGCTCTTGCTCTTTCTTCCTCTCCCCACCTCTCTGTGTACGTGTGTTTTTCTCTCTCTCTGTTTCTCTCTCTCTCTCTCTCTCTGCCTGTCTCTTTCTGTTTCTCTCTGTCTGTGTCTTTCTCTGTGTGTGTGTGTCTTTCCCCCCCCTCCCTCTCCCTTTCCCTCTCTCTTAACTGTTTTAGAATACAAAGCTGGTGAGTAGATTTGGAAACAGACCCAACACTTACCTTCATAATAACCACCTTCTGGCAGGAGCGCCAAATCCTCAAGGCTCGCTCAAATGCATAGAGAATAATAGGTGCCAGCACCCACTTCCAGGACTTTAAAAAAAAGAACCAAGTGCAATAAGAAGGACCATCCTGCAGGAAAGCAGGAATTTTTCCTGATCTTTCTATCTCCAAAATTCCATACTCTGTAGTACCTTAAGCTGAATTCATACATTGTGTTAAACCACAGCTTGCTTTTTACCACAATTGCCTGGGTTTGCCCAATATACCAAGCCACAAACCATGATTTTATAACTCATCAAGATCCCCAATGAAGCTACAGCTATGTTTAGTGTAATAGGAAGTTCAGTTTTTGGGGTGGGGCTGGGTGGATGAAATTTCTGTTAACACCAGCTACACATTGGTTGATTCCACGCTTCGGCAACTGACTCAACCAATCCAAAGCAAAATTATCACGGGGTGTTCTTTAATGAGATAGGGATAGTATTACAATTGAACCATTCCCATTTTAGGACTCATTTCTCTTTCACTACATTAGAGTGGATAGCTTTTCCATTTTTTGCTAATGGCTATCAGATGAACCAGAGTGGAGGAAGTTCCCAAGATAAGGTGGCTGCATACAAAACTTATCTCCTGAATCCTTCTCAGGTGCTGCACTCAGGGCCAAAATCCAAAATGACATTTGGTGATTCTTCCAAGCTGAGGTTTTCATTGTTTCACCCCTATAGACAGAATCTTGCCAGACTAAAGACTCTACTATCTGCATCTACGATATACTCTGGGAACTATTAGGGAAGTGCTGTCGTCATCCTCTTTCTCTCACACAAGATACCCTAGCTGAGTTGCCTTTTATTTCTCTGGAATGCATTTCTCCCTCTTGGGAATCCACCTCCACTCTACCCATCACCAATGTATGTTCTCACCTCAGCTGGAATACTCCCAAACTCAGGCACTTCACAATAGGGATGGCTGCTGTTTTGGCTCCATTGGGTATGTTGATGCGCACACTTCTTGGGGTTATTCTTCATCAAACTTTCAGCTGTTTGCCCACGAACAAGACCTCTATGGACACAAAAGGGCACCCTCTAAATAGTTGCCTTTCCCAGGAGAAATTCTGAAAGGGATTCAGTGACTAAGTAGTGGAAGAAAATGGCTTGGTATGACAATGCCTCTTCCGTCCTCATCCTATAGGAGAAGAGAAGGCAGAGCTGGAGGGTGGAGTTAAACAAGTCATCAGTCTAGAATCATTACATTCCCACCAACAGTTTAAGTCCGACCCTTCTTGAATTGCATGGACCCTTATTTGCTGCCAATTAATATTATTTACAGATTATTTACAGATTAACAGAGTTGGAAGGAACCTTGTAGGCCATCTACTCCAACTCCCTGCCCAAACATGATAAAAAGTTTTTGAATTGAACTTCAGTTGATTAGATTTTTGTCTATGGGCTTGAGCACTAAACCTCCTGAACTGCTACTTAATATATTGTCTGATTCTTTGTCTCCCCTCCCTCTCATTCTGTTTTTTTTTTTTTTTTAAGAGATGCTAGAGCTGAGGCTTCTAAAATCCTTCACTCATTGTTCTGAGGGTGGGAGGAATTCCAGATACAATTACTGGCTAAGTCATGTATTTACATTGGCTGCGAGGATTGTAGTGAAATTATTGCAGTTGTTATTCCAAATTATGTATCACAAACAAGTATTGTTAGCTTAACCAAACACAGCCTTCAAAATGCAGATACCCAGGGGTGGGATTCTACCAGTTCACACCTATTCACTTGAACTGGTTGTTAACATTCTAAGCAGTTCAGAGTACCAGTGTTTAGAAGAGATTACTGGCCTAATCCTGTAAGGAAGGCAGGAAGGAAACATTCTGGTGTTGCTTACAGAAACTGCCCCTCCGTTAACCCTTATTACATTCTTGGCAGGACTAGACTTCCTGTCTCAGGAACTTCTCTGGAGTTTGTTTTCCCCTCCTTTGCTGGTACTTTGCTTGTGTGGAGGGACCATTCAAAGTTACAATGGCACTGAAAAAAGTGATTTATGACCATTTTTCACACTTACGACTGTTGCAGCATCCCCACAGTCATGAAAGGCCAGGAGAGGAGATGCGTGCCTCTATGCGAGTGATATTGAGTTGGCCACACCCAGCCAATAACATGACCACCAAGCCATGTCCACCCAGTCACATGACCACCAAGCCACGTCCACCAACTAAGCCACACCCACAGAACTGATGTTAAAAATTTGAATCCCACCCTTGCAGATACCTGCAATTGTACAAGAACCGAGTTGTTTATTAATGCCACCTTTAACTCCAGCTGTAAAATTTAAACATCAACATTAACATTTTAGGAACCATGTTTCATATTAATTTAATCTTCTTTGTTTTTAAGGCTTTCTCTAAACATCAGAGTGTTAATGTCAACTCAACACTATAAATACCACAGGATCCAAACACTATCATGCTTTTATAACAAATTTTAAATTATTATATAATAAAATATTGCATAATTATAAAATAAAACAAAGGTGAAAAATAGAAACCTGGTTGCTCTTCTCACCCAGTTAAAAATAGCCAAGTGCATCAGAATTAACCCATTTTACTAATTCATCTTTATATCTTTTATCTGTTTTTCTTTTCCACTTTCAGTTTTTTTTTTCTCTGCCCCCTTTCTCTTTCTTCTTCTTTTTTTAAATTTATGTTAGTTCTTTTATGAAAGTGGCTAAAACTTTCTAAATTGTGTGTGTGTGTGTGTGTGTGTGTGTGTGCATGCATATGTACCCTGTTTCCCTGAAAATAAGACCCAACTGGAAAATATGCCATTGCATGATTTTTCTGGATGCTTGTAATATAAGCACTACCTCCAAAATAAGCCCCAGTTAAGATTGTCAGCCTGACAAATGCATTTAGTACCATATTTCCCCGAAAATAAGACCTAATAAGAAAATAATCCATAATGCGTCTTTTGGAGCAAAACAATATAAGACGCGGTCTTATTTTCAGGATATGGTGTGTATTTACCCATCTTTTGTGTGTGTGTGTGTTGTGTGGGTGTAGAGTTAGCCCATCCTGCCATCTTTGAAAGCATTGGTGTCTTACGCGATGCCATGGATGACGAGGCCAGCAAAATAGATGACAAAGAGATGGTGGGTGTACCAGAAGACTTCAAAATAGCTTCTGCGTATTTGTTCCATGGAAGACGTGATCATGAGAATAAGCGCCAAAGTGATGATCACACCTGTCAGGCCTGGAATGGTGGTGAATGCTACATATAAAGGAATCTGCAAGAGCAAGCAAGGCAAAGTCACACAAAGACATGATGGACCATGTCCCTGGGGTGTTTTCCATAACCTCTGGGATCCTCCCAACCTGGAGAATTTCAATCCCGTGGAAACCTGACCCATATAACAAAACTGTAACATGACCATCAAACTCAAACATTCTTTTAAAAAATAATCACCAAAACAGATTGTGTCCATTTTTTTAAAACGTACCTGAGGCAGCTCACCAAAAATTTAAAACAAGGTTTTAAAATGGCCTCTTCCCTTTTTTTAAAAAAAATGCTGTTTGATGCACATATTTAGGATATTAATCCTTTAAAGAAAAAGACAATTAGAATATCAACCCAGTGTAACTCAGCAAAATACATGGGGGGAGGGGGAAACAGACTGCCAAGAAACCTCATATTTTGTATCCAGGTTTTTAAAAAGCACAGATAATCCTCCTAAATTCCATGAACCAATGTTACAGATAAAATCAGATTGTTCCTGTGACCATCAGATTTAGACAAAGGCTCTCAAGTAATTTTATTTTCAGAAATAAATTATTGATTCAGCGATGCACTTACGGTAGAGTTGGAATGGATAGGATTTAACCACAAATCATTCGTCTTGTGAAGATGGGACAGGATGGAAGGCAAGCTCCCGTCCATTTTCTGCTGAGCATCGATGTACCACTCAACATTGAACAAATGAGCAATGGTGTGAATGGCTTGAAGAGAGCACAAGGCAAACCATTTATTGAATTAAAAAAACAAAAACAAAAACCCCAACCAACCCAGACGATGGATTGACCCCAAAATTTCTTCATAACCCATACATCTTAATCATAACAGGGAATAATTTGAACTAAGAGTTGAAAGTGCATAAGCGAAAAGGTTCAAGAACTGTTAGTTCTGAAAAAGAAACGACAATGAGTCACAGTGGGTTTTGAGTAAAAAGGAGCATTCAGAACAGTGGTGAGGTTCAATTTTTTTTACTACCGGTTCTGTGGGCATGGCAGGGGAAGGATACTGTAAAATCCCCAGTCAGAAGTGGTATCTGCTGGTTCTCTGACCTTCTGAACATTTCTGCTACTGGCTCTCCAGAACTGGTCAGAACCTGCTGAATACCACCTCTGACTCAGAACCGTAAAAACAATTTGATTTTTAAGAAGAGCCTTTTCTAAGCACCATGGTGGGACCTGGTCAGCACAGTAAGCAGTAACAACATGGTTTTCCTTTTTGTTGCTCAATATCTTGTGTGAACCCAAACACTGGGCGTTAGTTTGCAAATCAGGGTTGATAGTTCACTGTCTTAGGTGTGCCCAATCAATTGTGATGTTATCAATTAACCACGATTAAGCAAATCAGTGTTCAGCGTGAATGCAGAAACATACTAATATGCCTGCTAATATGTAATTATGGAGAAAATTACATTGACATGGCCTCCATCCTCATCCCCACAACACCAAAAGATACATCATGACATCACAAAGGTGAGTTTTATGCTATTGTGCTGCAAATGTAAGGGCAGCACTTGCATGGCAGCCTCATAATATTGCAATTCATTTCTTTTCCACAGAATTTTTTTAACTTTCCCAGATGTTTCTGTTTAGCAATAGCACTTAGACTTATATACCACTTTACAGCCCGCTCTAAGTGGTTTACAGAGTCAGCTTATTGCCCCCAACAGTTTGGGTCCTCATTTTACCCACCTCGGAAGGATGGAAGGCTGAATCAATCTTGAGCCTGGTGGGATTTGAACTGCCAAATTGTAGGCAGCCGGCAGTCAGCAGAAGTAGCCTGCGGTACTGCATTCTAACCACTGCGCCACAGAGGTTCCTGTATGAATTTACCTGTATGAATAGCAATCATGTAAGCCACCAGTTTATGGAAGACCAAGTTATGGTCCAGCTGCCGTCGCATGGTCCTCCTGCAACACTGAATTGACAAAGCAAAAAATCACAAACAGACAAACTATTCAATAGTGGGAGAATAAAATATGAGGATAGGTCTGCTGGGTCAGCCATCTAACCAGCATTCCTGCTCATAAGTTGGACATCAAGATACCCTTTTTCTTTGTTGCTCTGTTTTGAGGCACATCTTATGTTGGAAAACTTTACTAGCTTCCAACAGGAAGGAGAGGAGGAAAAGGAATGGAAGCACTTCATACAGTCCCCGGGTCCCAGGTTGTCTCCTGTGAACAAACACTTCTAAATGAGTTTTATCCCAGGAATTAATCTCTCTGTGGCCCTTCAAATTTTGCAAAATTGTAGTTCCCAAGATGCCACAGAACAAGACTCAATGGCTATGGATGGAGACACAAAAACCATCTGCAGAGCTGTCTACGGTCAACGTTCTAGCCATTATTCCCCTCTTGATTATTTCCTTGTCACTTAATCTGGAAATGGAGATGTTCCACCTTTCTGAAACAGGATCCAAACATAAATTATACTCCTTATGATCTTCCACAAGACAACCAGTTAAATATAAGCCAGTAGTATGAAGCGGCAGCCAAAAAAAGCCAATGCAATCCTAAGCTGCATTAACAGAGGGATACAATCAAGATCAAAGGAGGTATTAATACCACTCTATCAAGCCTTAGTAAGATCACACTATAAAAAAGATGCTGAGACTCTAGAAAAAGTGCAGAGAAGAGCAACCAAAATGATTAGGGGACTGGAAGCTAAAACATACAATGAATGGTTGCAGGAACTGGACCTGGCTGGTCTAGTGAAGAGAAGGACCGGGGGAGACATGATAGAAGTCTTCCAATATTTGAGGGGCTGCCACAGAGAGGAAGGGGTCAAGCTATTTTTTAAAATACCTGAAGGCCAGACAAAGAACAATGGATGGAAACTGAACAAGGAGAGATTCAACCTGGAAATAAGGAGAAATTTTCTGACAAGTGAGAGCAATCAACCAATGGAACAGAAGTTGCATTCAGAAGTTATGGGAGCTTCATCACTGGTGGCTTTCAAGAAGAGATTGGACTGCCATTTGTCAGAATTGGTGTAGGGTCTCCTGCTTGGTCAGGGGTTGGACAAGATGACATACAAGGTCCTTTCTAACTCTGTTAATCTGTTAAATCTGTTAAAACCTTTTAGCAACCAGCTGGATTCCCGGTGCCCACCCAACCTCCAGGACTAAGTACACCATACTGTGATCTTAGCCTCTTGCTCACCCGACAGGTGCCTCTCACGAAGGAGAGGAGATTCCGGCAAATAGGCAACAGGATCAACATACTGTTGAAGTTCAGACACTTGGCCGATGCCCGAGCCCAAGCCAGCGCAGACTAGAAAGGCAGAGAGAAGAGAAGACCACTTGGGCATCATTTTATAACCCATATTGCAGCTCCTAAAGCAGGAATATTGTCAGGTCTAGTTTGCAAATCAGTATTACCAAAGGAGAAGCAGAATTCTGATTTAGTTCTGTGTTGCCTCCTACCTCGCCTTCCGCCTTGGAATGTGTCCCTTTCTTCCTGGGAACCTGCTAGGTTGCTGTAGCCCAGAGGTATCAAACTCAAGGCTCATGGGCTGAATCTGGCCCTTGGGGTGCTTAGATCTGGCCCAGGGAACCACCCTGGAAACAGCGAAGGACGGGCCCACAGTGCCTCTGCCAGCGAAAACAAAGCTCAGAAGAGCTGTGCACAGCCCATTAAGCTCCATTTTTGTTGGCAGAGGCCATTGCGGCTGAAAACAGAGCCCAGGTGAGCCCCATGTGGGGCTCCCCCCAGCTCCATTTTCATTGGCAGAGGGCTGCAGGAGGCCACTGTGACCAAAGTGATGTCGAGGTGGCCACGTCCGCCCCAGGCCCCCTCAAGGTCAAACACAACCCTGATGTGGCTGTCAGAATTCCGGCAGTTACTCTGATGAAATCATGAGTCTCAAGCCACACTCCCAAAACTAAAAAAGATTTATTTGAAGTTAACATTCTGCGTCCAGCATTAACCTGGGCGTAGCCAACTCTGAGATACGTAATTCACTGTGCATGAAATTGAATAAATCAACTCTCCCTTTCATATACATTTTCTATAACTTGATATATCACTTGAGGAACGCCCAAGGACTTTAAATGGAGTGCAACAATCACTCTTGTAAAAAAAACACAAAAACAGCAACTGATCAGGCCAGGATAAAATAGTTGAGGGACAAGCCAAAACTAAAGAATTAAACCTAGTTAATTCAACTACGACTACAATTTTATGACTGAGTCATAAAACGTGGCAGAACTCACTCAACAACTATCTTGCTTAGCAATGAAAATTTTGGGTCAACTGTGGTCTTAAACTGAGGACTACCTGTATATGTTGATGCAAATATAAGTACAATTTAATCCTATTAAGAAGTACGAACATATATTTTCCCCCCAGTTAAGTTAAAGATTTTTCATTTCTACCACCTGTAGATCAAAAGTTTATGAGATGCCAAAATGATGCTCACCCCAAGAATCTGCCTGGTGTAATAGTACTGTTCACTTCTATCAAATATCAGGAAATATGTCAGAAAAAGGTATATATTCAATGCTAACCAAGCAACCTAAGGAAGAAAGGGGGAAAAAATCATTTCATGTGTTCAGTTTTACAATATCAGCCATTCATTGACAAGAAAGACAATTACATTCAGGAATATTTTGAAATGAGATAATCTATATATTAATTACAGTATTTGAATGTATGTATTTGTGGGGGGAAACATCAGTGTGCATGATAACATACCAACCATGAATTGTTTTCTTGCCTAAATTCAGATAAGTCACAAATCAGGTAAACAAGTTTTAGCATTGTCTAGGAAATAGACATAAGAGTTCAGATCACAGTTCTTGCAAGAGATCTACAAATATTAAGCATTCTTTTTGGGTAACTGATGGTCAATATTTTGCCCATTCTTGTATATGGCCACGTGTGGCTGGTTAGCATGCATTTTTAAAATTTATTTATTCATTTTTGAATACAATAAAAGCATGGAAATTAAAGGAAAAATAAGGACCTGGGAGAGAGGGAGAAAGGAAGACAAAATTCTGCAAGATTTTTTTCCTTCTATATCTTATTTCCCTAATTAGATCATCTGATAAGGAAGCTGTTTTGCTTTTCTGCAAAGCCTTCTTTTCATTATATAGAGTGCTTAACAGCTCATACGAACAAATGCAAATTTAGTTAAAATCATTAACAAAATGATCCTGGATCTCCTTAGGCAAACTTTAAAACCCTTCCATGAACCATTAACTCATTTCCCCATCCAGCCGATGGAGTCTAACATGAACAAAGTTCATAACTTTAAAAGAAGAGGAAATGTTTTTTTTTATATTAGTTTAAAAAATATATTCCTGCAGTGCAAAGTATGAGGAAATGAGCAGGAGAAAAAAAATATGTTGCAAGTAATAAGGAAAGAATAAGACTAACTACATTTCATCCTACTCTTCTAATAATAAATCACACACCCAAATAATAATAAATGTCACAGCCGTGGCAATACTGTGGCTGTATTTGCCACAGTATTTTGAGAGAGAGAAAGAGAGAAGGGGAGTGGGAAGGGAACAGAAGAGAAGAGAAGATTCTGCATTGGCCAGGTGTGATTGGACATACAAGGAATTTGTCTCCAGTGCATAAGCTCTCAGTGTACATACAAGCAACAAGTGATAAATCATGATCATAACCATCAAATATCATAAGATATAACACTTAGTGATAGTCCTAGAATACTAAGAAAGCAATCCATGTAAATCAGACTAGGATACTAAATAAACAGTCAGTATAAATCATAAGATACAAGCAACAAAGTTACAGTGATAAGAAAATAAGAAAAATAAGATAATAGGAAAGATGAGACGAATAATTGTAATACAGCCCTACTAGATAGATTGACAGTGTTGTGGGAGTTAGTTGTTTAGCAGAGCGATGGCATGGGGGTGGAAGGGGGACACTCTCCTTGTGTCTAGTTGTTCTGGTGTGCAATGTCTTATAAGATGAACATTTTGCTGTGTCCCACAACAAGATCTCAGATATTTTTTTAAAAAAATCTATGTAATGGGATGGATACCTTTAAATAGCTATCAGAAACCCCTATATATTTCCTTGCAAGACCAGATCCTGAACCTTTTGTCCATTCTCTCTATATACCTGTAGATCGTCATTTGCCCCTCACTATATCCCAAAGGTGCTTTTTCAGGAGGCAATTGGACTTTGTTTTTTCTTTGAAGAGGTTTTGCTTCTCATCCAAGAAGCTTCTTCAACTTTGACCGGATAGTAGGGAATGGAGGGATTGATATTCCTTGCAGACAGCTGGTCATTTGCATCCTTCTGGAGGGTGGTTGAGGCCATTTGGAGATTTATCTGTGTCCTCAGGGTCACTTGAGTTAATGCAACTGGTTCCTGGAGTCTCCAATTTTTCTTCTGGAAATCCATTCCTATTACTCCCAAGGATGTTCATCCCAAATTGTATAGCTAAAAATCTGTTGAGAATCTCAGTCATCCAAGTCGTAGTTGCCCCAATGGTGCTTTTTCAGGAGGCAACTGGAAAAGCCCCTTTGGAACAACCATGACCTGGATGACTAAGAATCTCGACAGGCCTCTCACTATATTTCACGACTTGAAATGTTGGCTCCAAGTTGTACCATTTCCTTCATGGTTGATTAATTCCCTCATTCTGTTCATGAAAATAACTAGGTCATTGATATGATTATTGGTTTTATTTACACCATGCTTCAAAGGTATGTAGTATTTTGTTATTTCATCACACCCATATTTCAACAAAGAGTTAGGAAGCAGAAGCTCAGCCGGCTGACATGAACAGGCTTCAGCACAGATTAACAGAATTGAAGGGACCTTGTAGGTCTTCTAGTCCAACCCCACCACTCACCCAAGCAAGAGACCCTACACCATTTCCGACAAATAGCAGTCCAATCTCTTCTTGAAAACGTCCAATGATGAAGCTCCCACAACTTCTGAAAGCAACTTCTGTTCCATGAGTTGATTGTTCTCACTCTCAGAAAATTTCTCCTTATTTCCAGGTTGAATCTCTCCTTGATCAGTCTCCATCCATTATTCCTTGTCTGGCCTTCGGGTGCTTTGGAAAATAGCTTGACCCCTTCCTCCTCTCTGGGGCAGCCCCTCAAATATTGGAAGATTGCTATCATGTCTCCCCTAGTCCTCCTCTTTACTAGACTAGCCATACCCACTTTCTGCAACCATTCATCATGTGTTTTACCCTCCAGTCCCCTAATCATCCTGGTTGCTCTTCTCTGTACTTTTTCTAGAGCCTCAACATCTTTTTTATAGTGTGGTGACCAAAACTGGATGCAGTTTTCTAGGTGTGGTCTTACTAAGGCTTTATAGAGTGGTATTAGTACCTTACAGAGCTTGACTGTATCCCTCTGTTAATGCCACTTAGGATTGCACGATAGAGTAGACTGAGAAAAAGGATAAAAGACAGAAAAGGGAGGTGGTAGAAGAATGAGGTGTTGTCAGAGCATGACTGTTCCACAAGCGACATCTTAAATCTCAGTTTTAAAAATAACCCCACCATTCCCAAAGTCATCTTCTCTTCTTGACACATGCAAGGCTTCAGTTGTTGATCCTGCTAATCCTCAGAGTCTTACAGGAATGAACCGCAGGAGCTGGATGTTTATCTCTGTGGCAACCCAAGAACCTTCTTATGTTTCAACTTTGGGCTACGGGGGTGATTATCTAGGCATTTAAGGAATGCCTTGGTTTCCCTCACTCCCTTTTTCTGACAGTTAAAAAGACCAAAGGAGTATCTTTTTAGTTGACCCTCTCATAATTTAATCTTGTCCCATAGCTTCTTTCAGATACAAGATGGAGACAGTCTCATTAATGATGTATTTCATTTATCTATAACACTTTCAAACATTCAGAATTTTGGAATTCGACTGCCACCAGGGGGGTGATAACGGCTCAGACCTGAAGACTTTGATCAGAGAAAATCACAACAAATTTTGTGTAATCACAAAGGCTGGCAGAGGTGGTTTGTCAGCCCTCAGGTACCAACCATCAACAGTATGGTTTCTTGGCACTTTCGAAACAGAAATGAGAGAGGGGGGGGGGGTAAGCAGGTAGGCAGGCAGGCATATGATATATGTAGATGATAGCTAGATGAAAGAGAGAGATGGGAGAGACAGAGAGGGAGACAGAGAAATGAGGGATAGTTTTGGTACTCTAAATGCATTCAGAAAAGTTTCCCAACTTAGAAAAAACCCTAAAAAATATTTAAGCCAAATTGGCCAACACATGATGACATCATAGATACAGATCTACCTATGTATCTGTATTTAGAGATAACAGAGAATAACAAAAATTAAAGTAAATTTAAAAACCTATTAGCTATCAAAGGTTGTTCACCCTGGTTTATCTTGAGTGGAACTTTAGAACTTCAGGCTGTAGTGTTTGCTACTCCATCCTATGTTCATCCCAAACTGGTGAAACTGGTACCATTCTTTAAACTAAGGTTGAACCAGGAACCTCTTGCAAATCATGTATTTGCTTTACATTAAATGCAGCCCCCTGAAGTAGGTTATTGGCCCTTCATTTTGTCCTTTATCTTTCCATCCAGACCCAGATATAATGAAGCAAAACTTACAATCACCAGGGCTGAAAACCAGTGGTTGATGGCCCAGTTCCCCATCCTGGACTCTCATAGACCAGTTTCTTTTGCCTAGTTCTTGTCTGGGCTCTCAACTGGGAGCAGGTTTTCTTGATGCTTCTGATCCTTCCTGCTTCTCAGCAACACTTTAACTGTCTTTATTGATTTAGTCTTGGGAGGAAATGTAGAATTTTAAGTCCAGCCCAACCTTGGAGGCTGGCACGGTTTTTTCCCTGCAGGGTTAAGAAAAGGAAATAATGTCTTTTGTCTCTTGCAAACTTATAATAATAATTTACAAAATCCCACCCCATTTTGAAAAAAAAATTGATTAGAATAGCACAAGCATAACCTAAAGTTATTGATGATTAAACTTCATCTGCCTTCTGTGTTTGCAGAGGAAGGAAATATTTTCTGTAACAGTTATGTCTGTCATTTCTTACACACACACACACACACACACACACACACACATATAGACTTTTTATTTTTAATATAATTGTTCCATCTTCAGTTGAACTGTGTTTTGTCTGGGTACAAATATCTTTGTTAAACAATGTTCAAAATTGCAAAATCCTTTGTTACATTCATATGAATTCTGCAATATTTAACATAGTAATGTTCCACATATTAATTCTACAATGTTGAAATAATAATATTCAACATACTAGTCATAGTTATTTACTTACTGGTATCTCTTTTAACATAAAAATATGTGCCTGTCATTTCTTATCATAATCTTATTTCATAAGATTTTTTTTAATCTTATGCAAATATATATAGATAACCAATTTTGGTTTCATTTTAGATTTAGTCGAAGGAACCCATTGAATATCTTAAGTATCAAAGTAATCACAATTGCTTTCTATTTCAGCTATTCACAACTGGATGTCTTCCAGGTCCCTAGATCAAGTTTCCAAAATTATTCAGCCACAGCGGTGTTGAGTGGCCAAGTCTGGGAACTGATCAATATTTCTGCAGGATATCCAATTAATTGTCATTTGTGCTATTTCCTTCCCCTCAGACCGTTGCCACTTCCTTCTATCATTCTATCTGCCTCAAAGTCTCATCCAGCAATTCAGCTCTCTTCTTGTAAGCTTTTAAATCCTTATTCTATCTAAAAAAAAAAGACTCTTGATGAAGGTATCTTTTATGTTTCTTGACAAATACACTTTTATATACACTGAGAGCATTTGCACCAAGATAAATTCCTTGTGTGCCCAATCACACTCAGACAATAAAGAATCCTATTCTATTCTGTTCTTACATGGTCATGTCATTGGATCACCTTCTAGTTCTTCTTCTCAAAAAAAAAAAACAAAAAAGTAAGTCCTGTCTCTGATCTTAGTCCTCCTTTAGGAGTGCTAAAGCTGTA
Organism: Laticauda colubrina; assembly: GCA_015471245.1. Lineage (NCBI taxonomy): Eukaryota > Metazoa > Chordata > Lepidosauria > Squamata > Elapidae > Laticauda > Laticauda colubrina. Next base: position 10,636,088 of record BLBF01000058.1, read on the forward strand.
CATCAATCATTTACGTTAGAAATTGTATACACTAATTATTTTCTTCCTTCGGAACTTCTATAGCAGGGGTATCAAACTCAAGGCTTACGGGCTGGATCCAGACTATGGGGTGCTTTGAACTGGCCCACAGGGCCAGCTGGGAAACAGTGCAGGACCAGCCTGCAGTGCCCCTAGTAGCAAAAATGAAACTTGGGAGGGCTGCATGCAACCTTCTGTAGCTCCATTTTTGATGGCAGAGGGTTGCAGGAGGTCAAAAGGGGAGCTTGGGAGCCCATTTTCATTGGCATAGTTCTCAGGCCACGACAGGTATCCTCAACATGAGTGATGTCGAGCTGGCCATGCCCAACCTGGCTATGCCCTCCCACCCCTCCCACCGAGGTCAAACATAACCCTGATGCTTCCCTCAATGAAATTGACTTTGACTCAGGGGTGGGATGCTATCAGTTTGCACCTATTCGCTTGAACCGGTTGTTAACATCCAAAGCAGTTCGGAGCACCAGAAGTTAGAAGAAATTACTGGACTAATCCTGTAAGGAAGGCAGGAAGGAAACATTCTGGTGTTGCTTAAAGAAACTGCCTCTCCGTTAACCCTAATTACATTCTTGGCAGGACTAGACTTCCTGTCTCAGGAACTTCTCTGGAGTTTTTCCCCCTCCTTTGCTGGTACTTTGCTTGTGTGTGGAGTGACCATTCAAAGTTACAATGGCACTGAAAAAAGTGACTTAGGACCATTTTTCACACTTATGACTGTTGCAGCATCCCCACAGTCATAAGAGGCCAAGTGAGAAGATGCGTGTGCCTCAAGGTGAGCGTTATTGAGTTGGCCATGCTCAGCCAATAATATGATCACCAACCCATGTCCACCCAGTTACATGATCACCAAGCCATACCACAAACTAAGACACACCCACAGAACCAGTTGTTAAAAAATTTGAATCCCACCCCTGGTTGGACACCCCTATTCTAAAGTGTAAATATGGCTTAAACATGAGCTCCATGGTCTCTCCTACAATATATTCTATTTGTTAATATATGTGGCTATTTCTGTACAGCAATACTGAACATCCCCTTTTCATTGCAAAATGTCTAGTGGGATAGTGGTCATGAAAAGGACTGAAGAATGCAACACTTCTTCATGTGTATGTCATACAGCAAGGGATTGTGAATGGAATGGAGAGAAGAGAAGAGAAGGAGAAGAGAAAGGAAGGGACCTTGGAGGTCTTCTAGTCCAGCCTCCTGCTCAAGTAGGAGAACCTATACGATTTCAGACAAGTGACTATCTAGTCTCTTCTTAAAAACCTCTAGTGATGGAGCGCCCACAACTTCTAAAGGCAAAGCAGTTCCACTGGTTAATGGTTCTCACTGTTAGGAAATTTATCCTTAATTCCAGGTTGCTTCTCTCCTTGATTAGTTTCCATCCATTGTTTCTTGTCCTGTCTTCTGGTGCTTTGGAGAATAAGTTGCCCCTCTTTCCTTTGTGGCAACCCCTCAAATACTGGAATACTGCTCTCATGTCCCCTCGCTGTTCTTTTCTCTAGACTGGCCGGACCCAAATCCTGTCAACATCCATACAAGTGAATGAAACTTAGCTCTTTCCTCTGAGATCATAGTATTTGGCTGAGCTTACGTGACTGAAAAAAAAAAAAAGCTTGAGCAAGCTTTCTTTTGTTTGTTTTTATCCCTTTGAGTCATTAGTGACACCTGGCAACTTGTCTCTACAGTCCTCAGGGCAAATTGCTTCAAAAGTATCTCTGGATACCTGCATAACTGGATAGAAGCATTCCTGTCAAACAGACAACAAATGGTCAAAATTGGGAGTGTCCTGTCAAATTCTGTTCCTGTCAACAGTGATGTCTCCCAAGGAAGTGTTCTAGGACCAACTCTCTTCATACTCTACATAAATGACCCCTGTGATCATAGCAAGAGCAACTGCATTCTCTTCGCTGATGATGTAAAGCTATTCAACACCACCAACAATACTGCTTCCCTTCAAAAGACCTTGACTATGTATCAGAATGGTCAAATAAATGGCAACTTCAAATCTCAACAAATAAATGCTCTGTCCTACATATTGGCCAAAAAAAAATCAGAAAATAAAATACAGGCTGAATAGTCATGAGCTTGTTGATAATCCAAACTCTGTCAAGGACCTTGGAATATTCATCTCTAATGATCTAAATGCTAGAGCCCACTGTAACTACATGGCCAAAAAGGTGTTAAGAGTTGTTAACCTAATCCTACGTAGCTTTTTCTCTGGTAATATTACACTAATAACTAGAGCATACAAAACATTTGCTAGACCAATACCCGAATACAGCTCATCAGTCTGGAATCCACATTACGTATCTGATATTAACACAGTTGAGAAAGTCCAGAAATATTTCACAAGAAGAGTTCTCCACTCCTCTACTCGTTGCAGAAGACCTTATGCCACCAGACTTGAAATTCTACACCTAGAAAACCTAGAACAATGCTGCCTTCAGTCCGATCTAAGTATTGTATATAAAATTAAACATTGCAATGTCCTACCTGTCAATGAATACTTCAGCATCAACCACAACAACACAAGAGCAAACAATAGATACACACTCAAGGTTAATCGCACCAAACTTGATTGCAGGAAATACGACTTCAGCCACAGAGGGGTCAATGTCTGGAATACTCTACCTGACTCTGGGGTCTCTTCCCCAAACCCCAAAAACTTTAACCTTAGACTGTCTACTATTAACCTCACCCCTTTCCTAAGAGGTCTGTAGGGGGAGGTGTATAAGCGCACCAACGTGCCTAACGTCCCTGTCCTATTGTTTCTTTTATTTTTCTTATATGTATCCATGTATTCATAACTATGTTTTTACTTATACCTATTATCTTGTAAGCAATTGACAAACCAAATAAAATAAAAAATAAATCAATAAAATAAAATAAATAAAATAAAATAAAATAAAATAAAATAAAATAAAATAAAATAAAATAAAATAAAATAAAATAA
>BLBF01000058.1:10643845-10655081 GCA_015471245.1 Laticauda colubrina
AGAAGAGAAGAGAAGAGAAGAGAAGAGAAGAGAAGAGAAGAGAAGAGAAGAGAAGAGAAGAGAAGAGAAGAGAAGAGAAGAGAGAAGGGAAAGAGGGAGAGGGAGAAGAAAACCATCAATCATGAAAAACCACATATATTCCTGGCCACAGTGCAGGAAATTATGCATTAAAAAGAAAGGGAGAACCAGGGAAAATAAATTTGTGCCTCTTGTCTTATGATTGCCTGGTCCCAAAACCTGATTTGGATGCCTGGTTTAATCTCCGAGAACGGCAGTCGAAAAGGCAGTGGTGAAATCTCTCCTTGAGGTAGGTGGTCCTGGCTTGCTGGCTCAGCTCTCAGCTGGATTCAGCTGTCCTCAGAAAACCAACTGGAGCAGGTGAAACTCTACCCAAGGGTTGGCTCAGGCTAGTATCTGCTACATTGGCTTATGCAACATTGCTGACAGACACACTCCTGTTCAACATGAAGTGGAGGAAGGCAGAAGGTCTGAATGTTCCCCTGAAGTCGGGTTTGTTTCAGGTTGGAGGTGTCTCGGTCTCAGGAACGAATGAATGCCTTACCTTGGTTGAAGCAAAGACACAAATGATAATTTAACAAATGGTAGAGATTCAAACCAGGCTATTTAAAGGCCAATCCAGAATGGACTATTTTGTTTCTAAAGATACTCCTTTTTTTCCTTCCTATTTGCAATCAAGAATGGGGGGGGGGGGGAGTAAGAAGATGGACAGGGTCTGAGAATCCTTGTCAATCAAAGGCAGCCTTCTCTAACCTTTACCTATTAGCTGTTGATGGTAAGAATCACCAAGCATAATATCTGGAAGGTTGGAAAAGGCTGACCCGAAAATCATTATACAAGTGAGACCATCCAAAGTGCTCCGGAGAGGCCATCGGTCGGATTATATTGTGTTTCCCCTACTCTTGGGCTTAGCATCAATTGGATATCTTCTTCTGGTTATTAGGGGATTCGGGGCTTTGGATCTGGTTTTGCCCTGACGCCAACCAACATTGGGTGGTCATAGGCTGATAGCCATACGGCGATGGATTATGGGTAGTTATGAGGACAGTGGCTACCATCCAGTTAGAGTGCTGTTTCTATTCTCTGTTGCCTCACCTTCATCCTCCTCCTCTGTTTTTTTCTTTCTTTCTGAATTATTACTACTGAATAGCAATAGCAATAGCAATAACCCTAGCTCTAAGCCGTTTACAGAGTCAGCCTATTGCCCCCAACAATCTGGGTCCTCATTTTACCGACCTCGGAAGGATGGAAGGCTGAGTCAACCATGAGCCTGGTGGGATTTGAACTGCTAAATTGCAGACAGCCGGCAGTTGGCAGAAGTAGCCTGCAGTACTGCACTCTAACCACTGCGCTGCCAAACATCTTGTTCACTCTGCTCCTTGGGACAGAAATAACCATGAAGAGGAAGGATGGTCACAGATCAAACTCTCCATGCAAGGGCACCAAAACCCCACGGAAGAGTGGTCCTTTAACTCAGAGTCTGGCCTATCTGTTAGCTTAGGGAATCTCCAAACCTGGCAACTTTTTAAGCCTTGTGGACTTCCAGAATTCCTCAGCCGGCCATGCTGCTGAGGAATTTTGGGAGTTGAAGTCCCCAGGTCTTAACGTTGCCAAGTTTGGACAACCCTGTATTAGCTCAATAGAGCAGAATTACAAGAAGAAGTTAGTACATACAAGGAAATTGTTGCAGGTCAAAGGTGTAACTTGGCATGAAAACCCGTATTCCTCACAATCATTTGGATTGAAGACTCACCTACTGGGTGAGCTTGTATTCAGAAACATCCTTGCACTGCATAAAGTGGGAAGTGTTTGGGGAGGCCAAGAAGCTTGGCCAAATTGGGTTGGCTGACCTGAGCATTTCAACATAATGGGTTCTTTAAGTACAGTAGAACCTCTGGTCCCGAACACTTCTGACCATGGCCAAATCAGGTTCTGATCCAAAAATTCATAAAATGTTTGAATCTGGTCACAAACACATTCTCAGGTGGTGATCAAACATGACCCCTGACCCAGAAATTCCTGAGGATGAAACAGAAGATGAAGAAATCACCAAAGTTATGGAACAAATTATGGTTGTGACCAGATGTTCTACTGTATATCTTTGCATGGGGTCCAGCCAAGTGGTTGTGAAATGATTATCTCCCCAGGTGAAAGCCCAAACTATGATGAGCTGATCACCTTCTAGAACCAGAACTTGGATGTGGAATGGTCCAGTTTCCCATCACAAGCTCAACATGTTCAACTTCAGCCCTTTCTCCCTTGAAGAAAGCCCCTAATGTAGTAGTCGGCTGCTAGCTTGGTCCTTCCAGGGCAGTTAGGAAGGCCAATCTGCTGTGGCACCTCTGATGGTCTGGAGGCAAGAAATCCAAAGCTCATCCTCAATCAATGGGGCTCCCTTATGATGATACTCATCATCCTGAGCTTTCAGCCTGAGCACAGACCCCTTGACCATAGATGGAACTGTAGGAACCCAAACAAATGCTGGGACCAGGTTGCTATAAACTGCAACATCTTTTCCAGCACTTCAAATTACAAAAAATAAAGTCATCACAAGTTTTCAAATAAATAGAAGGAACGGCTGGAGAAGTGACTCTGAAGTTCCACCCAACCGTGCGAGATCCAACAGATATGAGACAGTCTCCGTTGGCCTCTCTTCTGCAAATCCTCTTCTTACAATCGTTCTGAGCCAGCTGAATGTCCTTCAGCTCCATTTCTGGAAATGAGCATAATCAAGACAGTTCCAAAGCCGAACTGCTGGCTCCTAGAAGATCAAGTCCATCCTTCACTGATGGTTTGCCCCATCAACTAGTGTTCCTCTTTCACACTATGTATCAAGTTTTCTACTGCGGATTGCCCTAGTCTTGCACCAACAACGGCAAAGGGTATATTCTTACAGCCCACCGTAAGTCCACTGATGCTCCAGAAGCCATCACCGCCACGGTGGCCTGAGTCCCTACTGATAAATTATAGCATAGCACCGTGAAATTAAGGCTTATCCCGGTGGAGTAAACAGGTACCACTGCTGAAACTTGAAACCAGACGGGGTTCATCATCAGGGTGCTGATTGTCATACCACACTGTGCCTCACACCGGGTTCACGAGGTGGTTCTAAATCGATGGAGATGGCAAGGTCTTCCTTCCAGCAACAGACACAATGCAAGAAGTCCGTGACGTTGTGCGTGAAGAGGCGGCGGCAGGGATGCAAATACTGCATGAAAGAAAGCATGAAGACAATGGCCAGACAGTAGGCCACAAGCAGCTGCAACACAAGCATGGGCGTGCAGAGGTACTCATAGAAGTCCGTCTTGAAGAAGTACCAGACCAGGAGCAGCAGGCTGTTCTCCAGTCCCCGGAACACGTAGAATAAAGCTAAACAGCCCCAGTTTTGGGACCTGACAATCAAGTCTCGCCTGGACAACCTGAGCTGGACAGCCGACCAACAGAAGACGTTGATGCCCCCGTAGAGCAGAGTGATGCAAATCAGGACAGTCAAAGTTCCCACCCGGCTGAAGTTTTTCTCCACGTTCTCAGGCAGCTTGGCCCCGCTTCTCCAAAACTCGACCCATGGTAAGAAGAAGAAGACCAAGAAGTTGGCCGCCCCAACGGCCAAGCCGTAATATTTGAAGACGGTGCCAAAGAGGACCAAGATGGTGATGCGAGTTGAGATCTCCAAACTTCTCCATAAAATGATGCAGATAAAGGCCAGCGGGTGGAGGTGGATCTTGTAGTCGTCGTACTTGATCTGGATGGCCAACGTGTTGCAGACCAATGCCCCATACGTGACTGAGAGTAAGCACATGGTCATCAGGACAGCTAGAAGGGAAAGAAAGATGAAAGGTGAGCAATGAAGAGCAACCATTATCAACTTGAAAAAATTAGAGGTGCTGGGAATCACTGCCATTGTACAATTACTACAGATAGTCCTTGAGTTACGACCACAATTGAGACAGTGGTGGGATTCAAAAAAATTGACTTCTGTGGGCGTGGCTTGGTGGGCGTGGCAGGGGAAAGACACTGCAAAATCCCCATTCCCTCACCTACTAACCTGCTTTCCAGCTCCATTCTCCTGTGCAGGGCAACCAAAGAAGACCCAGCCGATCAGCTGGGACTCAATGGGAGGCAGAGAATAAATGGGGGTGGGGCCAGTCAGAGGTGGTATTTGCCAATTCTCCGAACTACTCAAAATTTCCGCTACCGGTTCTCCAGAACTGGTCAGAACCGGCTGAATACCCACTTTTGAATTGAGACCAAAATTTCATGTTGATAAGCCAAACTTTCAGAAAGTGGCAGTTGGAAGAAAATAGACACAGCAAATAGAGCCAAGCCAGGTGTCCTGGAGGAAGGAGAAGTAATACCTCCTTAAAAGAAAACCTTGGTTGAGCTGTCCCGGCTGGTAGCATCTTGTAAGGGCCCCTTTCCAGGGTTCCAAGAGAAGATGGTCAACAGTTTTGAAGGTAGAAGAGGTCTTTATGCCCCAACAGCAGATAAAATGGTAGAACTATCTTCTAGGAGAAGGAAAACTCTAGATAAAACCCTGGCTTTTATCCTCTTGAAGGAGGGGCCATTACTTTGCAGCCTTACTCCCGAGTCGCCCGTGCTGTTGTAACTGCTCTTTCCTCCGAGCAGTCCTGCGTGCATGTGCACTTGGCATAGGCTCCTCGGGAACCTCCTCATCACTGCTGCAGCCCCCACAATCTCTGAAGGCAGCAGTCCACTCCCTAGTAGTCCTGGCCCCTCACCTGAGTCCTCGGTCTCCTCAGCCATCTGCACCTGCTGCTGGCTAACCACAACACCAGGCCTCGTGCTCCGGAGAGGACTTTCTCCAACTCTGCACACAGCATTGAAACAACACGGGAAGTGGCAGTGACCAGTTTCATAGCATGATACCATCGTCTCTTGAGACTGAAGGATGCCAATTCGAGCCAAACTTCTGCTAAGTGAGTTTGCCCCATTTTATGACTTTTCTTGCCACTGTTGTTAAGCAAATCACTGCAATTCTTAAATTAGTAATTAAGTGAATTTTGCCACCATTGTTAAGTAAATCATTCATTGTGTCTGTAAAGTCACTGCAATCCTGTATACATTTTCTCATAAGTAAAACTCACTGGATCTAATGGTTTTTTGTTTTTGTTTTTGTTTTGTTTCTATATGCCTGCTTCACTCCTTCAGTGCCCCAAAATGTGCCTTTTGGGTATAAACCAAAGATTTGTAGGTTAGATCAAACTTGAATTTGGGATTAAAGAATTTAATTAAAGCAAACTGGTCTTTAGGAAATTCTCTGTGGATCTGTGTAAGAAAGCCCAGCTTGGTAATCATGCTTATAAATTATGAAATTGTAATACAGATAGTCCTCAAATTATGACCACAACTGAACCCACAATTTTGGTGCTAAGCAAGACATTTCTTAAGTGAGTTTTGCCCCATTTTACGACTTTTCTTCCTGTGGTTGTTAAGCGAACCACTGCGGCTCTTAAATTAGTAATATAGTTATTAAGTGAATCTGGTTTCCCCATTGACTATAGCAATAGCAATAGCACTTAGACTTATATACCACTTTATAGTGCTTTACAGCCCTCTCTAAGCAGTTTTACAGAGTCAGCATATTGGCCTCAAATAAATCTGGGTCCTCATTTGACCCACCTCAGAAGGATGGAAGGCTGAGTCAATCTTGGGCCTGGTGGGATTTGAACTGCCAAATTGTAGGCAGATGGCTGCAGCAGAAGTAGATTGCAGTATTGCACTCTAACCACTGTGCCACAGAGGCTCCTCTGTGGACTATGTTTGTCAGAAGGTCACAAAAGCGGATCACACGATCCCAACCATCATCAATATGAACCTCGTGCCAAGCATCTGAATTTTGATTACGTGACCATGGCTAGGCTGCAACGGTCATGAGTCATTTTTTTAAGGTCTGTTGTAACCTCAAATGGTCACTAAACAAATGGCTGTAAGTCAAAGACCATATAGCCCCGTGATGGTGAGCCTATGGCACGCGGGCTGGAAGTGTCATGCAGAGCCATTTCTGCTGGCACACAAGCTGTCATGTGGAACAGATCCACTGAACATGCGTGCACGCCTTCCAGCAGCCAGCTGATTGTCAGATATCTGCTGTGCATGCGTGGGAAACACGCGCGCATGTGCAGGTGTGGGACACACATAGGGGGGTCGTACGTGCATGCACAGAGGCATGCAGCGCCTGGGGGTTTCACGCATGCATGCACAGGGGACGGAGAGGTTGTGCACGGATTGCATTATGGGTGCAGCCACGCATGTATGCGCCCTTCCGGTACATGACGACAAAAAGATTAGCCATCACTGATATTGGCAGAGGTGGACTGCTGCTGGTTTGCACTGGTTTATGCGAAATGGTAGTTAGCATTCTGCGTAGTTCAGCGAACTAGAAAATCCCACCACTGGCTGGCCCCACTCCTGCTTGTTTTTCGGCCTGTTTTTTGGTCTTTTTTTGGGCCAAAACCAGCCAAAAAAAAAACAGCCAAAAAAAATCCTACCACTGGCTGGCCCCAGGCCCATTCATTTTTTGGGCCAAAAACAGTCCCAAAACAGCCAAAAAACAGCCTGAAAAACAGGTGGGGCGGGGCCAGCCAGCGGTGGGATTAGACCCAACCGGCTGAATCCTACCTGTCTTTGGGGTGGGTGGCCCTGGGGAAGCAGGGCCTGGTGTGATGAGTGACATCACCTACCCAGTCACCTGACCAACTGGCCATGCCTACCTAGCCAGAGAACCGGTTGTTAAAAAATTTGCAGCCCAACACTGTATAGAGGGTAGAAATCCCAGATCCAAACGAATGCTGGAGCTGTGGATATCAGTCCCCAGGAAAGGAAAGGGGCCTGCAATTGGGAGTGGGGTGGAAGTTGTTTACAACTGGGGAGGTGAGGGAGAGAGAATGACATTTGCTGCCCTGGGGTGTGTCTCCTTTCTTTTTCCAGGATCTATATTGAATGTTCAGAAGGAGTTAAAGGAAAAACCGTGTGCTGAGCCAAGCTAAAAGAAACTAGTGAGACTGGTTAGTCAAGCAGGAGGAGGCCCTGGTAAAATCCAAAATAGCTTTCCACTTTAATCTACACCAAGTTTTGTAGGAGAGGATTCCATGTATTATTTTCTATATGAAGATGGAATTTTGTGGATTTAGGGGCAAGTTCATTTCTTTGACCGCAACTTTGCCAAGCTTGGAGAGTTTGGTTGTGAAAGCCTGAGACATTTTAACTTCTGTTTCCTTCATCCGATTCTTGGTTGGGTTAAATCTGCTCAGGAGGGGTTAGAGCAGTGGTCACCAACCAGTGTCCATGAGAAAATTTTGGTGGTCCACAGAGAAATGTCACCCCCAAAGCAATTAATCCAGGCTGCATGGGAACACAAGGCTTCGCCGCCCACATGGCCCATGGGAACACAAGTCTTGCATCATTGTGACCAACACAAGGTAATGAGGGGAGGGGGGAAAGGGCAGAGGGGGGCAACTTACCCCACTTGCCCCACATACCTTGCTTGGTCACCAAGCTGCTTCTTTCCACTTCTTTCTTCTTCTGCTTTTGGCTGCACGCAAGGAAAGCAGCCAAAGTCTTTCTTTCTCTCCCCCAAACTCCACCCGAAATGAGTCTTTGGGACCCTGCAAGGCATCCTTGCTCCAAGAGGCTGCGCTGGCACGACAAGTCTCACAAAGACTCATTTCTGGAAGAGTTTGCAGGAGAGAAAGAAAGACTTCTGCTGCTTTCCTTGCATGAAGCCAAAAGTCTCTCCCTCTCTCCCCCGAGAATGGAGCTGGAGGCGGTATCCTGTGATTCCAAATAAAGAACAATTGATTGGTAGGAAAATGGGGTGGGGAATTTTCCTGCAGATTTTCTTGGGGGGGGGTTTGCAGTGACTCCAATTGGAGGGATTTAAAATTATGAGTTTGGTGGTCCCTGAGGTCCAAAAGGTTGGGAACCCCTGGGTTAGCGAATCCTTGCGGATAAATATGGAGGATATACAGAATGAGGAAACAGCACATTTTGTCACTGACTCCTTGGCAAAGGCTGATGCGGAATTGACTTTAAAAAATTCCCAAGCCACCCACGCAAATGTATATTCAATGTCTGTTAACAGAATCTCAAACATTAGTTATGAAACCCTGTTTTACGTTTACAAGGACTGATGATACTCTGATATGAATATAAGGAAAAAAACATCCAGGGTAAACGCTCTGTAAACACAATAATTTCTCCTGGCTTCCAACTCCTGGAAGGGGATATGAAAGTCATATATACCTCCTATGTGAGGAACTTCCATATGGAACATCTACTGTAGAATAGAATAGAATAGAATAGAATAGAATAGAATAGAATAGAATAGAAAATATGGAATGGAATAGAATAGAAAATATGGAATGGAATGGAATAGGAATATAAAATAGAGTTGGAAGGGACCTTGGAGGCCTTCTAGTCCAACCCCCTGCTCAGGCAGGAAACCCTGGCCTATACCATTTCAGACATTGCTTTGGACAAGGATGTTAGTATTGTAGTCTTTTCTGACTAATACACTTGTATTAAAAGACCTTTGTGAGCTTAAACTATCAGATTCCTGATTTTCACCCCACACTTGGAACCCCTTATTGTGAGCTGAGTTAGTCATGTAAATTTTGAGTTCAGTTTTCTTTTTTTTTAAGATTTATATGTGCTCATTTTACGACTAAACCTTTGACCAGACTCTTACATCAATCTTTTCAGTTAATACAGGTAGCCCTCAACTGAAGGTCGCAATTCAGCCTAACATTGCCGCGGCTGAGACATTTTGTGGAGTTTTGTCCCACGTTACGATCTTCCTCGCCACGCCTGTTCTTAAATTAGTAACACAGTCATTAAATGAAATCTGGTGTCCCCATTGACTTGGTTTGTCAGAAGGTTTGCAAAAGGGGATCACCATAAAGTGGGACATTGCAACCGTCATAACTGTGAGTCAGACAGATGTCAAGCATCCGAATGCAAAATGTGTGACTGTGGGGATGCTGTAACGATCTAAGTGTGGAAAAATGTCTGTCAAGTCCTTTTTTCCAGGATCATTGTAACTTCAAAGAATCATGAATTTGTCAAGAGTATATTCATGAATTGGAATAGAGCATGGTAACAAAGTCAGCCGATGAATAGGCATTAAACTAAATCTGCCAACGAGGACAGTTTGGAAACTAAAACTAGATGTAGCCTAGGTGTGGCTCTATATTACACTCTGCAACTCTGCAGCTATGTGAAGCTCTGACTCTGTCCATTGAAAATAAAACTACTTTTCTCCTCTTGCTTGCCTGCTGAACTAAAGTAAAAGAGAAACTAACTTGCTTGCTTGCTGAAGACTGGAGCTCTGCTCTGAACTTGCAACATGTTTCTGTCCGAGTTTGCTCCCTGTTGGAGAAATCTACAACTGACTTGTAAAATCCACTTATTATGTTTATAAAGATGTTAAATGAAGCATCAGTTATCTGGGTTTATTTTTCTGGCGCTGAATTAACGCTGCAAAACTCTGAACAGAATTGACCTGTTGTAAACTTGAGGACTACCTGCCTATAGGTCTATCTAAGTTTGCAAGAAAGGAGCCATTCGTTCATTCAGGGCGAGGAAAGGAAGAGGAATTCCTGGAAGGGGATTAAACTTGACATCACCATGCACATCTGGAAAACATCAGGATGAGGTGGGCTGTTCAAAGCATGGACTCACACTGGATCGGTTGGATGGGTGTGTGTTCCCTGACTTGCGTGTTTCCAAGGTGACATCCCTCTTAGAAGGCAGATGGCAAAATGCCTTCATGCTTGGCAATTAAAATACCTGCAGTCGATTTTATAAATACTAATTATTGAACCACACCTCTGGGAATTGCACAGAAGCTTCTATGAAACCAGAATCACAGAAAGCCACACCTATTGTTGGAAGAATTATCCTTCTGAGTTCAGTTCCAAGTAGGGAAAAAGACACTGGAAACATGGAGGCTGTTTGGAAGGTGGTTTAATGGTGGATAGCAGGACCACATGGCTTGAAGCTCCAAAGAAGGATGATCACATGCTCCAAGGTGAAGGAAAAGAGAAGGAAGGGATGATATGCTGAGAGTGCCTGGGTTTTATAACCTTTGTTGGGATTTGAATTGAAGGTTGTTTCTAATTGGTTGTCAGACTCTCATGGGACCATGCAGGGGCATCTCTGTAGGCTGTCCTGAGTTCCAGGCTTGGTTGAGACTTGCTAGATAATGATGCACTGAAAGGGCTTTTGAGCAATTGCTGTAGCTTTACCTGGAGATCTTTGTTATGTAAAGTATTCTGGCCCAGGCCTTAATGGTCCACCCATTAACAAAGTTGGGGGTAAGCTTCTATTTCTGAGGTGAGTTTCTGCTTCTGAGTTGCTACCCTTTTTAGGGGAAATATTCTCCCTTTTTAATATTTCCCAGGATATTTCATTTTTTGAGGAGAGGGATGGGTGCTAACTTCCTACATTACTGAACGTATAAGAGCCCATCTTCCTGAGGGTTGATTGTCAAAAATTCACCAACCAGGCGTTTTTCTGAGCCTTTTAGGCAATCTTTTATTTTCCAGCCATGGGGAGCTGCAGCTTTTCAAACCTTTAAAAACATGGACTCTGCTCTTTAGTCTTAAAAGGGATTATAGAATCCTCTGGAAGAGTCTAGATTGATCCCTTTTGAGATCATTGGCAACCAAGCCAAGGCTTTGGCTGAAAATCTCTTTTGCAAGTCTTTAAAAGCTCACTGGCAGCAGCCATAAAAGAATCTTTTTTTGCAAAAGCTAGAGCAGCAACAGCAAAGGGAGAGGTATTGAGGCAGATGAAATACTTAGATTAAATAAGTGTGATGGAAGGCACTGCAAGATCCCAAGAGAGAAGCATGAAAGATTTGCCAAAAAAGTCAATAAGAGTTGAAATCTTAAAAAGAGCAAGAGATGATGGATAGATATAGAATACTTCTTCACAAAAAAAGAAATATTTCTTCACAGAAAAAAAGAGGTGGAAAGTAAAAATTGGGTAAATAGTATTATGTATACTGATATACAGTATAATAGAATGCATCATAATTACAATGTATACGTAATGTTAGAAGTCGAAAGATTATGACTGTATATCTAAATTGTATTATTATTATTAGTATTGTGTATAAAGTATATTCGATCCAGTCAATACATTGTTCATTAAGCACTTATGGATGTTAAAGGAAAAACTACTCTCTCTCTCTCTC
>BLBF01000058.1:10675612-10686208 GCA_015471245.1 Laticauda colubrina
ATTCTATTCTATTCTGTTCCATTCCATTCTATTCTAAAAGTGATTTCAGAATGAGATTTGAAAGATCTTTGCCCCACAAATCCCTCTACTATTAATTAATGGCAATAGCACTTAGACTTATCTAAATGCTTTCCAGCCCTCTCTAAAACCAGCTGTCACCAACCAGTGATCTGTGCGAGAAAATTTGGGTGGTCCCGCAAAAAAATTATTTGCATTTTTTTATATTGCACTGAATACTATTTATTTATTTTTTAAAAAAAAAAATCATATTAGTGGTCTGTGGGATTTAAAATTATGAATTTAGGGGTCCCTGAGATCTGAAAGGTTGGTGCTCTAAATGGTTTACAGAGTCAGCCTATTGCCCCCAACAATCTGGGTCAATATTAGTATTGTTAGACAGAGGCCATCCTCCAGGCAAAAACTCTTAGATGAGAGTGGAGTGGGGGGAGATGCTTTGGGCTTGCATTAAAATCAAGAATGTTTTAAAGGCTTGGCTTATGTTTTCCTTGCGTGCATTGATACAACAGCAACCAGGAGCCTGCTAGCATGGAAACGCACAAGACAATTCAACAAGAGCATACATACGCAACAGAAGACAATGGCAACAGATTTGTTGACAAACATCACATTTATCCCAGGGGATGGGAGCAGTTAAACAGTTCATCTTTTAAGTATCCTCTGGAGTCCAAATTCCCAGAAGTATTTGTGATAAGCAGTGCAGGAGCTCCATGCAAGCCGTTGGACTTACCCAATATTTCCTAGCTTTGAATCTCGGATATGCATCTCGATAATTGTGCGACAAAAGCTCTCACACAAATTGAAGAGTGGCAGCAAAAGCCCGAGGCGCTGGGGGGGGGGAGCAAATTCAAAACCAGAGGGTCAGGATTGCCATAATATTTTTTCCACCCTCCCTAAGGTTATGAAACTGAAACTCTGTCAGTTCATTTGTTTATTCTCTGCCAGCCAAAGAGAGTTCAACAGAAGCAGCCTGCATCTCGTCACACGCCAGCAAATCCACTTCCTTGTGACAGGCTGGGAAGATTAAACTGCCTCATCAAAATCTTTCTAGCTCTTTGTTCACAGCCCAGGTTTTCCAGAGTGAATCAATCTGTTCCAGAAAATCCAATAAAGAAGCTTGGGGGAGGCATGTCCAGATTATGACAAGTATGGAGGGCTTTTAAATGCACCATACAGTCAAGTGCAAATGAAGCCCTATTAAATATCTCATTCTCTAAAGTTGCATGTGCCTATATTGTTGTGCTAAGGTGAAATTCTTGGGCTTATACCTTATTTATTTGGCCAATGTGGTTAGATGCAAAAGGGAATTTGTCTTAGAAGCACTCAGTGTACTTGCAAAACAACAGAAAATAATACTAATAATACTAATAATAATAATAATACTAATAATAATAATAATACTAATAATAATAATAATAATAATAATAATAATAATGGTATTGGTACCATGTACAAGAATTTTACAAAATACATCAAGAAATTGCAGCAGAGCTGCAAAAAACTGCTATTTGGAACATTGTACATATTAAGAAAATACATGGTTAATACCAGAGGTGGTTTTCAGCAGGTTCTGACCAGTTCTGGAGAATTGGTAGCAGAAACTTTGAGTCGTTTGGAGAACCAGAAAATACCACCTCTGACTGGAGATTTTACAGTATCCTTCCCCTTCCATGCCCACCAAGCCAGGCCCACAGAACCAGTAGTAAAAAAAAACGGGTTGATACCTACAGTAGGATGCTGGCAGCAACCCGTATCAACCATCAGTGCCAGTCAGTGATATTTGTGATACATTTTTAAAAGTTCAGTTGCCCGAGTTTCATGTTTAATGAACAAAATAATAATAAACAATAATAATGGGACTTCAGAATTCTGACAGGCAGATATCTGCCACATAACACTATGTCAATAAGAAAAAAAAATCTAGATAGTGGATGTGGCAGTGCCCAGGGCTGTCAACGCATGGGCCTGAGGGGCACTTGCCCGTGGGCCCCTCGAGCATAGGGGCCCCATGCTAATCTGGGTATGTTAACCCTTCAATGCACCTTATCATATAAATACAGCAACATATTTATTACATTTTATGCATTTCTTAATTAATACTAACATGCAAATGTATGTTTAATTTTAACGACCATTTATATTTTTATTCTTGTGAATAGTTGTTGTAAGGGCCCCAGTTCACTGCTTTGCCCAGGGCCCATAATGCTGCTAAGATGGCCCTGGCAGTGCCTGGTGACAGCAGAATAAAAGAGAAAGAACTGGAGAAGTTAACAAAATACGAAGACCTACAAATAGAAGTAGAACGACTATAGCGAAGGCAAGCAAGGGTAGTACCAGTAATAATAGGCACCTTGAGTATAATCCCAAAACAACAGGAGCACCACTTGAACACCATAGGCATTGACAAATTTGCCATCAGTCAATTGCAGAAGGCAGCTTTACATGGAACAGCTTCTATCCTACGTCGACGATATCTTAATACCATCAAACATCCACATCTGCCTAACCCAGGTCCTTGGTAAGGGCTTGATAGGTGGACAAAAATGCCAAACCCAGTCTGAACATCTGGCTGTGATATAATAATAATAACAACAACAATAACAATACCTAGGATGCTGACAGCAACCTGTATCAACCATCAGTGCCAGTCAATGATATTTGATACATTTAAATGTTCAGTTGAACGAGTTTCATATTTAATGAAAAAAAGAGATAAAATAATAATATTTACAGCCAGTAAAGGGGTGAAGTAAAAATAATAAAGGATAAATAACACTGCAGCCACACCCTGTGAGTTAATATACATGCACATTAGACAAAATAACTTAGTCACTGTACTGTGTCAGCTATGAAAATTAAACATTCAGCAGAGTCAGGGCACAAGGGAAGAAACCATCCCTGTGTTTACTTATAGCACCTAACTGCACCATCCCAAGAGAAGGAGGTAAAACAAATAATTTTGGAATATTCACATGCAGTGCCTGTCTGAAAAACACAGATGAATAAGATTACCCTGAAATTCTGAAATAGATAGGATGTGTTTCTGTGTATGTGTGCATGCGTGTGTCCATGCACACACACGTATGTATTTAGGGTAGGTTGGGCTGGGCCTGCAAACTCAAGAAATTAGAACGGACTCTATACAAATGAAATAAGGAAACTGACAATCCAGGTGATTTGCAATCAGGCCAATTAAGAGACAAGGCCACAAGAGAATTTGAGAACTTCCTTCTGGAAAGGCAAAACGAGGGTATATGTGCCTAGGAAAAAGAGAAGGATGAAGATATACGGGGTAGTAAAAGTAAAGGTAAAATGTTCCCCTTGTACATCCATAATAGTTGTTTCCAGCTCTAGAGGATGATGCTCATCTCCATTACAAAGCCAAAGAAAGCCAGTGCTGTCCAAAGACATCTCCGTGGTCATGTAGCCGGCATGACTAAACTCCAAAGGTGCGCGAAATGCTGTTCCCTTCCCACCAAAGTGGACCCTATTTTTCTCCTTGCATTTTTTAACGTGCTTTTGAATGGCTAGGTTGGCAGAAGCTGGGACAAGTAATGGGAGCTCACTCTGTTCCATGGCGCTAGGGGTTGGAACCGCCGAACTGCCGATCTTTCTGATCGACGAGCTCAGCATCTTAGCCCCTGAGCCACCGCGTCCCTCTAGATGGGGTAGAATGGATAGTATAGAGCAAAGGCTGGACAACCAGCAAGATTCTTGATCCCAAACCAGCCTTCTGGGTTGACCTCCAGCATTTTGGACATTGCACATTTGAACACAGGAAGGTGAGCCCTGAACATAATAATGTGTGGGTGCTACTCTTTCTTTGGTGCCTGGTTGGAGTTTCACTAGGACCATGAAGGAAGCTGTGCTCTGGGGGAAAGGCTGCCCGTGAAGCATGCAGAGAGACACAATTCTCCATTCCAAATATAGCCATGAACTGAGTCTAAAGACAGCTGGGTGCCCTGGAGCCAGCTGGGCACTGGGGGAGTTTTGCAATCGGTTTTAAGCTTGACTTGCAACAGTTGGACTAAAGTAAATAAGTGAATAAATAAATAAGTAGAGCCACTTTGGTTTAGTGGCAGAGGCATCAGGCTAGAAAGTAGGAAACTAAATTTTAGTCCCACCTTAGCTGCAAAAGTCAGTTGGGTGACTCTGGGTCAATCACTCAGAAACTAGTAGTTCTAGTCCTGCCTTAGGCATGAAAACCGGCTGGGTGACTTTGGGCCAATCACTAGATGATGGTGAGTTCCAGTCCTACCATAGGCATAAAAGCTACCTGGCTGACTTTGGCCCAATCACCAGGAGACTCTGAGTACCAGTCCTACCTAAGGCATGAAAACTGGCTGGGTGACTTTGGCCCAATCACCAGGTGACTGTGAGTTCTAATCCTGCCTTCAGCATGGAAGCGACTGGGTGACTTTTGGCCAATCACCAGATGATGGCAAGTTCCAGTCTACCGTAGGCACGAAAGCCGGCTGGATGACAAATGGAGTTGCTGCTTATTAAAACAATTGAAAAGAGAAACCACAATTAAAGATTGCATCTCTTAAGCTACTTTTTTATTGCAATTTGAGCTGTTGAGTGCTACAAAGGCTGGCTGGGGAATTCTGAATGTTGAAATCCAAATGTCTTAAAGTTCTCAAAGTTGAGAAGTAATGATTTAGAAACTTTCCATGGGCTCCTTGACTTATCCCAAATTTGTGATTTTAAAGGTAAATTAAAGGGGGAAAGTTCATCTAATTCAAATCAGGAATGCCAATTTATCTAATGCTGCACATTTCAATTAATACCTTCCCAAAAGCTTAAACTTCACCTAAAATGTGCCCTTTCAAACTTTTGTGATGCAGCTCACACTTCATATTTCCCTGCATTTGAGCTCTTTCATTTTTTTCTCTCCACAGTTAGAATCTCTTTTGAACTTTTTTTTTTTCTAAGCAGCAACCCTGTTTGATCTGCAAACAGACATGTTGGGCCAAGAAAATTCAGCTGGCTACTGTTGATAAAACGACTCAGAGCCAAGCTGTTGCATTTTCAAAATAGCAACCCCATGACTCGGCAGGCGGGGGGGGGGGGGGGGGGGGGGGGGGGGGGGGCGAATCAAAAATGAAACCTCTTCCTTGGGAGAGAAAAAAATATGATTTCAAAGCACTGAAATAGCTTTACAGAAACGATCCCAGCCAATAAAGTGATGGGGCATTATATTTCCTCTCTCTCAATTGTACTCGCCCTGTGCTGATAAGAAACCAAGATATCCTGATTATTGAAGAGGCCAAGCTAATGATTAACTCAACCAGAAGATCCTGCCTGCACATTTCTCCTTTCAAGACTAGTTTTCCCAACTAGTTGCTTTTCCTTCTTCGGCAACAGGAAGTGTTTTCCTGTTGGGTTTGCAATGAAAAGAAAACTAGCCATTCCTCTTCAACCAAACGCATTTTGATAAATGCATTCTGACCTAAGCTTAGTATACAAAATTGTCTGCTGCAACATCCTACCTGTCAATGGCTACTTCAGCTTCAACCATAATAACACACAGGCAAACAACAGACACAAACTCAAAGTAAACTGATCAAAACTCGATTGCAGAAAATATGACTTCAGCAACGGAGTGGTCAATGCCTGGAATTCCCTACCTGACTCTATTGTTCCATCCCCAAACACCCAAAACTTTAACCTTAAACTCTCTACCATGGATCTCCCTCCATTCCTAAGAGGTCTGCAAGGGGGCGTGCATAAGTGCATCAGCATGTCTACTATCCCTGTCCTAATCTTCCAATCTATTCGTATTCATGTATTATGTATATATTTATACCCATTTATACTTATATGTTTATATGTTATGTTCATAAACTTTTATTTTTCTCATAGATGCTTGAAAAACTAAATTAAATAAACTAAATAAATAAACAAAGGCATAAGCCATCATGAGTTGCAGCTCACCTGATCCGATGCAAAAGAGATGCTGGATTTTAACTGGGATGAAGGAGAAGCTTAGGCCCTTGAATAACATGAATTATTCTGGGGAAAGAAAAAAAAAGTATTCCCAGATGCTTTCTAGATTTTTTTTTTAAAACTCTCCTAAGGAACAGAAAGTTCTTCGCCTGCAGTAGCTTTTGAGCTTAAGCGCAATACATTTCCTTGACTGAAGCAAGCCGGTTATCTTGAATGGCCAGTGTGGGCAGTTTGAACAGTGGAAAGCAAACCTCTAAGATTAAAAACACTTTCAGAGATAACAACACTTCATCCTTGAACAAATGCAGAACTAGCCATGACATTCAGCATGATGGAAAACCTTCCCTTGTGGAACATCTATTTCTTATGCTGCTGTTTTCAGTGGGAGTTTTAAAAATGTGCAACTCTGACGTGCAGTAATCTGTGAGCTTGGCTTGTTTGCGTGCAGATGTTTCATTAACTAACACACTTCAGTGGTCATTAAGAGTTATGAAATGTCAGATAAATGAGATGTGTGCTAGAAAACAACCAACACAGAAAGCCCCCAGGACTTCATGACCGAACCCTGAGCTACAGATATTTCCTTTTATTTAACAGGTGAATTTTTAGAAGTATAGTCAAGGCTCTGGTTTTCCCAGTTGCAATGTATGGATGTGAAAGTTGTACCATAAGGAAGGCTAAGAGTCAGAGAATGGAGGCCTTTGAACTATGGTGCTGGAGAAGACTCCTACAAGTCCCTTGGGCTGCAAGGCCATCCAACTGGTCAGTCCCAGAGGAGATCAACCCTGACTGGTCTTTAGAAGGCCAGTTCCTGAAGATGAAACTCCAATACTCTGGCCACCTCATGAGAAGGAAGGACTTGCTGGAGAAGAGCCTAATGCTGGGAAAGATGGATGGCAAGAGGAGAAGAAGGGGAGGGCAGAGAAGGAGGGGGCTGGATGGAGTCACTGAGGCAGTTGGCGTGAGCTTAAATGGACTCCGGAAGATGGTAGAGGACAGGAAGGCCTGGAGGAACATTGTCCATGGAGTCACAGTGGGTCGGACATGACTTCACAACTAACAACAACAAATTTTTAGAAGGTTCGTTCAAATCAGTTTTTGACTCCTGGCAGCTGCCTGGATGAAAACCTGCAGTTTTCTTGGCAAGACTTTCAGAAGTGATTTGCCATTGCCTTCTTGCTAGGGCTGAAAGAGAAGGGCTGGCCCGACCGGCTTTGGGTGGGACATAGAATTCACATTGACTGTTTCCTGGTATGATTTGATTGCTTATTTGTCCCCTATGACTATTATTAAGTGTCATACCTTATGATTCTTGGCAAATGTACCTTTTCTTTTTATGTACACTGAGAGCATCTGCACCAAAACAAATTCCTTGTGCGTCTAATCACACTTGGCCAATAAAGAATTTGTTCGTTCATTCATTTGTTCGTTCGTTCATTCATTCATTCACAATCTCTTGCTTTCTAGCCGGATGCTTTAACCACGTTAACTGACTCTCTGCTATATCTATACATTCAGGAAGTTACACATTTCCTATCAAATGCAAGAAGTCAGGAAGCAGAATAGACTTCAAAAACATTACAGGTTTATCTCATGCAACTACACAGAAGAATCCAAACTACTAACAGGCGGCCTGGCTGAGGTGGGGAGAAGGGGAACCAGGCCATGGAAGTACACACACACAGCCCTTGTGAGCTGGTGGCCCATGTACAGCTTTACTTGTGTGAGCAGTAGGCCAGCACATACACATGTAAGTGCCCGCCGGCCTGCCGCTCACACACATTGAGCTGCATGTGTGTGCCTACATGTGTGCTCCAGCCAGACACTTGTGTGGCCCAATTCTGACTAGGCCATGGCCCAGAAGTTGAGGTCCCCTTTCTTAGGGTCCTAAATGATTATGCAAGTAGACAATTCATAGCTTTTTCTCCTCTATTCCTGGTGGTGGGCAGAAGAAGGTCTGGGGGCCTCCTTTTAAAGCTAGTTTAAATTCAGATTAGAATTAAAATAGATTAGAGCTGGAAAGGACCTTGGAGGTCTTCTAGTCCAGCCCTCTGCTTAAGCATTAGAGCATATGCTCCACTTTTCAACGTATTTCACAGTCCACACAGAATTTCAAGGTTTAATGCAAACAGAGCAAATGACTTTGTTTCCTGAAAAGGTTTCTCTACCTTTGCCTGTCCTTTATAACTTAGGGGAGGGGCAATCACTTCCCAGCCTTACTCCTGAGTTGCCCCTTTTGTCTCAGCTGCTCTTGCCTTCTAGCAGCTCTGTGCACACGCGCATTGGGAACAGGCTCCCCTTGTTCCTCTGCCTCGCTGCTGCCAGACTCTGGAGGCTCCAAAGGCAGCACCCCATTTCCAGATGTTCCTGGCCCCATCTCTGCATCGGACACAGGACTCTCGTCCAAGTCCTCCCCAGACTCCTGGACTGATCCCCGTTCTTTCCCACTGTCCAATTCCGCTGCCGTCTGCACCTGCTGCCGGCAAACCACAACATACTTATTGTGATGACCCAGGATGGTATACAAAATAAACACAGTCACAAAAAACAGGTGAAGCCCCTTTTATTCCTTCACTTTGCTTCCAAGCTCCAAATATCCTTGACTGGAGACAAAAAAAACTCCCACACAAACAGTTACAAGGAGGAGGAAATGCCCTTTAAATTATAAAGAGTAAAAAAACAACACAAACCAGGCAAGATAAGGGCTTGAAGACGTCCACAGATATCAGAACACACACTGGGAAGGACGCCAAACTCAAAGAGGAACAATAAACCAGAGATGCTTTGTTTCAATGCTTTGTTTCCAGCACTGGCCCACACGCATGTCCATCCTTTTATCACTGTCACAGCTACAGCCCATGAAGAAGATCAAGGCCCTCTCCTCCCTAGTAGACCATGTCTCTCCCTTATCCTCTCCTCCCTGCGTGCCCTAGGATGGATAGGGGATGGGCATGGGTCCTCTTCTGACTGCCTAGCCGGACTCTGCCCTTCCCCAGCTTCCTCCATAACCTCTGGAGCCCCACTTTCACTCCCTGTCAGCTGTTCCCCCTCTCCCTCAGAGTCAGTCTCCACCAGGGGCATGGCACTTATGCTTGTTTTCTCATACATGCTTGACAAACTAAATAACTGAAATAAATAAAAATAAATAAGTCACTGGGAAACAATCTCAGCTACTCATCTTAGTCCTGTGATAAATCAGTGAAACCTCAGGTTTTTTCCCCCTACTTTGTCTCTTGGGAAGAGATGTACCTTTCAAGTGATCTAGCAGAAGTCTTCTCTTTCATTTTTTGAACCTCCTGAGGACCCGAGACAGGAGCTAGTGATGGGAACCTTTTTGTCACCATCCACCTCTCTTCTTTCCCATCAGAAGTTAGGAGGAAAACCCACCAAGTAACGTTGGAGGGAGAGGCGAAGTTTTTGAAGTAGGGATTGTTGCATGCCGGTTGCAAGGGGATCCTTCAGAACTCTCCACCCACACCTTCCCCCAAATGGCTTTTCCTTCCCAAAGAGAATCTGTAGAATTTCCCATCTGGGCTTGTGAACAGGCAGCTTCTATCGTCAAGCAGTGGAATAAATTCTACTACAAAGAGTCTCTCCAGGCAACGGTTTCTATGGAAACCCGGAACTTGTTCTGCATCACCAAAAAGGCAGGAAGAAAACCCGAAGAAAAGGTCTCAAAAGGCCTCGGACCAAACCTGTCCCTGAAGGGATTCACAAAACATTTGACCATGGAGTCCAGAGTCCAGAGTCTGCGATGAAAAAGGCAGGCGCGGAGACAGAATCTGGGCTAGTAGAACCAGGTCAAAGCCCACCAACCATCCTTCTCAAGATGGTCCCTGCCTTGTCATTCTTTTTGGTACCTCTGTCTGTGTTGCGCCTCTTGCCATAACACTTTCCTGATCCCCAAGTTAATTTTGCTGAACATCAGAGAAGCTGTGAATTCTACCTTATTCCAATATGAAACTTGTTTTTAAAAATAAGTCACGGTTAAGAATATATATTTCTTCTTTTTCTCCCTCCCTCTCTCTCTGTCCTCTCTCTCTATTTTCTCCTTTCCTCTCTCTCTCTCTCTTTTATCTCTTTTTTCTCTCCTCTTTCTCTTCTCTCTCTCTCTCTTCTCTTTCTTTTCTCTCTTTTCTCCCTTTGTCCTCTCTTTTCTCTTTTTCTTTTCTTTCTGCTTTTCTCTCTCTTTTCTCTCTTTCTCTCTCTTTCTTTGTCCCCTTTCTTTCCTCTTTCTCTTTTCTTTCTGCTTTTCTCTCTCTTTTCTCTCTTTTTCTCTCTCTCTTTGTCCTCTTTCTTTTCTCTTTCTCTTTTCTTTCTGCTTTTCTCTCTCTTTTTTTTCTTTTTCTCTCTCTCTTTTTCTCTCTTTGTCTTTTCTCTCTCTCTCTCCCTCCTTTAATACACAAAGTTGAAGCATTGTAAACTATTAAGGAGGAGGGGGAGAGGAAGCAGTGTTGCCATTTGCATCCTTCTAAATTTTTTAGTGTACTGTTTTATATTTTAACATTCTATTGTACACCAGCCTTCTCTTTCTGAAGGAAATATACAATACAATACAATACAATACAATACAATACAATACAATACAATACAATACAATACAATACAATACAATACAATACAATACAA
>BLBF01000058.1:10686218-10696998 GCA_015471245.1 Laticauda colubrina
AATACAATACAATACAATACAATACAATACAATACAATACAATACAAAATCCAGATGGCCACCAGATGGCAGCCCAGCAATACAGACAACAGGGTTGATTTTTTGCAGCTGGAATTTGGTATCCCTATACTCCCCAGTTGAAATATGACACATCCTCTCAGGGTCTAATGTTGCTGGATTCTAATTGCATTTAAATTGGAAGTGAGAGTGCCAGCATTTGTGGGATTTTCCCCAAAGTTTATTGCTCCTGGAGGGGATTACAACTGGGTACTTTTGGAAACCAGAACTGTGCTAACATCCTAGCATTCTCCTCTGGAAGAAACTTAGCTGCTGAGCCTAATGCAAACCTAGCCTGTAGGCCTAAATAAGGGTTGCAAGCAGAAAGAGGCCCGGGTTTTATTAATCATCTTTAGAGCATCTTAAATTTACGGATAGACTTGAGTTCAGCCAAGTGGAATAAAATCCATGTAGGGCCTTGATGTCTGATAGAAGGAAAGGCAGCCCAAGGGGCCTTGAGCCAGCCCTGACTAGAACTCCATGAAATTTATTTCCACCTGGATTTTTTTTTTTTTTTTTTTAATTTTTGGCTTAATATAGATTTCAAGAACTGTGGACAGATAACCATATTGTGGGAAGGCCCCCTCCCTCAAAAGAATAAAATATTTTGAGGCGTATTTAAAGAAGGCAGAAATATATATGTATGTGTGTGTGTGTGTGTCCCTGAGATCCGGCATATTGATTTCCTTTGTTCTCCTCTCCTCTCTACACATCCATGCATCCGGAATGGGCCCCATCTGTTCCTCCCCCTCACTCAGTTCAGGCTCCAAAGACAGCTGCCTCTCCACCTGGGGGAGGACGGAAGGCCCCAGCTCTGCCTCTGATTCTGCTTCCTCATCAGAGCCTTCCAAAGGCTCCGAAACCAGCCCAGGATCCCCCTCAACCTCCTCCTCACCTGACTCTGCTACTAGCTCTGCTGGCAGCTGAATAGGAATGGAAGTCAAACCTGAATTTCAAAACACATAGTTATTTCACAATGCTTAGGGGATGAGCATTCTTTTCTGCCAGCCCTGTTCCCTCAGGATTAATCTAGCCTGCAAACAAAATGATTTATTCAGTAATATATGCTTGTTCTACCAATCACCCATTATTGTTTCCTCAACCCATTTAAAACCTGTGACAAATCTGATTGCTGCTTCCTCCAGAACCCTGAACTACAATCTGTTAGGAAATGAGACATCTCTCTCTCTCTCTCTCTCTCTCCTGACAATTTCACAGGCTTGAATTTACTGCGGTCTTAAGGAAGGTGAGGCAGATATTCAATCCAGATTAGAATGAGGAGGAATTGCAGCAAATTAACCAACAGGACTGAGAATTTGGAAGCAAAAACCCGTGGAGAGTACTGTATTTATTTTTCTATCACCCTTTTAACTCAGAGGAAATATTAGTGTTCGGGTTTCAGATCAGACAACAAATTCTGGCTCTAAAGTAAACCCAGACTAGGAAAATGATCTTGCAGAGCCTTTCTCAATATATTGTCTTCTCAAGCTTCTAAGTAAAGTCACCTCTGATGTTGGCCATCAATGTAAAACTCATTTGAAGAACACTAGAAAGAAGGAAAATAAAAAATGCAGACCTGAAGTGAAACAGAGAACATGCTTTCTATCTCAGGGCATATCTGCACCATGCTTGAAGCTGCTCTTATTCTAGGCTGAAGCCTTAGCCTGATTTAAGCCAGTTTCTCATGCTTTGATTTGATTTAAATTTGATTTTATTTATTTTGATTTTGTTTATTTTTATTTTATTTTTTTATTTTACTTTATTTTATTGTTTATTTTTTGTATTTTTAAGTCACCCACCTTCCTCAAAGGGGGACTCATTTCCTTATATATGGCCCTAAAGAGCACTTCTATGCAACTGCTATGCTCTTTCCTTTTTTATCCTCCTCCTCAGTCCAACAGTAAATATTGTGTATTGTGGCAGAAATATCCTTGAAAGAACAGGTCTATAATAAATGGCTGCAAATTGCAAAACAGCAGAATTTAGTTCCACAGTAAAATGAGCTTCTGAACCACACAACAGAAAAGATTAGCCTTGTTTTGCAAGATTTATTTAGATAGAAACTGTCTGTTTCCTTCAGGGATAAGAAGATGAGAAATAAACACCAGAGAGGCCGTTTTTAGAGTGTTTTTGAAATAAGTTAACCCAAGTACATTTTGGTAAACTATATTCAAAAATTGCTTAATTTTGCTCTTCCTTCCTTGTTCTATTATTTCATCAGATTTTAAGTTGCAGTAGAAAGTCTGTGAGGTAGAAAGTGAAACTATGCATATACTGCATCACTATATGCAATTAACAATAAATAATGCCATTTTGGAGACTCTAAGAAATAATTTCATTTTGAAGACTTTCTATTTTACTTTTCTCTTGAGAAAGGAATCTTTTTCCCATCTCTTTAAATCTACAAATGAAAATATCTGTGATCACCACTTCATCTGATTGTTCCATTTTTGAGGTGTTACGCTTTCTTTATTACCCTTACAATTGTCACTCTAAATGTATCTCCCATCTGTTGCGTGATTCTCACCCTGTCAGTTGTTATGTTATTTTTATATACTGTAGTTGTGTTCTATTTTCACGTGGTTTTCACTGGTTGCAGTACATTTTTAACTAACTGCAATGCTGATTGTAGAAAACCATTGTTAGATGGGATAAAAATCAGAGGTGGTCTTCAGCAGGTTCTGACCAGTTCTGGAGACCCAGTTGCGGAAATTTTGAGTAGTTCGGAGAACCGGCAAATACCACCTCTGGCTGGCCCCTGCCCTATCTATTCTTCGCCTCCCATTGAGTCCCAGCTGATTGGCTGGGTCTTCTTTGGTTGCCCTGCACAGGAGAACAGAGCTGGAAAGTAGGTTAGTGGGATGGGGAGGGAATGGGGATTTTTCAGTAACCTTCCCCTGCCATGCCAACCAAGCCACACCACGCCCAAGAACTGGTATTAAAAAAATGTGAATCCCACCACTGATAAAAATGTCATGCACCACTGTAAAAGTACAGCTCTCAAACATTTAGAAGAATATGTTGGTTTGGCTAAAGAGTGGGAAAAATGGAGGAAAATGATCCTTTACAAGGTAACGGATGGTATTTTCAGCCCAAAAGTTAGGCTTCGTTTGAGATTTTTTTTAAAAGTGTTAAAATGATTGCTGTTATTACAATCGACTTTGCTAACTGGACCGTTCCTAATTTTGAGAAGATCTCTCTATATCTCTTCCCCATCTTGATCTGAGAATGGCATTCTAGTTTATCTACATGGACAGAATAATGGTTGCCAAGACGATCAAAACAAAACCTTGGCTGTTTAAAGGTTAATCTGTTCTGGTTTGTTCCTCTGCCATCCTCAACCCGTCCTCTTTTTCAAGTCAAATTAGCTCTCAGCCAGGCCTGAATCCCAGGAGAATCACTATAGAAACCCCAAATCCCACTCTGGGCCATCTTTAAAGTGAAATATTTGTCTGTCACATGTTGCTTTCCGTTAGAATGAAGATGTGGCGTGTAATGCAGAAAGACACAGAGACAGGGTTCTGCATTCTTCAAGTCACAATAGTGCTGAGAACATAGCAAGGATGCTGTAAAAATGCTTGTTTTGATGACCCAAAGGGGTGTGGCACAAAGGCAACACAGTCAGATAATCAGGAGGAGCCCCTTTATTAGGTCCAACTTTGCCCCCAATGTCCTGGTTGCCTTCTGGTTGGAGAAAAACTCTCCCAGGAACAGAGAATCAAGTCCAAACATGGTCAACAAAAACTGTATAAGTCCAATCAAGGCAAAATGAGGTAATTAGTCCAGCAGAGCAGGAGCAAGAATTCCAGACATGAAGGCATGGCAATAACTCACGGTTGGGAAGACACCAGGAATGCAGATAAAGAAAGATAACACAGAATAAAGTCACATTTGCTCCCAGCAGCTACCGCAGTCAGTATTCAGTTCTTTTAAAGTTTAAACTTTCATTCTCAGGTGGCTAATGAAGGGAATCAGGGCCCTTTCCTCCCCCGTAAGCCACGCAACCCATGTTGTTCTCTTCTCTGTTCCTCCCTGCGTGCCCTAGAATGAAGAGGGAGTGGGCCTGGATCTTCCTCTGAACCCCCTTTCCCTTGTTCTTCCTCTTCCCTGCTCTGCCCAGCCAGACTTTGCCCTTCCCCAGCCTCCTCCACAGCCAACGGAACCCCACTCCTACTCCCTGTCAACTGTTTGTCTTCCTCCTCGGATTCAGACTCTGACAGGAGCATGACACTTATTTTGATTTACAGGTATACAAGTTACTTAGATGTATAGGGAAAGGGATTATGCAGCAAAGACATCTCAATGGTGTTACTTGCAGCGACACGCCCTGAACTCATTCTGAGCACAGCAAAATGCAAACTCTGTTGACTATAAAGAGGGCCCAATGAAACAAAAAGGGAGCTATTTTGGGAAGAAAATTGCAGGGAGGAGAGGCGGAAGCCGCTATCTCATTCATTCCCCCATCCTAATTGTGTTCTCGCTGCCGCTTTCTGTAAAGGAAGAAAGACTTGCTTGGGATTTTGCTAGCCTATCATCTTTAGAATCCGTGACAAATAATGTAATTTCTCATCTGTGCCTGGGAACAGCATCCTATTGATTGGATGGTTAAAAAAATGATTTATTTCTGCAAATTCATTTCCCATAACAATAGCACTTATAAAGCACTTCACAGTGCTCCCAAACCCCTCCCCCTCAGCAGTTTATAGAGTCAGTCTATTGCCCCTAACAATCTGGGTTGTTATGAGACAGAATAACCCTTGAGTAACAAGGATATGCACAAGGATTTATGAGAGTAGTTATGAATAATTATTCAGCCACACACAGATACACTAAATTGAGTTAAAGTTTACTTTAAGAAATAGCACAGTCCAATAAATTGTCCAGGTCATATACGTTTTACAGTCCAAAGAATATCCAATTACAAAGTCTTCTTACCGGTTGCCTTTGTCATTTACAGTAAACAAAAATATCGAAGTATAAATACAGCATAAATACAACAGAGAACCTTAGATAGCAACAGAATGTCAGAGAGACAGAATGTCAGAGAGAGCAAGCTATGATCTTTAGCTCCCCCTTATGATAATTTGCAATGTAATCAACCAATCAGAATACAGTATAAATCAATGCAGTGATTTTTGTCTTAAAGCTACAAACATA
This sequence comes from Laticauda colubrina, assembly GCA_015471245.1. Taxonomy (NCBI): domain Eukaryota; kingdom Metazoa; phylum Chordata; class Lepidosauria; order Squamata; family Elapidae; genus Laticauda; species Laticauda colubrina. The sequence goes on from BLBF01000058.1 coordinate 10,691,433, forward strand.
CATTGTTGGTTTATATATTGCTAATCCAACTAATTGGTGGACAGATTCCTAACATAGGCCCTCATTTTACCAACCTCGGAAAGGTGGAAGGCTGAGTCAACCTTGAATTGCTCAGGATGAAACTGCTGGCAGTCGGCAGAGTTATCCTGTAATACAGCATTCTAATCATGATGCCACCATGCCGTTACCATAATCATTATCCATTTCCCACACCAGTTAATAAGTTTCACCTTGCACAGAGTAATTTCTCCTTTTGGCATTCTGGTCTTTCCAGATGACCAGAGTAAACCTGCAAACTTCAAGTACCTCTCAGCAGAACATTCGACATAGAATGTAGCCTATCAACTCGATGCTTGGTCTTGAGTAAAGTTGGATGCTCCTGCTGCCTTATTCCTACATCTCACAGGAATGCTGGGAAGTACTTAAAAGCTTTCCAAAATCTGATTGACCATTGTGATGACCTGGGGCGTGGCACAAAGGCAACACAGTAAAATAAGCAATAAGAGTCCCTTTATTATCTCCAACTTTGTCCCCAGTGTCCAGGTTACCTTTGGCTGGAGAAAAACTCTCCCAGGAACAGCCCTTAACTGTAGAAAATTCAATGCAAAACAAGATACACACAAACTGTAACTTAAAATCCAAACAAACTGAAGTAATTAGCTTGACAGGGCATGAGAAGGAAATTCAGACTTGAAAGCACGGCAAAACTCACACAGTTGGGAAGACGCCAGGAACACAGATAAACCACGATGATATAAGATAAATTCATGTTTGCTCCCAACAGCTTGCTGCATGAAGCTTCTCTTTTTTATACCCTGTGTTCCCAGCTGCAGCTAATGAAGGAAATCAGGGCCCTTTCCTCCCCCATAAGTCACACAACCCACGTTGCTCCCTTCTCTGTCCCTTCCTACATGCCCTAGGATGAAGAGGGGGTGGGCCTGGGTCTTCCTCTGAATTCCCTCTCCCTTGCTCTACCTCTCCCTTCTTCTGCCCCAGCCGGACTTCGCCCTTCCCCAGTTTCTTCCACAGCCAATGGAGCCACACTCCCACTCCCTGTCAGCTGTTCAGCTTCCTCCTCTGAGTCAGATTCCGACAGGGGCATGACAGACCACCCTCAAGTGGTTCACCATGAATAGTGCCTTGTAGGGCCTCACCCAAAAAGAAAGTCTGGAACAAGGTGCAACTTCAGGTTGGAAAGTCCCCAGAAAAGGAGAAGAAAAGTGGAAGAAAAATCCACAAGGAAGTTTTGTTTCACTTCCTTCTAAAAAAAAATTAAATGCTGGTTCTCCTTTGTCTTTAATCATGGCATTGCTCAAGCACCTGAAAGCAGAAGAAGCAGCAATGGATGGAAACTAATCAAGGAGAGAATCAATCCAGAAATAAGTAGAAATTCCTGACAACAAGAACAATTAACCAGCAGAGTATCTTGCCTTCAGAAGTTGTGGGTGCTCCATCACTGAAAGTTTTTAAGAAGAGACTGGATAACTATTTGTCTGAAATGGTATAGGGTCTCCTGTTTGAGCAGGGGGTTGGACTAGAAGACCTCCAAGCTCTCTTCCAACTCTGTTATTCTGAAAACCAACCTCTCACCTTTGCTTGACACTGTTACAGTTGTGCCACGTGATTTACTGTATCATTCATAACTTATTTATAATCTTGCAGGAAAAGGGAGCAAACTAAGTCTAGAGGAAAAAAAAGAGGTTATTTGCTCTGCAAAACTATAACTGGAGGCATAGCTGAGAAGCGGGTTGAGATCAAGTTATTGGAACATGATATCTGCTGGAAAATATTGATTGGCTTCCTTGTAAGGCCACTTGGAACACGACAGAACTGTCATTAGTGCTGTTTTTATTGACAAATGAGGAGACTCATAGCTGAAGAAAAAGAAAAGAATGAACTGTTCTGTCTTTTGTAATAGAGAAGATAATATCTCCAAATATGCCTTTGGGGAGCCACCAGCCAGAAGATAAAATTGCTAAAAAGATAATGACATGATGAAGGAAAGCAAATTCCTGGAGCATCCTCAGAATATCATACAGGAAGTCTGCATTAAGTGCATACATGTTTTGCAAAAAAAAAACCAAAAACATTCTTTTAAAAGCATTTTATTTCATTTGAGGAGGTTCACAAATAGCTTAATGACTGGGACAATGCCAGTTAAATTGGACAGCCGAAAGAGATACAGTAGTCAAATTTATAATCAAAGTTACAGCTAACTCTGTTCTGGGGTCTATTCTACAAAAGAATCTAAATGGATGCTATACTGCAGGATCACTGGACACCTGGAGAAATCTACCAGATCTAAAATTTGAAATCTTGTGAATAATCATTCCATTTTCTACCTCTGAAGGCCCATGAAGATAAGTTGAAAAGGAGACAGGCCACTCCTAAGGGAATCTATCAAGAAATGGGAATATCCACAGTGGCAGAAAGCAAAAATAATATTGGATGAGCTATTGGTTAGAAAACAATGATAAAGCAACATATAGATTTAAAGCCAGAAATATTTTTGTTAGGTATAAATGTCAGAAAAATATGACAAAGGGGTTGTATATTTTATATTACATGTGCTGACAGCAGCAAGAATTGTGTTTGCACAATATTGGAAAAAACATGGGAACTCCTACAGATGAAAGCATAATTTAAAAATATTAGATTGTGTGGAAATGGATAGGTTAATTATAAAGATAAAGAATAATTATAAAGATACAGAATAGTATTTAACATGGGATTTGTTCTTCAGATGGTTAGACAGCAGAGGTGGAAATTAAAAGTTGGAAGAATACTATTATATACAAGTAAATATTGTTATTATTATTGACATTATGCATAGATAATTTGACCCAAATATTACACTGCTTACTGAACATTGACGTATATTATAGGAAAATGTATAAATAAAACTTATAAAAAAAGAAATGGGAATATCCAGTGAGTAAAATTTCAATATCTGCTTAGCTTACTGTCAGTTCTTATGCAAACAGACTCCTTGTGCAAAACAAGCCAGCAGTGAAAATGGGTGTATTTGATAAAGGTTAGATGCCTCGGGATTTTTTTCCAGATCTTTTGAAAAGGATTCAGAATTTAATTTTTATTTTTTTTCACTAAGAATATGTCTGCCACCTGCTGTTCAGTTCAGTGCTTACGGTATATTAATAACTTTTAAATAATAAGAATTAAATTGCCAGTTGAATGCCTTAGTTAGTAAATCAAAACCAGTTGTAAATTATTTATGCAGCGTTGCAAGCTTAATTTTAACAGACCTCAAGTGATTTGCTTTCTCCAAAATCAGGAAGTGTTTAGTAAGCCTAATATTCTTTATCTTACTCCTGGATTTTTCTTCTTCAATTAGAGATAATCCTCTACTTATAACAGTTCATTTAGCCACCAAAGTTTCAATGGCTCTGAAAAATGAGACTTATGACTGTTTTTCACAGTTACGAGCTTTGAAGCATCCCCATGATCATGTGTTGATTAAAATTCAGATGTTTGGCAACTGGTTCACACTTATGACCTGTCATGCCCTTGTTGGAGTCTGATTCTGAGGGAGAGGTTGAGCAGCTGACAGGGAGTGGGAGTGGGGCTCCGGTGGCTGTGGAAGAAACTGGGGAAGGTCACAGTCTGGCTGGGCCTTCAGAGGAAGACCCAGGGCCACATCCTCTTCATCCTGGGGCATACAGGGAAGAATGGAGAAGGGAGCAACGTGGCTTACAGGAGAGAAAAGGGCCCTGATCCCTTTCATTAATTGCAGCTGGGAGAACAGGATATAAGAAGGGCATTTGCACACAGCACCTTGCTGGAAGCAAAGCGTGCATTACCTTTGTCGAGGCTTCTCTGGGTTTTGGTGTTCTCCTAACTGTGTGTGCATTGTTATCTTTTGGAAGTCTGCAATTTATTATCCTGGCCTATCGTGTTAATTTTCTTCAGCATGGTTTGTGTTGTTTTTTTTAATTTCTAATTTTCTTTACTTTGTGTTTGGACTGCATTTCTTCCCTTTGTAGACGGTTTTTGGAAGAGTTTGCTATCCAGCGGAGGATAACTGGGCGCTGGGGGCCAAGCTGGAGGAATTAAAGGGAATTTATCTACTTTGGTGACTTTGTTATTTTTGTGCCATACCCCGGGTCATCACATGTCTGTTGCTGTGTTCCAAGGTCACATGGTCAGCTTTTGCAACCTTCTGACAAGCAATGGGGGAAGCCAGATTCACTTAACAACCAGATTACTAATTTATCAACTGCAATGATTCACTTAAAAACCATGGCAAGGAAGGTCAGAAAATGAAGCAAAACTCACTTAACAAATGTCTCACTTAACAACAGACCTATTGGGTTCGATTGTGGTCATGAGTCAAGGATGACCTGTACAGCTGTCTTCACTACAGGATAATCATTTTGTCACCCAGATCCATAGATACTCCCCAAATTCTCTCTTGGAGCTCCTTATGATAATTGCCACTGAACATTGTGAGGATGCTTTCTTTCCATTTTGAGGCACAGATGTACAAAAAAGGTTAGCATAAAACTTTGGACGGGCTTAAAAATAGCTTTTTTAAAAATTAACAACTGTTTTTGAACTCTGGAAACACAATCAAAAATCCCACTGAGGGTCATGCACATCCATTACCTGCGTGTCTTTTCAGGCTGCTTTCATGGTTGAACTTCTAAAGAGTTGGCCAGCTTACTAGAATTACTAAAATTGAGGAGTTTGAACCCAGGACAATAAAATTGCCCAGACTCCAAGCCACCAGTTGTTTGATACTTCCATTCATATCTCCTGTGATTTACTACTCAAAACTGAGTGCTATAAGGGATTGGAACTGAACAGAACAGAATAGAAAATATGGAATGGAATAGAATAGAATAGAATGGAATGGAATGGAATAGAATAGAATAGAATAGAAAAAGAAGTAGGGAATGGAAATGGAATGGAACAGAACAGAACAGAACAGAACAGAACAGAACAGAACAGAACAGAATAGAATAGAGAATGGAATGGAATGGAATGGAATGGAATGGAATGGAATGGAATGGAATGGAATGGGATGGGATAGAAGAGAAGAGAAGAGAAGAGAAGAGAAGAGAAGAGAAGAGAAGAGAAGAGAAGAGAAGAGAAGAGAAGAGAAGAGAAATAGAAAATATGGAATGGAATGGAATGGAATGGAATAGGGTAGGGTAGGAGAGAACAGAACAGAATAGAGCTGGAAGGGACATTGGAGGTCTTCTAGTCCAGCCCCCTGCTCAAGCAGGAAATCCTATACTATTTCAGACAAGTAGCTGTTTTGTCTCTTCTTAAAAACTTGCAGTGATAGAATGCCCACTTCTAAGAAGCCAATACATTTTGGTGACCACCTGCACTTATTCTAACTCAATAATAAGGATTTGTGTGTTTCTAGCAGAAGAAAATTTTCATTATCTTTGTAATTATACAGTTGTGGCACATCTCTGGTGAACTCCAGTCACTCAATATTGCCCACAAACAGGGCACAGTGTGGATTGCAAGAAAGAAGGAGAAGGAGAAGAAGGAGGAGGAGGAGGAGGAGGAGGAGGAGGAGGAGGAGGAGGAGGAG
>BLBF01000058.1:10713489-10749341 GCA_015471245.1 Laticauda colubrina
TGCCATCATCAGGCTTCTGTACAGAAGCCTGATGATGGCAGATGAGATTCTGCTGAAACGTTGCTACAACTTTAACAGAACTACAATGACGTGGGATAATACCCGAAGGAAGCTGAACAGCACATTTGTATATATATATATATTTGTATATATATTTGTATACATTTACATTTGTATATGTATGTATGTATGTATGTATGTATGTATGTATGTGTGTGTGAAAGAGCCCCCCCCTTTTTTTTTTTTTAATTCCATCTCATGCTTGCAACCTTTCCCAACTTGGTGCCTCTCTAAGGCAGAGTGTGTACTACAACTCTCATCATCCAGTTCTCACCTTGGTGCAGTTTTTTTTAAGATTGTATGCTGTATGTAGGTGACACCTACTTTTTTTTTCTCTTCTGGGGTTGCTGGGTCAATAGCAACAGCACTTAGACTTATATCCCACTTTATAGTGCTTTCCAGCTTTAGCAATAGCAATAGGAAATAAAAATGTCCTTGGTGAGATAATTTGTATTTATTTTACTTATTATATCATGTTTCCCTGATAATAACAGCTGCCCACCTTCTGGCTAATAAAGTCTACCTTTGGGTGTATTTAGTTGGGTTTGGCAATGAACTTGAAGTGGTGAGTGCTGTGGTATGTTGAATATATGGATCGCTTGTGTCTGTACCTATAAAAATACTCTCCACTCCAATAAGTTGTGCCTCTCTAGGCAGAATGTGTACCACGACTTCCATCATCCAGTTCTCTCCTTGCAGTTTTTTACATTGTATGTTGTATATAGATGATTCCTGTTTTTGTTTGTTTTTCCCCCCTTCTGGGGTTGTTGGATCTTTTGGTTTGCTGAGGAGGTTTTTGAAGGGCTTTGGTTGGCTTGTGTGCTTGGAGGATGAGTAACCTGTCCCTAAAGATGGAAAGAGCTTGGAATCAGCATTAGCAACAAGAAATAAGCCCTTGGTGAGATCCTTTTTATTTATTTTATTGTACCATATTTCCCTGATAATAATAGTTGCCCACCTCTGGCTCATGGGTGTTTTTAGCTATGTTTGGCAATGAACTTGTGGTTGTTAATGTTGCCATATATTGCATATATGGATCATTGGTGTCTGTACCTATAAAAATATTCAATTCTCTTCAAAAAGTGCTTCTTGCTTTGCCTGTATGATTTGGTGATTTGTATTTTCAGATAGGCAAAAAAAGCCGCTTTTGCCAAAGCTTAAAAAGTGTTTTCTCTTCCAAATTCAGGGAATAGGTCTTTGGCTGTGGATAGAGTCAAAGGCCTGAATTTCTGGGGAACCTGCTAAACAGGAGGAAGTGAAAGAATTTTGCACCTCAACACTCAGGAAAGACTGGACTCGGGGAAATGTATGTATAGCTTACCTGACTTAACTTAGAAAACTTTATTGTCACTTTGTACACAAATTGGCACACATTAAAATGAAATTTTGTTGCATACAGCTCTCAGGGTCAGCACCATCAGTATACACTACATGACAAAATAAAAAAAAGTATGCATGTACCCACATATATGACAGAAAAACAACACAGTCTAGTTCGAATGTATATATGTACATGGCAGGAAAAACAAATCTTATATAGTATGCTCCCGTTAGAGCAGTCATTTCCAGTTTGGTGTTTTAGATGCATTTGTATTAAGTGATCATTGTTTTTAAATCTTTTTATAGGAATACTGTTAACTCCTCAGAGCCTCTGAAAAATGGAGTTGTATATAAATTATACAAATAGATGATATACTGGGACTAGAGTTGCCATAATGCCTCTCCTGGGAATAAGGATCCTTGTTAGAAAGCTGGAGTACTAAATCTGATACTAGAATAGAATTGTTTATAAATATGGATACTTTAGTTTATAACGAGCATTAATATATATACATCGTTTCTGACTGCCCTACAAAGAAAAATAAAACATTTTTCCAGTTTTGATTGTTTTTTAGTTTGCTCAGGAATGCATTCCCATAGTTTGATTTCATCATAGCATTGTTATGTGTTTGTAATCTGCTTAAGATGGCATTCTGTCTTTTCCAGGTAGTTCTTTCAATGCAGATGCTACAGCTTAACATAGTTGGACACAGTGTTATTTCTGGCAGATGAAAATAATAGGACCTGTTGGCATTTCTATGTTTGGAATTGAAAAGGATGAAGAGAGGAGTAGCTGCTAAAAAGCAAAAGCAGAATTTACCAGTGACTTCAAGTAAACAAACTGATATATCCACATGGATAGCAAATGGCCACCAAAATACCCAGGGACATAAATACCATAAAATACCTTCCAATGAAGAGACAGACTGCACCCAGGATCCTCTTGAAGAAGCACTGATTTTTTTGACAAAAAGTAAGGATAAAAGCAGGGCTAAGCATTTAATACCCTCAAACAAAGAAAACCCAAGTGTCTAAATTAGATCTACCAGGTGCCTGCCTGGATCAAAAAAGGCGACTATGAATCTGATCATGTATCTGAGTGTCATTATTGCCTTTCAGCAGGGCATTGTTTTCAACAACACAATTTTACTGTGCACGTCTTACTATAATGATCATCTGTTTTAATTAATGTTAATTGGATACTTTATTCAAATACTATAAAAATGGTAAAATATCTAATCTTGGATTAGCAATATGTTTATGCCTAAAATGTGGCTGTTTTCAAATACTTGATTTGACAGCACAAACCCTTACTTTAGCATACCTATTTATACTCTTAATTAGCATAGATGGATAGTGTAAGTTTTAATGTTCATTCAATAAAGGCCTTGCAAAAGAGGTCAATAGTTGAAATCATTGTGAGACTTTTATTGATCATATTGGTCTTAGCATATATTAACACTTTTCCAGATAAACAACACATTTTTACAAGTGATTAAAAAAAGTTAATTTTCCAATGGGTGTTTATTTTGTAGGAAATATTTCGTTGTTGGTGGGTTTTTTTTAACTGATATTGAGTTAAACTTCCGGTCCTTTTCTTGTGACCTTTTCTATATGTGTTATTTTTCTCTTATAAAGTGCCCAGAATCAATAAACACTTTATTTGAATGAAATGAATACATATGTTTGTTTGGAGCATGAAACTTGATGGTGAAGTAAGCAAGTGGGCAGATTTTTCTATGAGATGCTTGCTGCTCATGAGGATTGTATCTACGTTCATCTCAAGTCTTGATTTTTTTTTTCTAGTTAAAGATCGTACTTCCCTGAAGAATGAGGCTTTGCAGAAACATTTATTAAATGTGGAAAAGATTGCCCAAGAAAGAGGTTTGACTCCTGAAGAAATTGATGCCTTGCTGAATATAGCACTCAGCGGCAAGTTTGGTAAAAAGAAAATTATATTTTCTTGTGCTTCTACATTTTACTTGGGCATTTCAGTACTTAAGCCTTATGAAAAATTAATCTCTTCCAGCTGAAGTGGTAAACATTCGATTGTTGAAGAACCTGATTCCCATTTCAGCAATAACAGAGGATTCAATTGTTTCAGCTGTTTCATGGCTTTGTGTTGGCAAATGTTCTCGCAATACTCAGGTAACTTGGCAAGCATATCCTGATATCTTGGATCTTATAATATTTTCACTAGTATAGCGTGTCCTGTTGACGTCTACAGTTCTTTTATATATGTCTGCTTTGAACACTAATACTACGATCCACATTCATATCAACTAATCAATTCCTGTTTTCTTCTCATTAGGTTCTTTTCTTAAAATGGCTAATTGCAATGTATGATTTGATTGATCATAAAGAAAAGGTTAATGCACTCTATGGGTTCTTCTTCAACTTCTTACAGGATGAAAAATTGGTAAGATGAAAATGTGTTTTTTCAAAAAAGATTTCCTTGTGTAAATAGGGATGTGCAGCATTTCAGCTTTAGACAATGTCTATGTTGATAGGCAAATGAACTTTTTTGCCTTGGGATCCAAAGAACGACGATGCAACGCCTAACTCCTTAGTTGAGTTGTAATCAAAGATACGGTCCTTAGTTGTTCAAAAAAAAACATAATTAGGTATATTTTTGCTACTGTAATGGTAGATTAGAAAGTTTTAAAAAACAGGCACAAAAATACCACCTGGGGCCACACACTACATGAAGCCATACTGCTTGTTTCTCCCAGAGTGAGAGAGAAGGGCTAAAAACATGCATTCTTTTCCCATTGGGAGGCTCAACAAGGAGTGAATAGGCATTTAAAGCACTGCAAATTTTTAAGGATCCCATTTCATCCCTGAAACTCCTAAAATTGCTCCCAGATTGGGCCAGCCCTGTCTGCTTTTAGAGAACTAGCCCAGTCATGTGATTTAGTGCTTGCTACAACCCCATAAACTGATGTTTGTAAGGTACTAAAGGGCAAATTGTCCAATATAATGCCTCTAATGTATCCAAAGTTTTAAAAGAAATGCTAACTCCTTATGTTATTTTGGAGAAGTGTAAAGCATAGAGTGTGCCCAATTATGTATTTCTTTGATACTTTTTTTTCCTATAGTGCCCCTTTGTCTGCCATGTGCTGTATTTACTGACCAGAAGAGAAAATGGTGAGATGATAATTGGAATCAGAATGTGTAATATGCTTTCAAAAGAAAGTATTTTTCCTTGTTTTCTTCCTTTGAGATAATAAAGTTACTTTTTAAATTTTCATTGCTAGCCTATTCTGTTGACTTGAATTACCCGCAAAGGGGTTGGTTTTCTTTTTTTAGAAGAAACAGCGTTCAGATCTTTAATGTTCCAGATTATAAGATTTAACACAGAATAAGGGAAGGTAGTCAATTTTGCTTGTATATGCTATTCTAGCCTGAGTCTAGTATGTTCATCTCTTAGAACAGGGGTGTCAAACTGGCAGTCCACAGGCCAGATGCATCACATGCAGGCCATGTGACGCTGCAAGTGTCTTAGAATAAAAGTCACTTTTTATATGTAGTCTCATCAAGGCCAGAATATAAAATCTTAAAACACCAAATAATTAGACCCTGTTTATCTTTCTTCCTAGTGAAACCTTTCCGTGTGCGACGACTCTTAGATTTAAGAGCCAAAATGGTGAGTCATTTGAAACTAAAGTCATGTGAGGTACAATTTATGCAATTTTAAGTTCATATCTGTGATGGGCTAGCTTTTGCACAGGGGGAAAGCTAATCAATATCCACCATTCGTTTATTTCCATTTTTATCTCAATGTTCTGTTCTTAAAATTATATATACATACACACATACACATACCAATACTAACTACCTATAGATATTTCAAAATCATTCAATTGATCTTTTAAAATCACTGGCATCCATTGTCTATCATTACATGACTAGTAAGTTACATTTTAAGAATAATATAACAATATAAAAGGATCTAATGTTTTAACTGTTGATTGAGACTTTGCTTGAGAAGTAATGCAATCTTTGCTTTGCAAGTGACATTGTACTGTCCCATAAAAAGAAAGTGCCCACCAAGCGTTTATGTCAGTAGAGGCTACTTTTTTAGATTTTACTTCTCTTTTCACAACTGCTCTCACAGATCAGGATTTAGAATAATCCTCAGCTTCCTATACTTGTAAGTTACAATAAGATGACTTTACTTTCAACCTTTTCCAGCAATTAACTTTGGACTTTGTTTTTGTTCATATGTTTACTCAGGGATTAGAAGCTCCATTGCAGGCTCTTCTCTTAATGTATAAAAGCTTTGCTCCAAGCATGCTGTCTTCAAATTTGTTCCAAAGCACAAAGGTGAGAGAAAGGATGACTGAACAAAAGGGCTATCCTTTGATTTCTCTGTGAGAGGACGACTCCCAAGTTCTTAAGTTCTTGATGGTTACAAGAAGAGAAAATTGAAATTGTTGAATTGGAGTCTAATTAATACTGCGACTGCATTGAATTGTCTTCTCCCGACTGAATTCTTAAGTTTTACCCATGTAAACATTTCGTAGAGGAAAGTTTGACACACACGGTTTAATGCACTTTTTCATCTTGGATAACAACAATTTTCACTTCTTCTCAGATGCGATTTAAGAATACAGAAAACCTGTGGAAAACTGCAATTGGTAACATAAAGCAGCGGATTTTTGGCATTTCACCCACATCGCAACCAGTTTTAGCATTCCAGCGCCCAAAGAAAGTAAGTTACTTTCAATCAGAGGTTGCCAACTGGTGGGCCATGAGAAAATTTTGGTGAGCCACAGAGAAATCTCACCCCCAGAGCACCCCCCTCCCAAAGCAATTAATCCAGGCTGTGCAGAAACACAAGACTGCGCCACCTACATGGCCCGTGAAAACCCTCCCCGCCCACTTACTCCCTACCCAGCAAACTTGCCTGTTAAAATGCTATTTTTCCTTTTTCCGACCATCAGCTATTCTGCTGTGTAGGGAGATTTAATTTAGCTAGAAAGCAGGAAATGGTTGGATTTCTTGCTTTCTAGCAAGTCTTTAGATCTTCGGCTCTGCTTTTAAGCACAGCCAAACCTCCCTTAGGACTGAAGTTTCTATTATTCAATGCAAATTCAAGGCAAGTAAATTTTATGTGACAGACCAAGATAGCCGATAGCAGATGGATAGATCGCTGAATGATTCTGTGAGCAGCTCAATCTGCCTGCCTGCTTTGCCTGATTTGGGGTAAAAGTTGCTCTTTTTCAATATTTAAATATATGGTGTGTTGTGAGTTAATTTTGTGAGTTTGCTTGCAAGCAAATTTTATGTGACAGACTCAGCTAGCTAATGGCAGATAGATCTCTGAATGACTCTGTGATTTTATGAGCAACTCAATCTGCCTGCCTGCTTTGCCTGATTTTGGGTAAAAGTTGCTCTCTTTTTTATAAAAAAATTCAATATTTATATAAATATTTATAATATTTACATAAAAGCCATGCCCAGCCAGTCAAATGACCACTAAGCCACACCCACAAATTAGGCCATGCCCACAGAACCTGTTAGTGGTTCCTGGAATTTAAAATTATGAGTCTGGTGGTCCCTGAGGTCCAAAAGGTTGGAAACCCCTGCTTTAAATGTGGTTCCTAGTTTGTGATTGTGTGTCAATTTTTCATCGATGTTTTTGGTTGTTTGACAAGTCATTTACCTCTAGGCTATTCCTTATATTGCTCCTATTTATAATTCTCGATCAGTTTCTTTATTATTTGCCAAACCATGTTCCATTACAATAGTAACCGATTCCTTGATGCTTCATATTTTGTGTGTGTGTGTGTGTGTGTACATTCACACACACTCATTCACTCACTCACATTATGGAAATATATTTATTTTCTGCTTTTTGTAGAAATTGAATTCAAAATTGACGATACCTGCGAGTAGCAGCAACTCTGATAACTCGGCTCAGAGTTCAGCAGCCAATTTTATCGATTTGAACAGTCCTCCTAAATTTTTCCCAGTGCAGCATCTTCAGACTTTCTCCCAGCTTTTGGAGAACATCCATTGTTTAGAAGTAAGTGGCTGACATCCAAGTGAACAGAAACTACAAGGAATAGGAGTGCAAATGCTTGGCTGAGCCCCCAGAAGCTTGTTTATATACTGCAATAATAAATGCCTGTCTAATCTAATACAAATCAAATAATTTTAAATTGGATCCCAGTTTTTAAAAGACCTGAAAGTCTGTGCTAGTTACAATGTATTGTAAAAACATGAACTTCCATTGAGGAAGTTTTTTTTTTTTTTACATTCCTGATCATTTCTATGCTTATTCTGTGGTGTCTTGTCTTAGACAACTTTTCTTTTTAATTCAAGCCAGGAGGGGGATGTTTTCTAAACAACTGAAAAAGTAAATACCATTAAGTTACTGTAGCAATTGAAGCAGCCTCTGAGTGTTTGTTGAAAAATGATCAAGAAACAAAGTAGCCTTAGCTCAGTAATGACTACATAATATGTGTTCGTTGACAGTGTCTTCTCCTGATTGCTTTCATAGCTTCCTTCCCAAATAGGCTCAGTCTTAGGAAATCACCTGCTGCTCCACTATATTAATTGTGTCACAGATGATATCGTTTACCAGAGGATGTACTATTGGCTTGGCCAAACCTTCAGAGAAGGTAGGAAAACTCATTCTTGTGATTGGTAGAGATAAATTACATGTGGCCCTCAGCTTACAACCATTTATTTTGTGACTGTTCAAAATTACAACAGTAATTAGAAAAAGTGACGTATGATCTTTTTTTACCCTTATAACCATTGCAGCATCCTTGTGGTTATGTGACTGGTATTCAGATGCTTGGCAATTGACTCATATTTATGACAAGTTTCTGTGCCCCAGAGTCATGTGATTCCTTTTGTCAACCTCATGACAAGCAAGGTCCATGGGGAAGGCAATAAACCATGTTACTAACTTAACTGTCATGATTCACTTAACTGTGGAAAGAAAAGTAAAATAGGACAAAATGCACTTAACAAGTGTTTCGCTTAGCACTGGAAATGTTGCGCCCAATTGTGGTTGTAAGTTGAGGACTATCTGTATGCTAAAAGACATGCTGTTGCTTGCACAAATAATGGCCTATTATTTCTCGGAGAGGCAGAGAAGAAGAAAGGATGATATCCAAACAAATTTTTGTCTCTATTTCTTATTTATAATACAGAATGCCCTTGGACTAAGATTGAAAACAGGAAATATGAACTGGAATTCAAAGAATTCTTGGGCACAGTTTTGGAAGCTGAATGTTTCTTGCAGGTTAGTTTTATGCCTCCCTCCTGTCATTATCAAAAGAATATTTTTGTGCTTGGCACTAACAGGGTGTGTATTGGAATGGCACCATCCCATTCCTCAAGGCATAGGATGGGGCACGCAGAGAGCTCAGCACATTTGGGGGCAGTTGCGAAGATTATGATGGATATAGGAAGATAGGATGGGAAACTGGGGGTGGGCCACTTGTAGCAAATGTCTTATACCAGTTCTGCATTCCAGCTCTTCCAGTCCTTTTTCCTGATCTAGCAGTCCTTCTGTCCATAATAAAGCCTCCTTTATCTGAGATCTAATCATAGAAGAGAGGCTGGGTTGGGAGGAGAGGGTTCCCCTCTCGGAAATATGTCCAGCTAGGTTTTGGATGTGGCATCAGCTGAGATAATTCCAGTCAATGTTGATTGAGAGAGAAAGGTTCCACCTGTTCTGATCATGAAGCAGACTCCTCTTTGTTCCCTGTGGGAGGGGTCATTCACTGTCCACCTGTGCCTTTACTCCCGAGTCGACCCTTGTTCCTTAAGCCCCTGTCCCACTGCACTAATGGATGCAAAGAGGATGTAAAATGTTTAAAAGAGCTTGCCATCCATTGGAAAACGTTATGCATCCGTTGTGTACTCCCTGCATACGTGTTTCATACGCTCTATCCGTCGAGCATCCGTCCACTACAATTTCATCCGCGCAAGAAGTTTTGAGTTGCACAAAACTTTGTGAACGGATGAACTTTCCGCCGTGTATGATGTAAATCCGCGACATACGAGCAGCAAACATTCTATGTCCGTTTATCATCCGTTAAATGTCCGCTGTATCCTCTCTGCATCCTCTGGGCATCCTCGCAACTCACATCCGTTGCAGCTGAAAACGGAAAGAGGGAGGAAACAAAAGGTACACGGAACGTCTACACAGCGTTAGTAGCACGGAAATAAAGGATGCGCAGTGAACGGTTTGCATCCGATATACATCCGCTAGGCTTCCTATGAACATCCGCTTAACATCCCTGCTACATACTACCCACGTCCGTTCTTTTCCGTTCTGTTTATGCAAATTTTCGCCACTTTTTGGAGCGGATGACGATGGAGCCACCCCCGAAATTTTGCTTGTCCGCTGTGTCCTTTTTGCATACGTTTGCATCCATCGGCCAGTGGGACTTCGCCTTTAACTGTTCCCTTCTCCTGACAACTCTGCATGTGCACACTGAGAACAGGCTCTAGCTGTCCTTCTGCCCCGCTGATCTCCGACTCCAAAGGCAGCTGATAACTGTCAGATAGCCCTGGCCCCACCTCTGCCTGTGGCGCAGAGCACTCATTAGAATGTTCCCCAGATTGCAGGACTGGCCCATGTTCCTCCCCAACCTCCTCACTGTCCAAGTCTGCCGCCAGGGTGGGCCACAACACCACCCTATTATGTGGGGTTTTACAGGATTTGGTACTCTCTCCATTCCCCGTGTTAAATAGAACATTCCCTGGAAACCACTGGATGAGATTCTTCATCCAGATACCCCACCATGGGGTATCATGAAGATACCTCATCCCATGGCATTGAATAATCTCCATGTTAGGTATCTCCTTCCCTGGCCAACTAAATGATGCCATTGATGTCTTGTCCCGGAGTGGACAGTTAAGAACCTGCTGCCCAGAAGAAAGTAGGAGAACTTATTTGGAAGAAAATCTGGGTTTCCCTGATAAGAGTTTGTGCTTTTCAGGAGGGCTTCTCGTCTTGTGAAGAATTTTTATACCGAAGCCTGCCCTTCTGGGATGGCTGCTGCTGTAGGTCACAAGTCCTGCAGATGATCAGTTGGATTCCCTTCAGCACCTTCTCAGGTACTTGATGCAGAGCCAACTAATCTTGGCCTGTTCTGTAAGTTGAGTACTGCTGGCTTCAAAGTCTCTCTTTATGTCTTCACTTTCAGAAATGAAGCCTTATCTCTGCAAGCCGTTGACACAGCTGTTTTTCACCTCATCACTTTATTTTAAGGTACATGATGGGGTCCCTGAATAGACATTTTGACACAACTAACAAGGTAGTTAACAATTTTTATCCAAGCTGCAGAAAGCAATATTTGGATTCACTAACTAACGCAGGGCTACTTAGGCCAAAAGAAGCATGCAGTTTTCTCTTACATATATTTGTGCAATGAGGTAGAATCAAGGTTTAAGGAGGGAAGAGAAAAATGGGAGCATTTTATCAATAACAACAGCAAAAATACAAATCTAGTATTTAATTGAAAAATTCCTTTGAAAAAAAATGCCTGCTTTTATCGTTTTACTGACCTTGCAAAAATGTCTTGCTCTGTTACTATCTTTTGATTGCTCTCTGTATATTTATCTATAAAAGTAGTATTATAGTATAGTTGCTTAAGACTTAATTGCAGCTCTTCCATATGTGTTTTTTCTGCCCTTGTTCTTTTTCTATAGTGTAGTGTTCTTGAAAGCCTGAGAGAACTGCTACTGAACTGGCTGAATTGGCACTTTTTGCAAGCGGACATGACATCTGAGTTAAATGCAGACGTCTTGTAAGTATTATATTTTAAAAAGATGGTTCCACCTGTTTTGCACTGTGATTTCTCTCTGGAAGCGAGAGAGAAAAATACTCCTTTACATAGAAGTCATTTCCAACATGAATGCTCATGCTTGTGTCTCATTCTGCTGCAGGAACACTTCTATTTCAAGCCTGGTTAATTCTATAACAGAACTCATCGACTTTGTTGGCCGGCTTTCAACCATTGCGCTGCACTTGGAAAACAACTCTGCTTTTTTAATGCATTTTGTTCTGGATTTCTATGAAATAGTATGTAAGCTAGTCTCACTGTAACTTTGTTCCAAGATAATGCACTTTGATAGCATTAGTGAAGATATTCTAGTAGATGTGTTGGATGTGTTCACCACCTTGAGTTATTTGTAAAAAACAACAACAGGAAATTCTGTTCACTTGGATGTCAGCCAAAAATGCAAGGCAGAATGCAGGCAGGCAGGCAGATGGAATGAAAAGGAAGGAAGGAATTTAACGGATTCAAACTCTTTTGTTTATACAGAACCCATTATTTTTCCTTAGGATAATGCTGCTCCAGTTTCAGTAAGATTACAGTCAAAAGAGAGCCTCAACAAAAAAAAAATAATCTGTTTAATGATAGCAGTAAAACCAACTAAGACAACAACCAAACTATTACAAACAGTAATGATTTGAAGACTTTACTAAATTTCAAGCAAATGAAGTATACATTTGGTATCTAGTGTGTTTTTTAAAGATTTGCACTACTGAGTAGCACCAATTGGAACAATCTCCAATAAGTAGATGAAAAAAATCTTCTAAACATTTCTGTACAGGAGAAAGTCCAGTAGTAGCAATCTCATTCCCTATGTTTTTATTGATAGTAAATCTGTATTAAGTTTTGTGTAACAACGGGAGTGTGAATAGGTAGATGACAAGGATATCTCAATTTTTATATGTAAATACTGTACTGAAATCCCTTCCCTATTCTAGGTATGTGACATGTTTCAGAAGTACAAGGTCCCTTTGCTTGTGATCCCTCCTGCAGGAGTTTTCTATCCAGCACTTCTCAGCCTGGATTCTGTCACAGTGGACCAGCTGTGCCACATTATGTTCAGGTACTGACAGGCTCTTGTTTTTCTTCCCTATACTATTTTTATCTTTCAAACCATCTGGGAGGCCATAATCTCTACGGTTCTGGGTAAAGCAGTGCAGGTAGTCCTCAACGTACGACCACAATTGAACCCAGGATTTGTTAAGTAGGTTTGGTCCCATTTCATGACCTTTCTTGCCACATTTGTTAAGCGAATCATTGCAGTTGTTAATTTAGTAATATGGTTGTTAAGTGAATCTGATTCCTCATTGACTTTACTTGTGGGAAGGTCACAAAAGGGGAACACATGACCCCGAGACACTGTAACCATCATAAATATGAAATCAGTTGCCAAGCGTTCAAATTTTGATTAGGTGACTATGGGGATTGCTGCAATGGTCATAAGTGTGAAAAACAGTCATACATCACTTTTTTCAGTGCTGTTGTAACTTTGGTCACTAAACAAATTTTTAAGTTGAAGACTTAAGTTGGACTGAGGTTGTGGAACACACTGAGTTCTGCTCTGATGAAATCGATGTAGTTCTGCAAAGAGAGAATGCCATACATTAATGCAAATCATTTAGCTAGTTTAAATTCATGAACATGTAGGCTATGTATTATTCTGATTTTTTCTTCAATCGAGGAAGAATACGCGCAGTCTTTATGGTTGGCTTGTGAGACTAGTGTAGGTGGCTGAAGAGGAAGAGGAGGAACAGCTGGGTCAAGAGAGAGAGGGAGAGAGAGAGAGAAAGAGAGAGGGGGGGGGAGAGAGAGAGAGAGACTTTTTGCCTGGGCTGCTAATAAATAAATAAACTTCTAATAAACTTCTAATAAAGGGAACATTTATTTAACTGCAGACAGTTTGTTGTGTTTGAGAGCTGGGTCAGAACAACTGTTCAATGACCATTTGATATTACAACTCCTAGGCCAAGAAGTCCAGGTATGGTGGGGCAGTGAAAAAGACTGGATCTTCTAGGCATGGTGGGGCAGTAAAATAGTCTCAGCCTCCTGATCTGTGGGAAGTTTCCACTCAACAGTGGACCCTGTAGCCACTAAGGCTGCCTGGCCCATGACAGATTTCCACATGCTTCCCTCTACCCCTGAAGAACCTCTGCACAATAATTTAACAATTTCCTACATTGCTTAACAACCAACAAGTGGGAGAGCCAGGATTTACAGTTGATGACTAATCTCACTTAATGGCCACTTCATTCAACAACAGAGACGTCAGTCCCAATTGTGACCATAAGTTGAGGGCTACCTGTACAAGTAAGAACTCTGCCTGTGAGAGAAAAAAACTGTCTGCTTCAGCATTATGTGAAAAAGCACTTCAAAGCTTGAGGTCAAATATCAATGTGTACGACTTGCAATTTAAATATTGGAGTTTAAAAGAAACTGTTGACTTAGCTTGAGAAGGGTTCTCTGAGACCTATACACTTGTTCTTTTATACCCAGATGTGAAGAAATATATTTTCAATGCCTCATCTTTTCCTTCCCTAAAATGCAAGCATTGTGCCAAGAGCTGCTTTCTTTGGCCAAAAATCCTGGGCTCAGATTTGATAAACAGGTTGGTTATAAAAATGAATTCCTAGTTGATGACTTATTTCTCTTAAACTGTTGCCTTGGTTACTCGCTTTCATGCTTTTTCCCCATGAAGAGTGACTGAAAGGGACAGAATGGTCTCAGGCAGCTATTTCATACGCGTGTGTCAGTGATCTCTGCAGCCACCCTGTGAAAAAGAGTCAACTTTTTAATATTAAAGAGCGCTTCCACAAACATCACACCCATCAAATCCAATGTGATTTGATGAACAGATAACTGTCATAAAATTACAAGAATCGTCTTGGTGAAGCTGAAATCATTTGAAACTCCAGTTTTAATTGTGTAGAACAACATAGCGATGTTAATTGGGGACACGATGCCCTGTTTGCTCGTGGTCAGCAAAGAACTGAGTTATTGAGGTCAATTGGGAATCTCGATTTGTTTTTACAAGGCTCCTGGCTCAACAATGTTGTTTTTCAGCAGTTTTGCTTCTAGTTCTTGCACCAGTTGCTGAATACTATGTTAGGATTCTTTAGGTTAGTTTTGTCCCCTCAAAAGCTGCAGGTAGTCTACCTGGAAAGAGGCATTCTGGGAGTTATGCTGAAAATTATATTCATCATATGGGGGAGGAGTTGGGCCTTATTGTTGAGGGATTTCCAGTTTCTATAGTGACTGAATGCTGTACTGTTGTTCCTCCATATGATGAATAGCCTATTGGGTTTCATGGTTGTCTTATACAGTCCTCAACTTACAACCATTAATTTAGTGACTGTTCAAAATTGCAACCGCACTGAAAAAAAGGACTTAGGATCATTTTTCACACTTACGACCATTGCCATAACCCCAAAATTCAGACGCTTAGCAACTGGTTCATATTTATGACAGGTCGCAGCATCCTGGAGTGATTTGATCATCTTTTGTGGCCTTCTGATAAGCAAAGTCCCTTAACTGCCACGTTACTAACTTAACAACTTTCCATAAAACTGGACAGGAAAGATTTCTTGATGCCTAAAATGTTGGGAATGAGGACAAGCAATGCAAGTAGCCAAGAAGTCAAGCTATCTTTCTGAGCCATTGCTTATGGGTTGGTATTTTAGCAGTCCTGTTTGGAGTTTAAAAAAATAGTCAAATCATATTTTTTCTGTTTTAGGTATCGAACCAATTTGATAGCTGCAAAAAAATCCCTGCAAGCTAAAAAGGTACAATAAAACAAGGCACAGTGGCTGCTATGTCATTGCCACAATATAGTAATTAGCTTTTCTCCATCTTCCCTTTCAAATTTGTTTTCTAAAATTACTGTGCTTGTTCAAAGATTCTGTTCTTTTTTTCTGACTTTGCCTGAGAAAGCAATTTCTGTCTTTTGCCTTTCCATACAATCTGGTATTCTGTAATGCAAACGGTTGCTTTTAGCAAGGATGAAAGAGCTATTGAAAACCTTGTCTTCCTTGATCCTCTCAGTCATCACTACAGATTAAGTTTAGCCGCCAGATTTGCCAAGAATACAACCAATATATAACAAGCATGGTTGGATGCCTGTGGACCTCAAACGTCTTCCAGACAGACTCCCACCCTCAGGGGATTTATATGGAGCCCAGATTGCTGGAGAAGACCTCGGTGCAGGAATACAGAAAGGCCTTGAACATCGTGTACCATCCGGCCTTGACAGGTTATGCTATACTCTTTGTGCAGCAGGTAAATTGAGGTTTTATCTTGGAGAACCATTCTCCCTATTTTGTCAAATTTTGCTTACTGAATACACCTAAACCTTTGTTGTGTCCTTTGCTAGTCTTCATTCTCTGATATTTCATTCATTGGCACAGTGTGGTTCAACTGCAACTATGCTATAAAATCTCAAACTTTCATGTACTTAAGAATAATGAAATTCACTCTGTATGTGTATATCTGTATCGATGTGTATGTACACACACACAGAGCGTGGTGCAGTGGCCTTGAGATGGAGCTCTCACATCACAATCAGGGAGCTGTGAGTTCAATCCTAGGTAGAGGCAGGTATTTCTCTGGGCACAATGAGAACAAGAAGGGCATCCAGCCATTAAATCCTCTGCTAGCTCCATTCAGTTGCCCAGAGTCCATTCAGTTGCCCAAGGGATTATGGAGTCATTTAAAGATGATGATTTTATATATATAAAATCATATAAACACACACATTACAACTGTATATATTTTATATCACATTTCTGAACTACACATCTCCTACAAAGAGTTAGATTCAACTCTCAGGGTAGCTGTAAAAGCTCGCTATCAAGACATTGATCAGTTAAGGCACAACAGGTCTCCTGATTCTTTTTGTCCCTATTAATGTTACTTTCTTTCTTTAGAACTTAGACTTAAAAGGGGCTTTTCTTGCTGCTTTGATTACAATCAAATATCCTATTCACAGTTAGGGACTAAGCCCAATATGATACATACTCTGTATAATCTGACTTTATTCCCTTAAAAAAAAAAAGACTTCTAGTTCTTAAGCTTAACTTTTTATGACAATGCTTAAAGAAATTTAGAAATGCTGAAGATTTCTCCATGGAGGTGCTCTGGTTCCCTCTAAGATCCATGTTTCTTTTTTCTTTTTCCTTTCTCGTAAGAAACAGAATTAATGTTAATGAATATTTATTGAATGGGGCATCATTTTTAGGCAAGGCATCAAAATCATTACCTTGTTTTTCCTACATAACAGATTAATTATGCTAATTTGTACATGCTGACATGAACAGTGATCTCTCATCAATCTAGCTGATCTTAATATATAGGACCAGCTGTTATTTAGGGAGAAAAGATGGCAGGAAAAAATGTCACAGGGTTGGTTTACCTCCACTGAGGGGAACCTCACATCTCCAGGAGACAAACCACAGCAACTCTTTTCAAAGAGTTCAACATAGTTCAGGGAGTACATACCTCAGAACAATTTTTGTTTTGTTTTGCTGAAGAACATTATTTTCATTTCTGTCTGTCGAAGTATGTTTTTAGCTCCCTGTGGTCTCTATAATACATCAGAGCTCTGCAGTGAGATCTCATTTCTTAGGAGCGCTATGGAAAACTAACAATTTGATCCTTATTTCTAAGTGATTTGGTGAAAGCAGATTTGTCATGAATAAGCATTCTCCTTCAATTGCGAAAGACAAAGCAGCCCTTTGGGGGAATCTTTGGCACTTGATTTGGCAATTCAGTGACTGGTAGGCATGTTCAGTTTTCTGACAGATAGAAACTGCCTTATGCCAAAAATGACCAATAGGGATTTAATAAATCACTATAATATGAAATCGAAATATCCTGCAGAAGAGATGGAAGAATAAGGTAAGGAGCACTATTGAAGACAGAAATAGCGAGAAGCTCATTGCAGAGAGTTAAATGTCCCCAGCAGTTAAGTCAATTACAATTCAGTTTATAGTGGAATGGCAATCGCTTAGCGGCAGAAAGAGCTATCTGTTCTGTAAGTGGCCTAGATTTTTTATTTTTTGATTCACTGAACTTCCTCATGTTGAATTCAAGGAGACCCAGGTATTTTCTAAAACCAGTCTAATATAAACCAATTTATATAGGACCATTATTAAATCTCAGGTTTGCATTAATGTATCCTAATTTCATGACGTGGTGTAGAGACACTGATACACTTTATTTTTTAGAACCCCAAAAGCATCCTTATGGTACCTTTTGTCCTTCAGCAATATCATTTTATTCTTGGAAAGGGCACATTTTTGATGTAGTTTCTAGGCTGTATTAACCAATAACTTTCTTAAATACCTGCTCAAAGCTCACAAAACAATTATTATTTTTTTATTGTCCTTTTCTTTTCAGATACAATCAGAACACAAAATCCCAGATATCAAACTAATTCAGGTAAAAAGCTATACGTTTTGAAAATGACTAAATTTCTTGGGAAGTTTGTTATATTGTAACCAGCTGGGAATTGCTTCTAAGAATAAGACTATACAATGATAAATTATTCCACACGGCTAGGTGTGAGTTACAAAATATTAGTACTTCTAGGCTCATGTAAATTGATCTGGGGATTAAGAGGCTCCACAGAAAATGAGTGGATATTGTATGGCAAAGGAGAGCAGCGCTGGGGCCTAAGGGTTGGAGCTGTCACCTCACAATGAGGAGGCTGTGAGTTTGATCCTAGATAGAGGCAGATTTTTCTCTTTCTGGGTGCAACAAGTTATTGTCTGCTGTGAACTCCATGTAGGTGTCAAGAAGGGCATCCACCCAGTAAACGCTCGAGCTCTGTTCAGTTGCCCCAACTCCACCCCAGTGCAAGGGATTATAGAGTCAGGGGAAAAATTGTATGGCAAAGGAGACCCAAAGGTGCTTTTTTTCAAGAAGCAACTGGACTTTCTGGTTGTCCTTTGAAGACATTTCGCTTCTCATCCAAGAAGCTTCTTCAGCTCTGACTGGATGGTTGGGAATGGAAGGATTCATACCCCTTGCAGACACTGGACATTTGAGCTGAAGAAGCTTCTTGGATGAGAAGTGACACATCTTCAAAGGAAAACCAGAAACTCCAGTTGCCTCTTGAAAAAAGCACCCTTGGGACAACCATGACCTGGATGACTGAGAATCTCCATAGCCATGGCAAAGGAGAATTTCTGTACCTAGAGATGTAAACTGCTCTAATGCTTTACCTGCAGGGGAGGAGATGGGATTGGTACTTGGAATATTTGTACTCCCAAGAATTACAAGGGTTGAAAGTCTTCATTGAAAGTAGCATCAGGCGTGTGTTTCGACCTTCTCAAACAAAACCAGGCAACTAAATGGGTTTTGAAGATTGACTCTTGTGACTGGATTTCTTCCTCCCTTCTGTCAAAACTCACCTTGGATTCTAATGGACTTCTGTTTCTGAAGAGAGTGCCTCAGTACTGATATCCGTACAGATGGTTCTTGGTAACAATAATGGCATACATACAGATTTTTGCCCAGCTGATCTTTGTGACATTAAACCTTTCCTCTTTGGGCAGAGGGCTCTTTGGCCTTGAGAGTACAACTTACTCTTATGAAAGAAATAGAGCATGGCTAATTCCTATTGCTAACTTTTTGCTTTGTTTTGGAATTAAGCAACCCGGTTGAATTTATTACTGGAAACATTCAAGCAAATTACAGCAGTATTTTCCAGCCTTTGACCACTTTTGGACGGCTAAATCATCTTTCACTGATAAACCACAAAGCCCTCGCAATGAACTGAACAATCGTCTAATGCAGATTTTTCTTGTGACTTGTAGATAAATTGTAAATAATTGTACAGAATTTATTTATGCATAAAATGCTTGTAATATAAATTAAACAGTATTTGGCTTTGGTTTGTTACAATGACGCTTCCATTTTATGGATTTTGGTTTTCTGAATATTGCATGTGGTGGATGAAGTTCTGTTGCAGTTTGTGGAATGACATCATTTGTATGAAGACTTTCTGAAAAAGGTACAAATCAAAGTTTCTTGGTCTGATGTAGTCATATTCTTAACCAAGATCTTTGTTTTTGGTTTGTTTACTTTTAAACCAGCTAATGCAACAAAGTCTTCAGTTTCTTCATTAAGTATTCAATACTATTCTGAGGCTGTGTAAAATCAAATCTACATCATCAGCAGTAGTCCTCGAATTATAAGTCTCTTTAAATTTTCAAACCAATTATTTTCTCATCCTAATGTCTGGAACTAACATAAAAATTAAAGGGACATCCCTCTTCTGTATTTCACATGGTTTCATTAAATCACTATTAACAAATAATATGCACCTTCTAAGTTATGTACATTGATTTAATCCTTTGAATAAAATTCTCCCCAAAATCCATGTCCTTCCAAAACTGTAAATATAAAATTCAAATTGTTTTTCTGCATCCAGAAAAATCAGTGCCACTTGCGTCTCATTATGTTGTTGCAGATACACTACTACAGTATATTCAATATAATTCTCACATTCTCTCTTAATTGTCTTTTGGTAAGAACTCACACTGACCATCATGAGTAAAATCCTGTAAAATCTTCTTTAACCTATCAGCCAATATTGATGAAAATACTTTTGGCAATAAAGCAGTATTAGTCTCTTTTCAAGATCCCTGCAAAATAGAATTTTATCGCTCTTTTCAGTGGTTGCAAGGGTTAATCCTCAAAACATTTATAGTGTGAACTTTGTATTCTATCAGGGTTTGTTTTGGTATTCTATGGTGCTTTCTCTTTTGATTTTTTATGGCTTCTGAGATTTTGAAAATTGTTATATTTTGTTTCATACTCATAAAATTTATTTCTAGATTGTGAAAGCTTTGGTAAATTGTTTTGTTTTTTCAAACATTCATCAGTTTTTTTCCAGGGAGATCTCTCTCTCTTGTACAAATTTGCATAAAAATTACAGAAGGATTTCTGAATGCTCCCGTTATCTGTTAATACAGTATCACCTTCCTGGGTCTTTAATTTTCTTCTTTTCTCCTGTTAGACCAGCCATTACTTCTCTCCCTTCCTCTTGGAATGGTAAAATGGCTTGCTTAGCGTTCCAGCTGTGCTCATTCTGGCCCGCTTGTGTTACTGCTCTGCATCCCTTATGCTATGAATAAATCAGGAGTCTCATTTAAGAAAGGTGCAGCTGGATCCATTTGGAGAACTGAACAGTTCAAAGCAAAGCTTGACTGTGGGTGGTTTCCTCAGATTTTTAATTTTATTTTATTGGGGGGGGGGGGTTTAGAAGAAAACTGCTTAAAACTAATTGATTACAGTTTCCTTCTCTCAACTTCGTCTCCCACCAGCCCCAAATCAGATTTTGATAATAAGCCTAGTCTGGCTTGTAGCTCTGCCTCGACTTACAATATTGTTTCTTTTTATATCTTGTGGTTTGCTTTTTTCCTTAGGCAATTTGAGCTCCCTGCTCCGACAGCAACTCTTGTAAGAGGCTGGCTTTCCCACAGCTTGGTGTTCAAAGGGAAAGGTGGATAGTTCTCACAAATAGATACAGTAGGCAGCTTTGGCTCTGGGATGCGCCTCTTCCTTTGAAGTTCCTCCATGCACCACTTATCCTGCATATATAACATGGCAAGTTAATGTGCAACCATCCAAATGTTGGAGCTCCAATTACCAGAAGCCCTCTCTTGGCCAATAGGAAAGGATCAGCTACTGCTATCCAGTAACAATTGGCAGGCTTGAGGTTGCCAACTCATGGGCTAGAAGCCAACCTTCTCTCCAAGAAATTGAATTTTCTATGTGCATGGAGAAGTCATCATTCTGGGTGGCGTCGAAGGCTTGAGTTGGCATTTCTAAGTTAAGAAAAGCCTCTTTTAATGGGGTACAAATGAATGTGTTGTAGTTGTCAAGCCTCGGTGGCTCTCACACACAGCTTCCCTCAAGTTGTCATTTCTGAATGAAAAGCCTTAGCTGAGATCTGTCGAAAACAAGATTGCAGTTCCAGCTCTCTGCCTATCTTTGTTGGTGCTCACCATATAGGTTTAAACATAATTGTGCTTCTCTGATTGCTTTGGTTCCTTTTGTTCATTACTTGCAAGTGGGAGAGGAGAATCAGAGAATTGAAGCTCAATAGCCATTTCTAAACAGTTTTTTTTTTTTTTTAAGTTGAATGGGTGACATCGGGCAGTGCGGTGCTCAAAAGACCATAGAAAACGTTTGAATGAAGAGGATGGGAGTGATTCAACTGCCATTCAGGCCAACTTGGAGCAAAGTACATGGACATGTCTAATTTCACTTCCTGTCTTGTTGAAGGGCTATAATCAAGTGATTTCAAACAGAATACAATTGGAAATTTTCAATGATCTACCCCCATCCCAGTGAGACAGTTTGAAGAGTTGACAGTCAAGAAAGAGCAGATGATTTACATTTGACCAGAGATGAACAAAAATGACAGAATATTGGCACTGAAGACATCTCACCTAATTTCTTCATAGTCTACACTTGTCCAATTTCTTTTTTAATCTGCTTAATTTCTTGATTTTTCTGACAATTTTGGGAGAAAGTCACGCCAGAGTTCTCCCTCAAGGAACAAAGGACCAAGCTCAAATTATCCGACTTCAGAAACATCTCTCTGGAGAATGCCCTAATGCTGGGTAAGATGGATGGAAAGAGAAGATTGACAAGGTGAATGTACTCCATTACAGCAATAGTAGGTGCTCCCTTAGAAGTTCTGAAGATGATCTGTTTAGGGACAGAATATCACAGATAAAATCTATTGGATTGAGAAGAGTTGAAACAGACTTGGCACATAATCAATTAGGAGAAACTCTTCAAGGATATCAAGTTACATGTTTCAACTACTGCTTGAGCTCCATGCATCTAATTTTGCAACCATCTTTAAATATTCTATCATAAATGAGTTATGGGTTGAATTAACCTTTTATTAAATAACTACTGGATTCTCCTAACAATATTGATAACACAACCCTTTCTAGCTGCTGCTTTTCCTCCAGCCTTTTAATTGGGGCACTTTTGGGGCTGATTGGGGCTATTCCCATAAATTTCCACCAGCCAAGTGCTTAAGATTTAAATTGGGGGGGGGAGGGGGCTTTGTTCTAGTTTTTAACGCCTGCAATTTGCAGCTTCCGATAGGGTTTTTTTTAAATAAAAAGTTACTATTTTTTTAAAAAGTGCTTCCCAGTGTCCGTATAATTTTCCAGCCAAGTGATGTGTTCACTAACACGAGCTTTGCTCTTATCACAGAATAAAAAGCAGGAGATAGAAAGCAAGAGCATCTTTTTGGTGGGTTCCTTCATTTTTAATGTCCCTAAATGCCGTCTCCTAATTTACAAGCCGATTATCTAATTCCCAGGGGTGTCTCCCCCGTTAATTCTTCTGCTATAAACGTCCATTTTATTGATCTGCCACATTTACAATCTGCCACTTTTGGGGATCCGTAAAACGGATCCAGAAATCACGCCCCAAGCTGGAAAAATGAACATCGTCCCAACGAATTCGGCTTGGCTAGAAGATGCAAAAGAGCCATCAATAATCTGGGGGGCGGGGGGGGGCGGTCCAAAGGGGGGGGGGGCCCCCCCGGCAGGGGCGGGCGCGGGGGGGGGGGGGGGGGGATCCACCCTGGAGGATCTTCCTGGAGAGGAAGATTTTCCTCCTTGCTACCAGAACCATCCTGGTGTCCCCAAAAGTTGCCTTCTCTCCAAAAAGCTCCTCTCTCTCCTTTCCCCCTCCCCTCCCATCAGCCAAACTCCTGGCCCCTTTGATCCCCCTCCCTTGCTCCAAGAAGGACCCCCGTCCCACGTTGAGGTGGGGGGGGGGGAGACGCCTTTCCCCTCACCCCATCCGCGCAGCCTTCCTTGAAGCAAAGGCGGGCGGCGCGGCGCATGGACTCGCCCGGAGGAGGCGCGCATGGAACGGCACGCCTCGATTTTGCCCGCTCGGCGCCCTCGTCGCCAGTCGGTCCCGCGCCGGAGAAGAGGGTCACGCAGCGGCAGGGGGTGATCCCTGCCTCCCCACCCCCTTGCCGGATCGGTCCCTCCTCCTCCTCCTCCTCGCCCCGGCGGGCGGACGCGCCTCACTTTCTGCCTTTGCAAAAAGAGCCACCCCCCCTCAATCCTCCTCTTCCTCGCCAACCGGCTCCGGGTGCAGCACGTTGGCTTTCGCAGGCAGCCATCGCCGCCAGGGGCCAGCAGCGTCGAGCGATCTGCTGGATCTCCGCGTCGTCCTTCGGGGCGATGCGATCGCCTAGCCAGGCTCTGGACGCTGCTGTGGTGGCTTCCCCGAAGGAAGCCTCGATCCGGGTAGGCTGAAGAGGAGCAGCTGCCGCGTCCTCTCTCGCCGCCGGGAAACCCTTCCAGGTAGGCCGGCTGGGATTGGAGAAGCCGAGTTTCCTCTTCCCTCCCACCCTCATCTTCATCCCCACCCATCCTCATCCAGCCTCTGTGCTTCCCCGCCATCCTCCTCTTCTTCCTCCTCCCTCTGGGCGTCCTTGCCAGAAGGGTCTCTTTTCCTTTCTCCTTGTTTCAAGCTCTCCCCAATTTCATAGCTGGTTTTCCAATGAGATGTTCTACAAGACAAGCCTCGCTGAGCTTTTACCCCAAGGGAACAGAGCACCCAACCTTTTAGCAGCAGCGGAGGGAGCCCCTTCCCCCAAAACGCCATCCCCAAAGAGCACCCTTCCTCTTCCCCGCAGCCCCCTCCTCAAATCTTCCCAGAGACCTCCCTAAAAATTGATCCCAGTGACATTTCTCTGGAGATAAGAAAAAAAAAAGGCTGGAACTTTGCTCAGATGTGATGGGAACATAGCATGAGGCAACACCCTAAAAAAGCTTGAATGCCTAGCTCTAGGAAAGGGGAGGAGGCATATAAACAGGATGACCCACCTTTTTTTGGGGGGGGGAGAAGAGATCCAGATGAGCCGCTACCTTCAAAAGGTGTCTGAAACCAATGCTGTGCTCAGCTGCTCTTGAGCTGGATGACTTTACTGGCTCCCATTGCCCTTGTTCTCAGATGTGGTCATCCAGTCGAGGAACAAGATCAGAGAATGTGGGAAGAGGAGACATCAGTACAAATTTCAGGCCAGGCTGGCAAGAATCCAAAGAGAAAACCCCGGCAAAAACACACACACACCCCACCAGATTGTTTGACCCAAGTCGATACTGCAGTCCCAGTGATGAGTTATGAAGAGGAAATCAAAGCAACTAGAGCTTGAAATCTGGCCACTTTGGGAGGTCTGGCAAAACCAGGGGATGCGTGAATACACATTTCATGTGGTTGATTTCAGGGGCTTCCTGATCATTTCAATGAAGTTAATGCTGGGTCAGCTGGATTTTTGACTAGGGTCTTCTTTTAATTTTGTACAAAACAGGGCATCATCACCTTGCAGATACAAATAATAAGCTGGGCCAAGAAACTGGGTTCACACATTTCTGGGGTTGTGAACACCTCTCCAAGTTCTGGGTGCAACTTCCAAGCTCCTCTAGAAGTTTCCTCACGATCCAAATATTTCACAGGACAGAAGAAGGGAATTATTTCAAAGGATGGGAAACAACGTCAAAGATGTTCGAAGAATGTTATTCAAACATGAACCTTGTTTTCTCTTCCGGCACCATTTTATTATTATTTTTGGAGAGTAATCCTTTAGCACACCACTCCAGAATCAAGAGATTTTCAGCCTAAAACAATGTTATCCAACCTAGTCTTGCACTTAACTTTGCTTCTTGTATAAATCATTCTTGACTTCATTGTGCAAAACCAATTTAGATGATTTGCTGAATCTGATGTACAGTATTTTAACCTGCCTTTCATAGCAGGAGAAATCTTTTGACACAGAAGAATGTTTCTTTCTGAGACGATGATTTTGGAATGTTGACATACAAAGAATTAAATGCATTGATTGACCCATTCCACCAACTAGTATTCAAAATATTCCATAGAATCCTGAGGTGCCATTCACTAACAACAGAAAGAACAGCACTGAACCTCCAAATGCATAGCTACAATATTGTGATTGCTTCCTTTTTAATGAAGGGGATCAAATGGACCTGAAATTATCTTCAAACAATCAGGAGCATTAGCTGGAAACATTTTCTAGCTAGTGAGACAGGATAGTAAAAGTTCAAGAGCACTTGAATTGTATACTAGTCTATATCTTACTTTAAAGAATCTTGATAAAAATAATGTAGACGTATTAGGGCAAGAGTCCAGAATATTTCTTTAGCTAATAAAAGGCTGCCCACAGAGATTGGTGTTGGAATTTCTGGATGGTATGGTGTTATTCTCACCACAAACTAAACCACAAATTTGCTAATCAGATTTCAACCTGGTGTTTTATTCATATGTGTAGTAAGTTGCATGGTGTAAGGTGGTTGAGGAAACGGGTTATTACAGGTGAGCTAGTTGGGTGAACGAAACTATGATAGGTAGAGTGGAGTCCTTCCATTTTTCTGCTCATCTGGTTTGTTAGCTAGAGGTGTTTGGAATTCACCTGAATTCTTATTTATAAATCAGTCAGACCTGCTTTGTCATCTCTCTTTAAACATTCCTTTTTAAAACACTCTTTTATCCTTTTGGGGTAAATTATGTTTTAATTATGATGCAGGTTGGAATAAATTTCAATGACTGGTCTCAAAAAGCACTTTCTGTCACTAATGTGGCTTCAAAGAATCTGCTATTCTTTAACTCATACAATTTGGTCTTGTTCTGTTATAACTTATTCTACTTTTTGCATTAATATATATATTAAGATAATCTTGGAGAAAATATGTTTAGGATCTCACTATAACATTTAATTATGTTCGATAAAATGTTGGATTTATTATCTTATGGATTGTTTTTACTTTATCAAGTTTGGGGTACAGCAAAGACTATAATTTTATTTAAGTGGAAAGATATTTTATGTCTTCTGATTTTAAGGAATGGGTCCAAGGTTTAAGTGTGTTATGTTTTAAAAAAAATTTTGAAGATCTTTTAAAAGATTTTTTTAAAAAGGCTTTATGGTTAAAAAAACAAAAAAGATGATATCATGTGTAGCTGTATAGTCCAGATTTAATGTTTAAGAATTAAATTTATTTCACGTAGCTATTAATATTCTTATATAGTTTTAGTTTTTGTTGTGCTTAGTTCATTTAATCACCATGTTAAGCTAAATATTTTGTTCTTTTTCTTTCCCATGTTACCATTATTTGATCTAAACTTTTTACTTTACATTTCGTGATTGTAGTATGAAAAGCCATGTTTCAAAAACAACATTTTGAACAATTCCCCCTAAACAAATTCTATTGAAGTCTTTACTGCACAAAAAGTTTCAATGAGATTTCTTTTTAGCCGGAACTCACAGAAGTCCTGACAGTATCTAGAAAATGCCTTGTACATTACCTTTGTCTGTGGCACTAACAATTGGAAAAGCAAAGTACAGTGCTAAAAGTGAAAAGAGATCTATTATACACAAATACCTCTCAGATCATGCTGTGGTACCTGGTAAAGAGATGCTTGAAGCCCGAGTAGAATAATAGTAGTAATACTAGCAGTTGAAACCATGGTTTTGCAAGCAGAGCCATAAAAGTTGCAAAATGCAGGGAAATTCATTCTTTTGTTCCGTGATGCTGTTATTTGCTCATTTAATCAGCTTTTATGCTGTCTTGATCACAAAGGAGGCTCCAGCCAGCATAGTGTACGTAGTTGGATTAATAATAATGATAATAAGACCCCAGACTTAACAACTATTGACAAAAAGACAAAAAAGTATGGATAGTGGATGTGGCAGTACATGGACACAGCAAAACAGAAGATAAAGCACTGAGAAGAAGGGGAAAAATACAAAGGACTGAAAATACGAGTAGAATGTGGCAAAAGACTTCTAAAATCTCTCCAAGAAAACTACAAGAAGAAGTCCCAATTGCCACGAGTCAACACTGACTCAAATGTGTACATGCAACCACACTCACACATAGACACACAGATGCACAGAGTTGCTCTACACCCAATCTCCAGAGAGAGGCACTCAAAGGTTTGCTCTGCTTGATTTGATGTCGCTTCCTAGAATCTTTCAGAACTTCAAAACATTTCATTCGTTTCTCCTTCTTCATCCAATGGTTTTCTAATCTTCTTTTTGGTTGTTTTCCCACGAGCCATCAGTTTGATTCGGCTTGAAAAAATGGGGTGGAGAGAGGAGCACCCCAGAGAGATTCTTCTTCCAGGATGTGCCCATTCGAAGCAATTCCCTCTCAAAGAGCGAGCAAGCGATTGGGCTTTGTAGTATTTGAAGGGAAGTTTCCAAACAGCAAGCACACCAGATAGCTTTCCTACCATCACGTATGCTTTGGAAGTCTAGATCAGAGGGCTTCAGGCTTTGCTCAAGTTGAGGAAACATTTTTTTTCATGAACAAAGTCAATAATATATAAAAATAAATAAGCTCAGTCATGTTTGCCTTCAAAGTTGTGGGAACTTCATCGCTGGAGGCTTTCAAGAAGAGTATTTGGACTGCCATCTGTCAGAAATGGTGTAGGATCTCCTGCTTGGACTGGGAGTTGGACTAGATGACCTACAAGATCCCTTCCAACTCTATTAATCTGTATCTATCTTGAAGTAAAACCTAGCTCTGCCAATTGGCTTCAGGCCCCAAAGGGCCCCATTCTGGAGGTGGCTACTAGATTAGAAGATCCCACCTCCACTGCATCAACTCATTGGCCCTTCGTAGCCACATTCTCCTTTTCCAGGATAAATTTCCTACCAGTGAGAAAAATTAACCAGGGGAACGACTTGTCTCCAGAAATTGTGGATGCTAGTAGAGTCCCAAAGTTACTTTTTTCAAGAGGCAACTGGACTTTCTGGTTTTTCTTTTGAAGATATTTCGCTTCTCATCCAAGAAGCTTCTTCATCTCTGACTGGATGGTGGGGAATAGGATTAATACTCTTTGCAGACAGCTGATCATTTGAACTGGAGAAACTTCTTGGATGAGAAGCGAAACGTCTTCGAAGGAAAAAAAAACAAAGTTCAGTTGCCTCTTGCAAAAGCACCTTGGGGACAACCATGACCTGGAGGACTGAGAATCTCCATAGACATCGCTGGAGGTTTTCAAGAAGAGACTGGACATCCATTTTTCTGGAAAGGTCTAGGGTCTCCTGCTTGAGCAGGGGGTTGGACTAAATGACCCCCAAGGCCCTTTCCAACATTATTATTCTGTATTCTTTCCAATGTAAATGATAATGTTTTAACTTTTTAATGCCTAAATGTTTTTAACTTCTGTTATTTTATATATTTGGAAGCTTGATTGTGAGGTGGGCGGCCTATAAACTTAACAAATAAATAAATAAATCCTGGGACCTCTGACTTGGGGGCTGGGGAATTCTGGGACTTGAAGTCCATCGATGGCCGAGGTTGAGATGCTGTTGTAGGTCCCGTGGAAAGATGGGATAACACTTCTGTCCTTTACCTTCCTTTCAGCGGCCACTGCTCAGCCCAGGGTTGGTCCTCATGAGCATCTGTTCTAATGCAGCCCATGGTCATGCAGGGAAGCTCATTCACCCTCCCCAGATGTCGTGAATGGCACAACGCCGGGCCATCCCGTCGCAACAGCACCTCCTACCCTCAGTCTCAGGTAAGACCTTTAAACTCCACCCAGCGGCTGTCTTCTTCTTTCACTTACCTGTGCAAGGTGTTACTCCGACACACCTTCATGGATCTGATAAAGAAAATGATCCTTAATTTGAAGTCACGGAACCAGGCTTTGTAATATGGGCACTACCCTGGAATTTCATTTAGTTTAGCTTGGTTTATTGTCATTGCACCTCGTACAATGAAATTAAATGCCATCTTCAGTGTACATTATGACTATAAAAAATAAAACACAAACACACATCCTTTGCATTCTATACAATTGAATTGAGAACCCCTGATGCTGCATTAATGTGGCACTTTGCAGGAGAATTCAATATAGTTACTGCCCTGGAATAGAAGCTGTTTTTCAGCCTATTTATCCTTGTTTTCATTATCTTGTACCATCTTGCCAGATGGTAATAGTTCAAAAAAAAGGGTGCCCAGGATGAGATGGATCTTTAAGGATGTTTTGAATTTTCTGAAGGCAGCAGTAGCTATAAGAGGGGAGAGGGCAATCAATGATCTCTGGGCAATGACATTAATCCTCTGGAGCACTTCCCTATCTGCCACTGTGCAATTGGCAAACCACACACAGGTATAGTAAGTTAAGTTAAGTGCAGTCAGGTGCATTTCTGTTTTTCATTGTTTCGAGACCCTGCACATCGCAGCAACGACTTCTAAACAGTGTTATATGCTTGTTTTTTTTAAAAAAAAAAGTTTTCTCCCCTAAGCCTCTCTCCTCATTTCTTTATCCACCTCCATGAAATCAAAGTCACACTTTCAGAGAGAAAAGGAAAAAAAGGATTCTGATTCAAGGTGGCGTTTCCTTACAATAACATTTTAAGGATGATTCTACCTCCATTTCCCTCTATCTCTTTTTGAGAAACACAAACACCCCAGTTCGTTTATGTGTATTCTGCCTTTGTGACTTGATTTTTTTTTTACAAATAATTCAAAGCAGTGAGCACATGCAGCACACCTTCCTCCTCTTATTTTTCCACACAGCAACCATCTCCTGTCAGGTAGGTTGGGCTGAAAGAGAGAAACAGGCCCAAAGTCATCCAGCTGGCTTTCATGGCGAAGGTGGGACTAGAACTCACCATCGCCTGTTGATTAGTCCAAAGTCACCCAGTCAGCTTTCCTGCCTAAGGTGGGATCAGAACTTACTACATCCTGGTGATTGACCGAGGACACTCAGCTGACTTTCATCGCTACAGCGAGACTTAAACTCAGGGTCTCAGCTTTCTAGTTTGGTGCCTTAACCATTAAGTCAAAGTGGCTCTTTCCCTGCTCTAACTGGTCTTCTGTTTTCTATTCCAGCCTTACTCTCTGTGTACAGAGCAGCTAGGAAATACTTTCTGAGGTATTTGAAAAATGCAAGGCTTGGAGAAGTTTCTCAATACCATCCATGATGGTTTGTAGAAGGTCATCAACAGAGAGAGGCTTAGCCCTCAGAATGGAGTGAAAGCGAGGCAAAACTGCATCCAGTTTTGGTCGCCACGATGTAAAAAAGATGTTGAGACTAGAAAGAGTAGAGAGAAAAGCAACCAAGAGGATTAGGGGACTGGAGGTTGCTGGAACTAGGTATGTCTAGTCTGATGAAAAGAAGGACCAAGGGAGACATGATAGCAGTCTTCCAACATCTCAGGGGCTGCCACGAAGAAGAGGGAGTCAAGCTATTCTCCAAAGCATCTGAGGGCAGGACAAGTAGCAATTGATGGAGACTAATCAAGGAGAGAAGCAACTTAGAAGTAAGGAGAAATTTCCTGACAGAACAATTAACCAGTGGAACAACCTGCCTCCAGAAGTTGCAAATGCATCCAACACTGGAAGTTTTAAAGAAAAGATTGGATAACCGTTGGTCTGAAATGCTGTAGGGTTTCCTGCCTAAGCAGGGAGTTGGACTAGAAGACCTCCAAGGTCCCTTCCAACTCTGTTATTCTATTCTATAAAACAGAGGTGTTGGGTAGCATATCAGGCTGGTTGATGGAAGAAGAAAGAGATAAAACTGGAGAAGAAGTGAGAAGGGACTTTTAATCCCATGCTTGTAGGCGAATTGGAGCAAGGAAATGCCCTTTGAAGCAAAAATCTGTGGGAGAACCTTGTTGATGGGAATGGAATCCTCTTGGTGGAAACAATGCATGTTTTCCTTCTTGGGTGCTAAGGATTGGGTGCGAGCCACAAATTCCTGCTCTCCCAAGAGAAAAACAGAGACTCCTTAAGAATACCAGATGCCAGAGTCAAAAGAATAATTTGGGGTTCCAACTGGAGCCAAGACTGCACAAGAATAAATAAAAATGAGATCCAGACAGCTGTGAAGAAAGGAGAAATATTTAATGCTAAAAACAAAACATTTTGCCTGAGAGGGCAAGGCTGTAGAGAAATGGGGTGCAGCAGGAGATTTTTATAAGGGTGAAGGGTGAAGTGTTTACATGCTGATTCTAGGGTGATGCTTGAGGCACGTGTGTGTGTGTGTGTGTGTGTGTAGGTATGCTTATTCTTGGGAACAAGCAATTCATCTGGGAAACCTAATTTAGTTAACTCTGTTTATGTTTGCAGACATAAATCCACATTTGATATGTGGATTAGGTTGGGTAACTTATTTGGGGTTTGAGGAAGTTTGCTCATTTTAGTTGATTAACCTAGTTTCAGTTGACTATCAATTATCTAGTGGAGACAATGATTCTCAGACCATTGTGGATTCTGCTAATATTTTAAGGGAAGATGGATCAGTATTATGAATAAAATATATTGGGATACAAAACTTCTCACCCCAGCAATGCCTCCTTTCCCTCAACCACATACCGCCATCACCCCTTCAAATGTGTGGTTTAGAGACAGAGGGAGGGGGAAATTGGTGAATTCCCCCACCTAGAATTACAAAAGTGCAATTTTCAGTAGCCCCAGACAGGATGGTCCATGTAAGTTAGCAAAGTATTGAGACCCATTCAAAGGACCCCTCTTGCCTGTATGATGATGGAGTACTGAATCCAGTTTTGGTCACTACACTATAAAAAAGATGTTGGGGCTCTAGAAAAAGTGCAGAGAAGAGCAACCAGGAGGATTAGGGGACTCGAGACTAAAACATACAATGAACGGTTGCAGGACCTGGGCATGGCTAGTCTAGTGAAGGTACAAGGGAGACATGATGGAAGTCTTCCAATATTTGAGGGGCTGCCCCAGAGAGGAGGAAGGGGTCAAGCTATTTTCCAATGCACCTAAAGGCCAGACAAGGAATAATGGATGGAAACTGATCAAGGAGAGATTCAACCTGGATATAAGGAAAAACTTTCTGACAGTGAGAACAACCAACCAATGGAACAGAAGTTGCCTTTGAAAGTTGTGGGAGCTTCATCACTGGAAGCTTTCAAGAGGTGACTGGGCTGCCATCTGTCAGAAATGATGTAGGGTGTCCTGCTTAGATGGGGGATTGGACTAGATGACCCTCAAGGTCCCTTCCAACTCTGTTAATCTGTCATCTGTATTTCAAGAGCATGGGAATTGAGAGTCTTGACCTAGGACAGCAGTCAGGACAAAGGGAGGGGGTCGCATGCCTTTAAAAGCAGGCTGGAGAAGTAGTTTTGAAGAACAAGAGCCAATACAAGAAAATATGGCAGTGGTCCCATATTTTTATAGCTACTAAAGATAGATGAATACTGCCTTCGATTTTTCAGTTCCTGATTTCATTCCATCGCTCCCTTGAATATCGGGGAACTTAGAAGGAAGGCTGAGAATAGACGGTGTGCCAACTCTTCATCTTTGAGGAATTCAATTGCCTCAGAGTCTTGCTTGCAGTGGATTTATTATTTGGAACCCTGACTGGTGGGTCTTCTACTATGCAAGTTGAAACCTTCCACTGCATGGACTCCCATGACCATGTGGCTGAACATTTCTTCCATCAGAAACCCTCAATCGTTGTTGTAGAAGAAGACTATTTTCTACCTCAAACTTACCAAAGGTCCCTTCCTGATTCTGTAAGGCTACCTAAAATGTGATGTGGGATCTTTATTCCAAGCCCAATTCTAGCAGAGACCCTGCCCCACCTACATTCCCCCACCCTCCTCTCCCCTCCCCGTGCCTGGAAGACCTCCATCCCAACACCACCGGTTGACTAAGCTTCCTTTTGTCTCAGTAATACCGTTGGACTTAAGCATAATACATAAAATTATCTGCTACAATGTCCTACCAGTCAATGACTACTTCAACTTCAACCACAACAATACAAGAGCGCACAACAGATACAAACTCAGTGTAAACCACTCCAGACTTGATTGCAGAAAGTACGACTTCAGCAACAGAGTGGTCAATGCCTGGAATGCACTACCTGACTCTGTTGTTACACCATCTAACCCCCACTTCTTTACCCTCAGACTATCCACTATTGACCTCACCCCATTCCTAAGAGGTCTGTAAGAGGCCTGCATAAGTGCACCGTCGTGCCTACCATCCCATTTATTTGTCCCTATATCCTGTATTCTTACTCATGTTTATCCTTATACCTATTATCTTGTAAGCGGTTGACAAATCAAATCAAATGAATAAATAAAAGTAATGAAAAATCAAGCGTGACTGTCACACGTCCATGCTTGGGGAAGTCCAAAAGCCTCACCCATAACATTTAAGCCTTCCTCGCCCGTAAGCAGTTCTAGGTTCTCTCTGTTGTTGTCCCCCTCCCCCTCCCTTCCAGAGTCAACATGGCTTGGAAGTTGCTGGAATTCCACCTAGACAAAGCCCCGATTCACGGAGAGAACGGCTGGTTGTAACTCTGCCCCCACCTCCTGCAGATTCCAGGGGGGTCACAGCCTGAATGCAGTAAGCAACATCTTTGCCCCTCCCCTCCTTGCCCTGCCCTTTCTGTCACTTCTCCCTTCCTCGTTTCTTCTCAAATATTTTTGGGGTGGTGGTGGTTTCACGGCTTCCCCATGGAGCTCTTTTCCCAACTTCTGGCTAGGTAAGCCATGGACCACAGAGGCTGAATGCCTGCCTTGATCTCAAAAGAAAGCCATCGTGCATCAATTGGGTGTGTGGATGGAGTTATTGAGAGGGTATGTGTGTGAGTGGATCGACGAGACTGTCTTCTCTTGTAGTAGGAATGGCTGATATTTTGAGGCTGGAAAATGGCATATGCGTAATTCAGGAATATTTGATTTTCAAATACGGATGAATGGTTGCAGAAGTTGATGGAGTTGGCTGAAATGGCAAAACTGACTACTCCGGTTAAAGGAAAGAACATAAGTACTTTTGTTTCCACGTGGAAACCGCTTCTGAACTTCATGCTCCAGGTGGAAAAGAATGAAACTCTGATTTGGGTTTTCACAGATTGACTTTTGTAGAAGTGACTGGTTCATACTATTATGGTAAAACAAAAAGTTGTGATTTGTTGTTAATGCCTTATTCTGCTGTAACAGACAGTCAGAAGTCAATGCTTCTTTTTCTTTCCCAACCCTTCTTATTTGCTTTTGTATTTTGTATTTTATAATACTTTGTCATCTTCTTCTACTTTTATTGATCCCATAATCCCTAGCAGGTTGGACTCTGGGCAACTGAATGGAACTAGCAGAGTGTTTACTGGCCGGATGCTTTTCCTGTCGACAATGTGGAGTTTCGTTCAGCAGATATATACTCTCATTGTATCCAGAGAGAGAAAAAGCTGCCTCTGCCTAGGATTGAACTTACAGCCTCCT
This sequence comes from Laticauda colubrina, assembly GCA_015471245.1. Lineage (NCBI taxonomy): Eukaryota > Metazoa > Chordata > Lepidosauria > Squamata > Elapidae > Laticauda > Laticauda colubrina. Next base: position 10,747,954 of record BLBF01000058.1, read on the forward strand.
GATTGTGAGGCAACAACTCCACCTCTAGGCCACCGCACCACTGCATATATTTATAACCCAATAAAAATGTATTTTAAAAAAGAATATTTGATTTCAAGTGATGAAGTGAGGACTATCCCATTTCACATTGAGCCATGGCACTGGGATCTCTTCTGGCATTGCTGCACGAATGGTGGATATCTTTTGTGGGTCATCTATCCACTCTGTTTTCCAGCTGGCCTCTGAGGTTGCTTCTGCTGTCCTTCTTATTTATTTTATTTATTTATTTTGTCAAGCGTGCATTTGATAATATATATAAGTATAAACAGGTATAAGTATATACCTAATAGATGGGGATGAATAAATGGGAACAATAGGACAGGGATGATAGGCGTGCTGGTGCACTTATGCCCACCCCTTACAGACCTCTTAGGTGAGGTCAACAGTTGACAGTCTGAGGTTAAAGTTTTTGGGGTTTGGGGAAGAAACCACAGAATCAGGTAGAGTATTCCAGGCATTGACCTCTCTGTGGCTGAAGTCGTATTTCCTGCAATCGAGTTTGGTGTGGTTTACCTTAAGTTTGTATCTATTGTGTGCTCATGTATTATTGAGGTTGAAGCCGAAGTAGTCATTGACGGGTAGGACATTGTAATGGATAATTGTATGTATTACGCTGAGGTCAGATGGAAGGCGGCATAGTTCTAAATTATGTAAGTCCAAAATTTCAAGCCTGGAGGCATATAGGATATTCTGGCTTCTGATAACAGTTCTCCTCTTGGGCTTTGGGTAACTACAATGATTTCAGAGCAGGTTGTTAGTCTGCTTGAGCACGTGGAAAATCCCAGGTGACCACAGCAAGGCACACCACAGCTTTGATGTGAATGATTTATAAAGGGCATCTTTTTAAGTTGGAGCTGGCAGTGTCTCTCTTTCTTTCTCTCTCTCTTATATAAATCTGTATTGCTTTTGATGTGGTGGTGTATTTAGGATGAAGTCAGGTGGGGAGAGGAGCCTGGCTTGAAATGGGCACAGCCAGGCAAACTCTGATAAGGGCAGGCTGTTTTGGCTATATTCAGGGTAGATATTCAGGGTCTATCTCATGGAATAAGAAGGAACCTTTTTGTCTGTTACAAATGGGGCAATTCTCCCCAAAATTAAAACAGAAGCTCTGTTAGCACAGAAAGATTTTTGGAACATGGAGAAACTCCTGGGAACAGCCCTTTTGCCATCTCTCTCTCCATCTCTACCATCTCTTTCTGTCTCTCTCTCTCTCTCTCTTCATTCTATTTCTATCTCTTTCATCTATCCTTCTATCTATATATACAGTATCCATCATCTTTTTGTCTACCATCTATCTCTTATTCTATCTATCTATCTATCTATCTATCTATCTATCTATCTATCTATCT